>JBBGZY010001135.1:4665000-5247066 GCA_037952925.1 Lithobates clamitans
TGTTTAGCTGGACACAAAAGTGAATTTAGCAGTCAGTTAGAATGTATCGTTAGAGTGTATGTGCATGTTTTATCTCATTAAAGACTGCAAGTACAGAAAAATACCCATTTATCTCCAAAGTGCACTCAGCTCGTATTTTCTCGTGGGCCAAAAACGCACAATGTTTTTGTGGATTGAATGGTGTCAGCCCTGCCCAGTTATTGTTTGCTAAACTATTCAATGCTTCTCCCCAACTTGTTTTATTTATGTACATGAAATATTCTGTAGTTAGATAAGAACTGGGAGGACAAATTCTTCTTCTTAAGAAAACACAGAAAGTGTGCACAGGACACAAGAAAGTTCTGAATTTCTGACATGAAGAACATGAACATGAAGTATTGAACAAATATGTCTCAAAAACAGAAGTAAACTGAAAAAAAAGCTTCTTTCTACTTAGAAGCCCCCTATATGTTTATTCAAATGACTGTTGCACAAACTGATCCACCTTATCCTGCAAGCGCTAATGTGTTTCACTCCTTCTGAAAAATATTCATAGAGAGGCATTAAGGCTTCAGGTGGGTCAGTTTCTGCATCAGTCATTCAACTAAACGTATATGAGGTTTTTAAATAGAAAGTGGCTCCTTTTTCTTTTCTTCTGTCTGTTGGATCCCCCACTCCTGCACATCAAATTTTTACAAGCACCCAGAGTCAGAGAACAGTCAGTGACTTTGTTTCTTGTTATTTATTAGCGGGTTATTAACTTGGATAGGGATGGGAGGTTATGGGATGCCCACTTGATTTCAGCAAAACTTTCCACAAAACTTCAGGGACATTTTCCTATATACAGTCCCCTTTATTTTCCTTTTGCACACACTTGCTTGCTCCAGCTGAATCACTGTAGAAAAATCTGACAGGCTCCTAGTCAGATTGTAGCAACATCCCTTTGCAGGCAGAAACTCGAAGTCCCTTGAGGTGTAGCAAAAAATGTAATGAAACGGCTTGTCACTTCTCCTCTGTGGCAACTGCTCCCAGTACCACCTCTTCAGGCACTGTCAACCCACCTGGCTGCAGCTGCCTTTTTCTCTAGCACTCCAGACTAACTCTCACACCAGCCCTCCCGACTAACTCTCACACCAGCCCTCCCGACTAACTCTTCACCAGCCCACCCAGCTGACTCTCAAGAGATCTCTCAGGGAAGGAATGAACACTTAAGCACACCACTGTCTTCAGGGAGACTTGCTACATGTGGCAGTCTCCCTCTTTGTTAGTCCCCAATACTGCTGATTTACTCACTTTGTCCTCTCTTGCTCCTGTGACTCCTGGAAGGGCTTTCTCCCATGTGTAATGGCAGGATCCTTCCAGCACCTGAGTCCTGGCCCAAGGCAGCACACCCCCTCAGACTAGGGGGCACCCCTGAGAACCACTGACAGTCTCCTCAGCACTGCATCGCCATCTTCCACCCAACTCCCTTGCTGGCATGGCCCAAGTCTATTTATGGAGTAGTCTCAGCCCCCTGTCAGCCTACCTTTGAGGATTGGCTGGGGCTCCATAAATATTTAAGGCAACTCCTCCTAATGTCCACCCACTAATTCTAGAACATTTTCCAACCTTCTAGACCAGGAGGAGTCACCAGAGAGCTGACAGGATCACCGAAGTCACCGAGCCCTGAACTTCACTGAACCCGGACCCAGATTTTATGCCTCAGACTTAGCTCTGAGCCAAACTATATTTTACCTACTCTAAATTCTAACACACCCTGTACTAACTTCTAGCACACACTAGAGTGTAATACATATCTAAAAGTAAAATTTATTAAGTGGCCATCGACTTCTGGGAGCTTGCACAAATAGCAGGAGAAGTGAGAAGGATGTGTTCCTGGAGCGGTACTAAATACTTTGCAGATAAAACCAACACTTTCAATGATAGAGTTTACATACACTTTAAGCTTCTGGAATGTTTCCAGTTAGGAATGTACAGTGCTGTCACAAACAGATGATTTGTTGTTTTTAACACCATGAAAGAGGTGCCAGAACTGTACTGCGTTGGCGTCCAAATGGATCAGTAGGAGTTGCCATGACCATAAGATCTCATGAACATGGACGCTTAATATCTCTTGTATTTATAAAATCCCTGGTGCTTTCTGACACCCAGAGTGCCACATACAGCAGCCAGTACAGGTGAATGCAGTGCTCAGATAAACATGACACTTTTTCATTAGGGGAGAAGTGTCATACATACATTCACAGGTAAATTGCAATGCAAAAGCCATCTGTGTTTACCTGAGCATGGCTGGATACAGTCATTCATTTGTATTATAAATGAACAACAAATAACACCTGCTCTAATATACCAATATCAGAGGCGTAACTAGAACCTTCAGGGCACCGGTGCAAGAAACCATGATGCTGCCTATCAGTGCTCATCAATGCCGCCTAACAGCGTCCATCAGTGCCACCTATCATTACTCTTCAATTCTGCCCATCAATACTGCCTGAGTTCTGCCTATCAGTGTTCCTCAGTGCCCATCAGTACCACCTATCAGTGTCCATAAATGCCACCTATCAGTGCAGCCTATCAGTGCACATTAGTGCCTCCTATCAGTGCCCATCAGTGCCTCCTATCAGTGCCCATAAATGCCTCCTATCAGTGCCCATTAGTGCCTCCTAACAGTGCCCATCAGTGCCTTCTATCAGTGTCCATCAGTGCCTTCTATCAGTGACCATTAGTGCCTCCTATCAGTGCCTTCTATCAGTGCCCATCAGTGCCTTTTATCAATGCCTCCTATCAGTGCCTATTAGTGCCTTCTATCAGTGCCTGTTAGTGCCTTCTATCAGTGCCTTCTGTCAGTGCCCATCAGTGCTCATCAGTGCCCCTAAATTCCTCATATCAGTGCCCAATAGTGCCTCCTATCAGTGCCCATAAATGCCTCCTTTCAGTGCCAATTAGTGCCTTCTATCAGTGCCCATCAGTGCCTTCTATCAGTGCTCATCAGTGCCTTCTATCAGTGCCTATCAGTGCCTTCTATCAGTACCCATCAGTGCCTTCTATCAGTGCCCACAAGTGCCTTCTATCAGTGCTCATCAGTGCCTCCTATCAGTGCTCATCAGTGCCTTCTATCAGTGCTCATCAGTGCCTTCAAACAGTGCCCATCAGTGCCTTCTATCAGTGCCCATCAGTGCCTTCTATCAGTGCCCATCAGTGCCTTCTATCAGTGCTCATCAGTGCCTTCTATCAGTGCCTTCTATCAGTGCTCATCAGTGCCTTCTATCAGTGCTCATCAGAGCCTTCTATCAGTGCCTTCTATCAGTGCCCATCAGTGCCTTCTATCAGTGCCCATCAGTGCCTTATATCAGTGTTCATCAGTGCCTTCTATCAGTGCCCATCAGTGCCTTCTATCAGTGCTCATCAGTGCCTTCTATCAGTGCTCATCAGTGCCTTCTTTCAGTGCTCATCAGTGCCTTCTATCAGTGCTCATCAGTGCCTTCTATCAGTGCCCATCAGTGCCTTTTATCAGTGCCCATCAGTGCATTTTATCAATGCCTCCTATCAGTGCCTATTAGTGCCTTCTGTCAGTGCCCATTAGTGCCTTCTATCAGTGCCCATCAGTGCCTTTTATCAGTGCCCATCAGTGCCTCTCATCAGTGCTCATCGGTGCCCATAAATTCCTCCTATCATTGCCCATTAGTGCCTCCTATCAGTGCCCATACATGCTTCCTATCAGTGCCCTTTAGTGCCTTCTATCAGTGCCCATCAGTGCCTTCTATCAGTGCTCATCAGTGCCTTCTATCAGTGCCTATCAGTGCCTTTTATCAGTGCTCATCAGTGCCTCCTATCAGTGCTCATCAGTGCCTTCTATCAGTGCCCGTCAGTGCCTTCTATCAGTGTCCATCAGTGCCTTCTATCAGTGACCATTAGTGCCTCCTATCAGTGCCTTCTATCAGTGCCCATCAGTGCCTTTTATCAATGCCTCCTATCAGTGCCTATTAGTGCCTTCTATCAGTGCCCGTTAGTGCCTTCTATTAGTGCCTTCTATCAGTGCCCATCAGTGCTCATCGGTGCCCCTAAATTCCTCATATCAGTGCCCATTAGTGCCTCCTATCAGTGCCCATAAATGCCTCCTATCAGTGCCCATTAGTGCCTTCTATCAGTGCCCATCAGTGCCTTCTATCAGTGCTCATCAGTGCCTTCTATCAGTGCCTATCAGTGCCTTCTATCAGTACCCATCAGTGCCTTCTATCAGTGCCCACAAGTGCCTTCTATCAGTGCTCATCAGTGCCTCCTATCAGTGCTCATCAGTGCCTTCTATCAGTGCTCATCAGTGCCTTCTATCAGTACCCATCAGTGCCTTCTATCAGTGCCCATCAGTGCCTTCTATCAGTGCTCATCAGTGCATTCTATCAGTGCCCATCAGTGCCTTCTATCAGTGCTCATCAGTGCCTTCTATCAGTGCTCATCAGAGCCTTCTATCAGTGCCTTCTATCAGTGCCCATCAGTGCCTTCTATCAGTGCCCATCAGTGCCTTCTATCAGTGCTCATTAGTGCCTTCTATCAGTGCCTTCTATCAGTGCCCATCAGTGCCTTCTATCAGTGCCCATCAGTGCCTTTTATCAATGCCTCCTATCAGTGCCTATTAGTGCCTTCTATCAGTGCCCGTTAGTGCCTTCTATTAGTGCCTTCTATCAGTGCCCATCAGTGCTCATCGGTGCCCCTAAATTCCTCATATCAGTGCCCATTAGTGCCTCCTATCAGTGCCCATAAATGCCTCCTATCAGTGCCCATTAGTGCCTTCTATCAGTGCCTATCAGTGCCTTCTATCAGTGCTCATCAGTGCCTTCTATCAGTGCCTATCAGTGCCTTCTATCAGTACCCATCAGTGCCTTCTATCAGTGCCCACAAGTGCCTTTTATCAGTGCTCATCAGTGCCTCCTATCAGTGCTCATCAGTGCCTTCTATCAGTGCTCATCAGTGCCTTCTATCAGTACCCATCAGTGCCTTCTATCAGTGCTCATCAGTGCCTTCTATCAGTGCTCATCAGTGCATTCTATCAGTGCCCATCAGAGCCTTCTATCAGTGCTCATCAGTGCCTTCTATCAGTGCTCATCAGAGCCTTCTATCAGTGCCTTCTATCAGTGCTCATTAGTGCCTTCTATCAGTGCCCATCAGTGCCTTCTATCAGTGCTCATTAGTGCCTTCTATCAGTGCCTTCTATCAGTGCCCATCAGTGCCTTCTATCAGTGCCCATCAGTGCCTTCTATCAGTGCCCATCAGTGCCTTCTATCAGTGCTCATCAGTGCCTTCTATCAGTGCCCATCAGTGCCTTCTTTCAGTGCTCATCAGTGCCTTCTATCAGTGCTCATCAGTGCCTTCTATCAGTGCCTTCTATCAGTGCCCATCAGTGCCTCCTATCAGTGCTCATCAGTGCCTTCTATCAGTGCCCATCAGTGCCTTCTTTCAGTGCTCATCAGTGCCTTCTATCAGTGTTCATCAGTGCCTTCTATCAGTGCCCATCAGTGCCTTCTATCAGTGCTCATCAGTGCCTTCTATCAGTGCCTATCAGTGCCTTTTATCAGTGCTCATCAGTGCCTCCTATCAGTGCTCATCAGTGCCTTCTATCAGTGCCCGTCAGTGCCTTCTATCAGTGTCCATCAGTGCCTTCTATCAGTGACCATTAGTGCCTCCTATCAGTGCCTTCTATCAGTGCCCATCAGTGCCTTTTATCAATGCCTCCTATCAATGCCTATTAGTGCCTTCTATCAGTGCCCGTTAGTGCCTTCTATTAGTGCCTTCTATCAGTGCCCATCAGTGCTCATCGGTGCCCCTAAATTCCTCATATCAGTGCTCATTAGTGCCTCCTATCAGTGCCCATAAGTGCCTCCTATCAGTGCCCATTAGTGCCTTCTATCAGTGCCCATCAGTGCCTTCTATCAGTGCTCATCAGTGCCTTCTATCAGTGCCTATCAGTGCCTTCTATCAGTACCCATCAGTGCCTTCTATCAGTGCCCACAAGTGCCTTCTATTAGTGCTCATCAGTGCCTCCTATCAGTGCTCATCAGTGCCTTCTATCAGTGCTCATCAGTGCCTTCTATCAGTACCCATCAGTGCCTTCTATCAGTGCCCATCAGTGCCTTTTATCAGTGCTGATCAGTGCATTCTATCAGTGCCCATCAGTGCCTTCTATCAGTGCTCATCAGTGCCTTCTATCAGTGCTCATCAGAGCCTTCTATCAGTGCCTTCTATCAGTGCCCATCAGTGCCTTCTATCAGTGCCCATCAGTGCCTTCTATCAGTGCTCATTAGTGCCTTCTATCAGTGCCTTCTATCAGTGCCCATCAGTGCCTTTTATCAATGCCTCCTATCAGTGCCTATTAGTGCCTTCTATCAGTGCCCGTTAGTGCCTTCTATTAGTGCCTTCTATCAGTGCCCATCAGTGCTCATCGGTGCCCCTAAATTCCTCATATCAGTGCCCATTAGTGCCTCCTATCAGTGCCCATAAATGCCTCCTATCAGTGCCCATTAGTGCCTTCTATCAGTACCCATCAGTGCCTTCTATCAGTGCTCATCAGTGCCTTCTATCAGTGCCTATCAGTGCCTTCTATCAATACCCATCAGTGCCTTCTATCAGTGCCCACAAGTGCCTTCTATCAGTGCTCATCAGTGCCTCCTATCAGTGCTCATCAGTGCCTTCTATCAGTGCTCATCAGTGCCTTCTATCAGTACCCATCAGTGCCTTCTATCAGTGCCCATCAGTGCCTTCTATCAGTGCTCATCAGTGCATTCTATCAGTGCCCATCAGTTCCTTCTATCAGTGCTCATCAGTGCCTTCTATCAGTGCTCATCAGAGCCTTCTATCAGTGCCTTCTATCAGTGCCCATCAGTGCCTTCTATCAGTGCCCATCAGTGCCTTCTATCAGTGCTCAATAGTGCCTTCTATCAGTGCCTTCTATCAGTGCCCATCAGTGCCTTCTATCAGTGCCCATCAGTGCCTTCTATCAGTGCCCATCAGTGCCTTCTATCAGTGCTCATCAGTGCCTTCTATAAGTGCCCATCAGTGCCTTCTTTCAGTGCTCATCAGTGCCTTCTATCAGTGCCCATCAGTGCCTTCTATCAGTGCCCATCAGTGCCTCCTATCAGTGCTCATCAGTGCCTTCTATCAGTGCCCATCAGTGCCTTCTTTCAGTGCTCATCAGTGCCTTCTATCAGTGCTCATCAGTGCCTTCTATCAGTGCCCATCAGTGCCTTTTATCAGTGCCCATCAGTGCCTTTTATCAATCCCTCCTATCAGTGCCTATTAGTGCCTTCTATCAGTGCCCGTTAGTGCCTTCTATCAGTGCCTTCTATCAGTGCCCATCAGTGCTCATCGGTGCCCCTAAATTCCTCATATCAGTGCCCATTAGTGCCTCCTATCAGTGCCCATAAATGCCTCCTATCAGTGCCCATTAGTGCCTTCTATCAGTGCCCATCAGTGCCTTCTATCAGTGCTCATCAGTGCCTTCTATCAGTGCCTATCAGTGCCTTCTATCAGTGCCCATCAGTGCCTTCTATCAGTGCCCACAAGTGCCTTCTATCAGTGCTCATCAGTGCCTCCTATCAGTGCTCATCAGTGCCTTCTATCAATGCTCATCAGTGCCTTCTATCAGTACCCATCAGTGCCTTCTATCAGTGCCCATCAGTGCCTTCTATCAGTGCTCATCAGTGCCTTCTATCAGTGCCCATCAATGCCTTCTATCAGTGCTCATCAGTGCCTTCTATCAGTGCTCATCAGAGCCTTCTATCAGTGCCCATCAGTGCCTTCTATCAGTGCCCATCAGTGCCTTCTATCAGTGCTCATCAGTGCCTTCTATCAGTGCCTTCTATCAGTGCTCATCAGTGCCTTCTATCAGTGCCCATCAGTGCCTTCTATCAGTGCCCATCAGTGCCTTCTATCAGTGCTCATCAGTGCCTTCTATCAGTGCCCATCAGTGCCTTCTTTCAGTGCTCATCAGTGCCTTCTATCAGTGCTCATCAGTGCCTTCTACCAGTGCCCGTCAGTGCCTTCTATCAGTGCCCATCAGTGCCTTTTATCAGTGCCGCCTATCAGTGCCTATTAGTGCCTTCTGTCAGTGCCCATTAGTGCCTTCTATCAGTGCCCATCAGTGCCTTCTATCAGTGCCCATCAGTGCCTCTCATCAGTGCTCATCGGTGCCCATAAATTCATCCGGTAAGCGTATTCCATCTATTCATTCACTTTGAAGATATCTGAGCTGACCGTTGAGAAGCTGAATGAACTGCCACATGGATCACTTACATCGATTGTGGACTGTTTTCTTTTTGCTTCAACAACATGTCACTATTGGGACATTATGTTCATGTGCACAGAGATAACTTACATATGTGTTTTTTAGCGCTACATTTATTTGATTTATGGTACACATTTTTGTCACATGGTTTGTAGCAGCTTATTCATTATTTTTTAGGGTAGCGCATTAACCATCCCCTTCCTTTCTTAAATATATTATATAACCTAGTGTGGTAATAACAAAGATTGGTCAATGTCGGTGGGGAAATAGTGTTTAACCCATGGTTGCCAGATCTTAATAAATTTATCGATTTTCTTCAATAGCTGTCATCTTTGCTTGTATGAGTGCTGTATTCATTCTGTGTTTAGCTTCGTTCACGATTAGAGTTTGAGACTTCCATGCCTTGGCAATGGTTTGTTTGGCTGCAGTACTTAGTTGGATAAACAAATGAAATTGAGTGTGAGTGAGCATGGCAGGTTTTAGGTTTAGAAGAGCCATAGTGGGATCTGGAGGAATTGTGGTTTCCAAGGCTTTAGAGGCCGTAAGAAATATGTTCTTCCAGAATTCTTTGACAACTGGACATTGCCACCATATGTGGTAATGCGTACCAGGCACGTCACATCCTCTGAAGCAATTAGGTGAATATGTGGGAGCAAATTTAGCTATTCTAGCTGGTACCATGTACTATTGTGTTAAAACCTTATAATTAGTTTCTACAGCAAAACAGTTAGGAGAGGAAGTTTTGGTGGCTAACCATATATTAGACCAATCTTTATCATCTAGTTTTTGATTAATATCCTGTGCCCATTTAATAGCATATGAGGGTAGAGTTTCTCTGGAGGTCACATTTAGTTGATGATATAATAATGAGATTAGTCCTCTGATGTGTGGATAGCTTATACAAATACGCTCAAATTGAGTCATTTGATTGAGAGTAGAACCTGTATTAAGTAATGGTTCATAAAAAAATTTTAATCTGTAAATAGCGAAATATTTCTTTTTTAGGTAAACCGTAAGTTTCACATAATACAGGAAAGGTATGAATATTGGATGAAGAGGATAAATTATATAAGCGAGTAAGATTTACAGTGGACCATATAGAGAAAGATCTTGTAAATTTCCAAGCAGGATAAAAGGTTGGATTATTGAGGAATGAAAGCAGAGGATTATGTGAGGATTTAAGATTATGCAGACATTTGAATTTATCCCAAATAGTCAAAGTATGTTTTCTTATTGGGTTAGAAAGATGGACCCTATCAGCAGGGTTAAGCCATAATATATTTGCCACTGAGATAGGATCACTGTCTACCGATTCAACAGCTACCCAAAGGGGTGTTTCAAGCGTAGCATGATATTTGGGAAGAAGTGCAATCTGCGCAGCATTGTAATAAGAAGAAAAGTTGGGTATCCCCAAACCACCTTTCAGTTTATTCAAATATAGTGTAGATTTAGATATGCGAGGTTTGGTGGTACCCCAAAAAAAGGACATAACTCTACGTTGAGTAAGTCTTAGAAAATAAGATGGTAGTGGTATTGGAAGTACCCGAAATAAGTATAAAAATTTTGGTAGTATTGACATCTTAATAGCGTTAATCCTTCCCAACCAGGACAATGGAAGAGAAGCCCATTGTTTCATGAGAGCAGTAATTTGTTTCAGAGGAGGTAAGTAATTAACTGCAAAAAGATCCTTAAGGGAAGTTGTGATTTGTATTCCCAAATACGGAAGTTGTTTCGGAACCCAGTTGAAAGGTAAGGAATTTTGGGCTTGTTGAAGTTCAGATTGTGATAAGGAAATATTTAACGCATTCGATTTTTTAGGGTTGATGTATAGACCTGAGATTTGAGTGAAGTTTACAAGTGTGAGTAATAAATTAGGGGTAGATATATGTGGATGTGACAAAAATACAAGAATATCATCTGCGAAAAGGCATCATTTATGGTGATGACCACCTAATTCGATACCTTTAATATCGAGGGGTTTTCCTAATTAGTTGTGCTACAGGTTCAATAATTAGGGCAAAAAGTAATGGGGAAAGGGGACAACCTTGTCTAGTTCCTCTTTTGATGTCGAACATTGTTGACTTGTAACCAGAGTATTTAATATATGCTCTAGGATTATTGTATAAAGAGGAGACCCAGGTTAGAAAGTGATTACCAAAACCCCATTTTTGAAGAATATATTCCATATATGGCCATGTGACAGAGTCAAATGCTTTCCCTTTGTCTAAAGATACAAAGCAAGCTGGGATCTGTCTAGTTTAAGCCGTGTGGATAAGTAAGAGTGTACGTCTAATATTATCACCTGCCTGACGTTTTGGCATAAAGCCTGTTTGATCTCTATATGAATTATATGACCTATGATAGTATTCAATCTGGTGGCCATGATTTTAGTCAATAGTTTTATATCTAAAGAAGGGATATAGGACGATAATTAGTCCAGGAAGTAGAGTCAGAGTGTGGTTTGGGAATCATTGTTATAATAGAAGTAAGGGTCTCTGTTCTAAATGAATGCCCTTAAAGGATCTAGTTGAAGGCCTTGGTTAAGACTGGTGTTAAGATGTGTGCATACTGTCTATAGTAGGCTGCTGAAAAGCCATCTGGGCCCGGTCTCTTAAGTAATTTTAAGGATTTTATTGCATTTAACACTTCATTATCAGTGATCGTGTTTTCAAGGTGAGCTCTCTGCAGCTGGTCAAGGTTAGGAAGTGTAATATTAGAAAATAAAGCATCTACTTTGGACTTATCAAAATTCGGAGATGAGGAATATAATTTAGCCAAATTAGAATGAAATATCTCTAGAATCTTTACTGGATTACTAGTATACGCTTCTCTGGATATTTTTAGCTTGATAGGTGTTTGATTGTGTTGTGAACTCTTCAGGATTCTAGCCATAAGCGTATCGGGTTTATTTGCCTTAAGGTATTGTACATGTTGGCATTTGCGTATGAGTTTGTCTGCTGAATCGGTCAAAAAAAGATCTAAATCCAGGCGGGCTTTTTCAAGTTTAGTGTTATTGTTAGCATTCGGAGAGGATTGAAAAGTCTGGTAACAGTCATTAAAGGTGGATTCAAGTTTTGCAAACAAAATTTTACGTTCTCTTTTGAGTATAGTCGCTTGTTGTATGAATCTACCTCTAATAACAACTTTATGAGCTTCCCATAATGTAAGAGCTAAGATACCACCTGTGTCATTAGATGTTAGATAATCTGATAGTGCTTTCTCAATTTCAACACGGTGAGAGGGATGAGTCAGTATAGTGTCATTTATACACCAAGAGGTGTCATGTGATCTGGGAATTGTAGAGGCAATAGTTGCGATTACTGCGCAGTGGTCGGTCCATGGAAGAGGAACAATTTTGGATGAAATTATTTATGGTAACATACTGGATGGAGTAAAGATATGATCTATTAATGAGAAGGACTTATGTGGGTAGGAATAATGAGTGAAACGTCTACTGGCAGGGTTCATCTCTCGCCAAGTGTCAACTAAGCCATGTGTGTTAAGTAGGTGTTGAAACGTCAAGTTTTTTGTACCCGTGTTAGGTTTTGAGGGAGAATTATCCAGAAACTGAAAAATAGTTGCATTGGAATCTCCACAGATAACAACTGTACCAATCCTATGAGATTCTATTACATGAAAGAGATGAGACAAGAAGGCAGTTGGGTGTTTGTTGGGTGCATAGTACGATACAATTGTAATAGGATTATTAGAAATAAAACCTCTTAAAAGTATTTAATGTCCCTCAGGGTCTGATAATTGCGATACTAGATTAACGATGAAGACCAATCAGAGTTCCACGCTGCTTAACCATGGCAGAGGCTGTATAGAATTGTGGATATGAGGATGAAAGAAACTTGGGATAAATCTTATCTGTGAAATGGGTTTCCTGTAAACAAATAATGTTAGCTTTCTTTATTGCAAAGGAGCGCAATGCTTTTATTCGTTTATGCGGATTATTAAACCTTTGTACATTTAATGACATGACATTTATAGGGGCCATGAACCAAGTAGAGTAAGCATTATATCATTATAGGTAAAGTACTTACCAAGAGCCAGAACAACCAGCCGGAGAGTCAAGGGGGAATAGAAAAATGTAGAAAGAGAAGAAATAAGAGAATACAAAAAAATAACCCCATATGGAGACTAAGTATCATTAGACAAAAGCTAGACAATAGGGTGTGGGAGCATCTCAGGTGGGTATATAATACACCCTGAGAGGATCCAGGACCAACCGAAGAGTCCCCCATAAAAATTAGAGGGGCTCTTTAGGTGGTATAGCAAATAATTCCTATGGGATTAACAACATCAGGGGACCACAGGAGCTATTAGAGTACTATCATAATAATAATTAACTGATAGTTTTAAAAAAGGTAGAATCAAGAGAAAAAAAAGGAAAAAATTCAATAAAAAATAAAAAATGTTTTTACTCTTCCTCTTTTCCTCTTCTTCCCTCATACTATAATAATAACTAAACCATATAGCCAAAGCTCATTTTATTCATGAACTTGGCACTTAAAGAAACTTAACCAGCATGAGAAGCTGGAAACCTGAAGCAAGTGAGAGGAATTTGTTTGAGCTGGAAAGTCAGTTCATTGAGTCCGCAATGGTGGGAGGTGAATGTTCATAACGACCGCGCTTATTGAGATTTTGATATGACAAGGTTGCAGAACTGGGTCCTGTAACTTTATTTTGCTGCGAAGATCGAGAGGTGGAACGTCTGCGAGGCTGGACTTTGGTCGAGGTTTCTTCGGCTAAACCTATTTCAATTAGGATCGATTGTAGATCTTCTGAAGAGCAACAGACGTATTTAGTTTCCAGGTGTGTGAATTGAAGACAGAAAGGGAATCCCCAATGATAAACAATTTGATTGCGCTGGAGTATCTGTAATTGAGGTTTGAGTGCACGTCTCTTAGCCTCCGTAAGTGGGGAAAGGTCAGTGAAGAGCTGTTAGATATGGCCCTGAAAGCTGAGGAGTTCTTTGCCTCTGGCAGCTGTTAAAAGCTGTTCTTTGGTTCTGTAATAGTGCAATTTAGTAATGATATCTCTAGGAGGGCCATTGGATTTGCGTGGAGCTAAGGCTCTATGTAATCTGTCCAATTCAAGCCTGTCAATGGGAATACCAGGTATTAATTCTTGAAACAGCGCCGTGACTGTTGCCTGCAGGCCAAAAAAAGATTCAGGGATCCCCCTAATACGCAAATTCGATTGACGATCTCTATTTTCCTGGTCTTCAAAACGTGACTGAATTGTGAGGTTTTCTTCTTTTAGGGTCATACGTTCAGTCATAGAATTATGAGTGTGTGTGTCAATTTCATCAACTCTCAATTCTAGGTCTGCAGTTCTCTGACCCAACTCTCTGATTTCTCTAGTTAACATTTCTGTTATATGGTCAGAGGTCTGCTTAAGGGCATTCTGGAGCATATATTCAAATTGTTTAAATATATCAAGCTGTGTAGTATTTTGTGTGTCTTTGTGGTCACAAACTGACTCACCCATAGAAGCCTGTGTATTCTGGCTGTGAGGCAGAGACTGCTTTCTGTGTGGGCTGCTGTGCTGTGAGGGAGAGGATGATGCCGCCATCTCAGCCGTCAGTCTGTGGAGCTTTTCCTTTTGAAATACTGGCTTTAAATTTAGTTTTTGTACCTCTTAAGACCATTATTTTGGTAGCTGGCTGTATTGGGGTGAGCAGTGTCCCGTTTTTAATAGTTTGTACCGGCGCTGGGACCTGTAGTCCTCCAGTTCGTCATCCCGAGGAGCAGAGCTCTAAAAGGACATTAGCGCCGCCTCAGGCTGCTGTGCATGCGCCCCTGGATGTTAAATAATTTCATACAGTAATGTAATCTGTAAGATTACAGTGTACTGTATGTATTATGATTTTTCACTTTTTTGAATTTGCCGCTGGGCACAGAGAGGGATTTCCCCTCACTGCCTGTTGTGTCTACAATACAGGAAGCGAAGGGACATTCCTTTAAAAGAAAACAAAAGTAAAGAAAAAAAATCCTCAAAAGTTTTAGCTTTAGATCAGCTTTTCTCAACCTTTTTATTACGGAGGGACTCTGGAAAAAATGTTTCAGGCTCGGGGAACCCCTACTAATATTTTCTATATCAAAATGTCAAAGTACATTAGTATGATGGCAACTTTGAAGAATGTTCCCTACATTTATGTTCATTGGGAGACCCCCCCCCCTTCCTTACAGATAGCTAAAAAGACATTGTTCACAGTGATTACTCATCTGAAATGCAGACGTTGCTCATTGCTCAAGGAACCCCTAGCAACCTTTGAAGGAACCCTAGGGTTCTATCGAACTCTGGTTGAGAAAGGCTGCTTTAGATATATACAGTATATTTTAATAACAGCGATATTACTAGCTGTACAGATATTAAAATATTAATATTAATAACAATTACTAGATAAATGAGACTGTAACTGAAATGCAAAATAAATAATTTCCTCATATTACTATAATGTTTACCTATATTCCAAATTGCAATGAATTTAAAGTGACACAGATTATTCTCTCCTTGAACTAGCACTGTAGCTGCAGGGTAGAACTTGTCTTTAAACGTAAAACCTGTATCTTACAGTCTTCTAAAGTAGAAGTAAGGTTGGAAGGACATTCCAAAGACAATAGTACTTTTCCAAACAATATAATGAGGTCAGAAGTGTAAAGATCTAAAAATATTATATCACCTGAGGAAGTTTTCCACTAATTGCAGAGAGAAGCAGAAAAAAAATTCAGTCTCATCCTATTTTCCTTATATATGTAGTGTTGTAGGACCAGCGTATCCGAGCAGTGAAGTAAGAGGTAGATGGCTTATTTATTTTTTGCACAAATTACACAAGGCTCTGGATTTCTCTCTTTCGAATGCAGCCTTTAATTGGGGTGTTTTTACTAGTCAGTAATTGACTGCAGGAGGAATGTCTGTGTTTATCTGTAATGTATGGTCTCACCCTTACATGCCCCTACCTTGGTATACAGATGAGCAAACTCCTCTTATTTACAAATCATTTCAGAAAGATCTCAGCACTTTCTTTGGTGAATTCTTTCCGACAAATATTTATTAAAGACACACTTCAGAATCTTCAGGAAATAAGATACGGTAGTTTCTGCATAAACAAGACACTTCTGTGGCAAATGCTGTTAAAGAGCTGAGTAAAATCAACTAGTGAACCTCTTGGTACTGTATATTCAGAAAACAGAATTAACACCTTTATCCTAAAGGAAACTTGTCACATCTTGCATCAATCAAACTGAATATATGATGGCAAAATGCACAAGCAGGGGTTATGTTTGGTGAACGCAGCATGTCAAATGTTCCATAGGTTAAGTAATATATATAGCTGAAATTAAATGGATCCTCTTGATTTCTTTCTATAACGTTGTATTTGCCTCCACTCTTCAACTTCCTAAGCCTCCCTACTTATTGTTAAGACTGGCCATCTTACTAGTGGCTTTACTCTCCAACTTCCCAAGCCTTCTCACTTATCATTGAGGCTTCCCATCATACTAATGGCTCCACTGTCCAACTTTCCAAGCCTTCCTACTCATCATTGAGGTTGTCCATCATTTAAATAGACCAATAGGCTCAGGAAGCAGCAGGGGTGCTAAAAGCTGAGTTTGCAAAACCACAGATTGCATATTACTAGCAAATCTTGATGTGAACATTATTATTATTATACAGGATTTATATAGTGCCAACAGTTTGTGCAGTGCTTTACAATATAAAGGGAGACAATACACCAACAATACAAATCAATACAAGAGGGTTAGAAGGGCCCTACTCCTGTGAGCTTACAATCTAAGAGGGAGGGGCTGGTGAAACGAAAGGTTGTAACTGTGTGGATGAAATGATAAGGAAAGTAGATAATTTGGCTGTTAGCTGGAGGCAGGATAGGCCTCCCTGAAGAGATGAGTTTTCAGGAATCGCCTAAAAGTGAACAGAGTAGGAGATAACCAGACATACTGGGGTAGTGAGTTCCAGAGGATGGGAGAGGCTCTGAAGAACTCCTGGAGAGGAGTATGGGAGGAGGAGACAAGGAAGCTAGAGAGCAAAAGGTCTTGGGAGGAGTGGAGAGGACGGTTTGGGTGATATTTGGAGAAAAGATTGGTGATGTAACTCGGGGCAGAATTGTAAATGGTTTTGTATGTTATTGTTAGTGTTTTGATGGCGGACAATAAACGGTTGTTAAGGTGGATGAGTCTGGCAGCAGCATTTGTGATAGACTGAAGAGGGAATAGCTTTTAGTGAGGTAGGCCAATGAGGAGGGAGTTACAATAGTCAAGGCGAGATATAACAAGGGAGTGGATAAGTTGCTTAGTGGTGTAAACAGTTAGAAAGGGGCCAGCTGACACTACAGACAGTCGCGGTGAGACGCTGACTCCACGCTATCCAGGTGGATGGTGTCCTGATTCCAGATTCATCCTCTTTACTGTCTATGGGTGATTTATACATAGTGCTTATGCCTTTTCTTGACCCCTCTTTTTATTCATGGATAGGTGCTAACCAGCAATATTCCTAAGAGGACATTCCATTCCTAGACTATATAGTTTCCAGAGCAGCTCATCATCTGGCAATGTGATTGTTCATTCACTTCGGTGTTTTTCACTTTTAGGGGGGCAGCAGTCCCGTTTTATTTTCATTTTCCTAAGCGCGGAACTTCTGTTACTCAATGTGATTGTTCATACCCATTCTAGACCATACGTTAAGTATGTTGTCCAGTTCCTTTCTACCGTCTTTTCAACAACTGCGTGTCTGTATATGACTTTACTTATATTCATTATACCACAACTTTCCTTGCTCCTGAAGAAGCATGAAGACACGCGTAACATATTGAGCATTTTTCTGATATGAAATAACTTACTGTTGATCTGCTGTCCAGCCACACCTTTGGACACCTACCTACTCAGGATAAGTTATCCCTATATCCGAGTCCTTAAGTATAGAGATGGTTTTGTATAGCAACAACTTCACAAAGTATTTTTTTATAACTTGTGTTTTTTTAATAATCAGTGTCTATCTATGTATTTTCAATAAACTACTTTTGTAACATATTTTGTGTCACTGTGCCTATAAAGTCCTAAAGTCCCCCCCCCTCTTTTTTCGCTAGTTAGAAAGGGGCGTATTTTGGAGGGGAAGTCTGCAAGATTGGGACAGTGATTTGATTTAAGGCTGAAAGGACAGTTCAGAGTCCTGGATTACACCTTGTACCCTGGCATGAGGGGAGGGACTGATGGTTGTATAATTGATCTTTTTTTTTTTTTTGTTCAAAATATTTTTATTGAAAATTTTGATGGTACAAACATGAAATTTTGTACATAAATTGTAGCATGCATCATCAATAAATTGCATAACATAACTTGTGGTAACACAGGTATATCTGAAACAGGATGCGTGGTTACAGATTTAGAACTATATAACTTTAATCATAAGTAACATCATAAACCTAGGAGGGATATACACTACCATTAATCTTGAGTAGGTGAAGGAAGGGAAGGTAGGAGGTGTTAGTAGGAGGATGTAGGATGGGATGGGGGGAGGGTACGGAGAGGGGGAGGAGGTGGGAAAGGGAGGAGGGGAAGGAGGAGGGATGGAGAGGTGAAGGAAGAGGGGAGAAAGAGAGAGGGAGCTGAAGGAGAGCAAAGGAGAGCAACAGAGCATAAAAGACAGAGCACCTGATATTGACACTGTATGATACCTGCTCAATGACTTAAGGTCGATTCATTTTCATACAATTGAGCCCAGGGGAGCCACAATGCATGTGTTTTAGAGTATGAGGGTCTACCTCGTGAAATGAATGTCTCGTAAGTGTAGTGATTATGAGCTAACGCTATAACTTCTGCACTGCATGGGATTTCTGTGGTTTTCTGGTAATGAAGAGTTTGGTTTCTAGTAATACGTGAGTAGTGATGAGTCTGAGCTTGGGAGGAATCAATTCTATGGTTAGATTTAGGATGCTAAGTTGAGGAGTTAGTATGATGGGATACTGCAGTATTTTTTGTAAAATATTTTCAATCTCTGACCATAGCTTCTTTATAGATGGACATGTCCACATAATGTGTAAGAGAGTACCCGTGTGAGTGCACTCTCTCCAACAAAAGGGATTTGAAAGTGGCTGGAATTTTGCCATCCGTTGAGGAGTCAGGTACCATCTCATCATTGTTTTTTGTGTTAATTCCCAGAGAGAGGTACAGTTAGTAGCTTTGTATACTGTTTTTATGGCTGTTTGCCATTGTTGGTCAATAAACTGGGTCTGTAGTTGATATTCCCAATCATTAATGGGTTTGGATTTGTGAAATACAGCCTTTTCTTGTAGTGTAGAATAGAAGAGAGAAGTCCCTTTGGAATGTGTGTTGTCTGTGAAAAGGAAGTTCCATATTTTAATAGGTAGTGCATTTTCCAGAGTGGGATGTGCTGCTAGGCATTTTTGAAGCCTGTAGTCGATGAAGTAATCTTTTGTGAGTGCATTATATTCCCTTTGCATTTGGGAGAAGGATTTGCCTAATATTATGGGTCGGAGTTTCGCTATGTGGGTTGCCAGAGCAGATAACCAGGTGGGTACGTTCAGGTCTGGAGATAGAATTGGAAGCACAGTCAAGGGTATTTGGACGGTCTTGGTCAGCAGGTGTGACCATTTGATGTTGTGTATAGGGATGAGCCGAACACCCCCTGTTCGGTTCGCAGGCAAAAAATTTGTTTGAACACGCGAACACCGTTAAAGTCTATGGGACACGAACATCAATAATCAAAAGTGCTAATTTTAAAGGCTTATATGCAAGTTATTGTCATAAAAAGTGTTTGGGGACCTGGGTCCTGCCCCAGGGAACATGGATCAATGCAAAAAAAAGTTTTAAAAACGGCCGTTTTTTCGGGAGCAGTGATTTTAATAATGCTTAAAGTGAAACAATAAAAGTGTAATATCTCTTTACATTTCGTACCTGGGGGTGTCTATAGTATGCCTGTAAAGGGGCACATGTTTCCCGTGTTTAGAACAGTCTGACAGCAAAATGACATTTCAAAGGAAAAAAAGTCATTTAAACTACGCGTGGCTATTAAAGAATTGCCGGTCCAACAATACACATAAAAGTTCATTGATAAAAATGGCATGGGAATTCCCCACAGGGGAACCCCAAACCAAAATTTATTAAAAGAAATGATGTGGGGGTCCCCCTAAATTCCATACCAGGCCCTTCAGGTCTAGTGTGGATTTTAAGGGGAACCCCATGCCAAAATTTAAAAAAAAATGGCGTGGGGTCCCCCCAAAATTCCATACCAGACCCCTATCTGAGCACGCAACCTGGCAGGCCGCAGGAAAAGAGGGGGGACAAGAGAGCAGCCCCCCCTCCTGAACCGTACCAGGCCACATGCCCTCAACATTGGGAGGGTGCTTTGGGGTAGCCTCCCAAAACACCTTGTCCCCATGTTGATGAGGACAAGGGCCTCATCCCCACAACCCTGGCCGGTGGTTGTGGGGGTCTGCGGGTGGGGGGCTTATCGGAATCTGGAAGCCCCCTTTAACAAGGGGACCCCCAGATCCCGGCCCTCCCCCCTGTGTGAAATGGTAAGGGGGTACAAAAGTACCCCTACCATTTCACTAAAAAACTGTCAAAAACGTTAAAAATGAATTTCGAATATTCGAAATTCGAATTTGCCGCGAACACCCCAAATTGTTCGCTGTTCGGCGAACTTGCGAACAGCCGGTGTTCGAGTCGAACATGAGTTCAACTCGAACTCGAAGCTCATCCCTAAGTTGTGTAGGGTTTTCCAAGCTTTGATGGAGGCTCGAATGGTTGGGGAATAGTGGTTTAAATATGATTGACCAGAGAGAGTGCTAAGTAACCAATCTTTAAGATTCTTACCTGGTATCAGGTTGTTTTCTATGTTGCTCCAGAGTGTGGTAGGTTCGGCAGACAACCAGTTTTTTAGTTGGGAGAGTATAGTAGCTAGATAATAGTCTTTCAGATTGATGTATCTCATTCCCCCAACAGATCTATATTTAATGAGTTTGGCCTGATTACTCTTGGGTTTTTTCCCTTGCCACACATAGTGACTTATTATGAATTGGAGTGAGTGTAGGTAGATATGAGAAAGTGGTAATGGCAGTGTTCTGAATATGTACAATAGTTTGGGTAGAACTTGCATTTTAAATGCTGCTAGACCCCCTGACCAGGAGAATTCATGTTTGGATAATTTGGTTGTTTCTCTTAGAAGCATTTGTTTGGCTTCTAAATAGTTTGCAGCGAATAGACCTTTTGTGGATTTAGTAAGAGTGATACCTAAATATGTAATCCCCCTGTCTGCCCAGGGATAGGTAAAGTTGTTTCTAAGTAAGGTGCTAGTTACTGCATCTAGTCCTAGATCTAGTATATAGGATTTGTTTTCGTTAACCTTATAGTACGATATGTTACCAAACCTGTGCAACAATTAATGTACCGAAGCCAGGGAAGACAGGTGATTAGTGATCATAACTATCACATTGTCGGCGAACGGGTTGATTTTGTGTTCAATAGATCCTATTTTGAAGCCAGTGATTGTCGGGTTTGTTCTTATATGTTCTGCGAGAGGTTCCATCTAAAGATAAGTGGCAAAAGCGGGCATTCTTGCCGGGTACAATTAGTGATTTTGAATGTTTAGATAGCATTTCGGAAGTATATACTTGGGCCATAGGGGTTGAGTAGGAGGCTTGAATGGCCGACAGAATATTCCCCTGAAATCCAAACTTGCAAAGGGTCACCTTGAGATAGGACCAGTGGACCCTATTGAACGCCTTCTCTGCATCCAAGGAGAGGAGCAGAGAAGGCGTTTGAGACGTCTCAGCTGTGTGGATCAAGTTTATAATTCTACGTGTAGCATCGAAAGTTTGTCTTCCTACCGTAAATCCTGATTGATCTCTGTTAATCAACATGGGCATTAAGTTTAGTAATCTTGTGGCTCAAAAGTTTTGCGTATATTTTTGTATCAAGGTTGAGGAGTGATATGGGCTGAAAATTTTGTGGAGAAGTGGGTTCTTTGCCTGGCTTCGGTAATGTGTGATCAATGCATTTAATATTTCTTGTGGGAGAGAGGAAGAAGAGGCAGCGTCATTACATACTTTGGACAAAAAGGGTTATAGTACATATCTAAACTGTTTGTAATTTTCGCCGGTGAGGCCATCTGGGCCAGGTGATTTGTTAGCTGGAAGGGCAGCTATGATTGTTAAGATTTCTTGTGCAGTGAAGGAAACATTTAGTGTGTTGAGTTGTTCTTGTGTCAATTTGGGAAGGTCAATTTCTTCTAAGAATGCTTCTGTTTTGTGTGTGGAAGGTTGTGTAGTAGTAGGATCATCTTTCAGGTTGTACAATGTACTATAATAGAGGCTGAATGCGTCAGAAATAGCTTGTGGTTCTAGTAGTTTTTTCTGTGTGGTAGGATGGTAAAGATGTGTAATTTTGGATTTGGTATAGTGTAATTTTAATCTGTTGGCCATGGCTTTTCCTGCCTTGTTGCCTGTGGAGTACTGTATGGCTTTAAAACGTGTTTGCACTTTTTCAAATGTGTCTAATAGGTGTGTTCTCAACTCTTGTCTAAGGCGGTTTAGTTCAGTTTTTAATGAAGGATCTGGAGAAGTTTGGTTTTGTATCTCTAGTGTTTTAATACTAGAGGTGAGAGTTTCTAGATGCTGTGTTCTCTTCCTCCTCTCTCTTGCACTCACTTGCATAATGATTCCCCTTATGAATGCCTTATGGGCATTCCACAAACTGGTTACGTTAGATACAGTCCCTTCATTTAGTTTGAAGAATTCTTCTAGGTTTTTCTGGATATATGCATAGTGTTCTGGCGAGTGTAGGATCTGGGAATTGGCTCTCCAGATCAGTGGACAAGATTTGGTTGGTGTGTCTTCCATTGTTATGGTGACTGGAGCATGGTCCGACCATGTTATAGTGGATATATGTGAATCAGTTATTTTGGGTAAGAGCCATTTGTCAACCAAAAAAAGTAAATCCGTGTGTACGAGTTGTGGTGATGGGAGAAAAAGGAGTACTCCCGTTCGGTGGTGTGATGACATCTCTAAACATCATATATGCCATTTTTCCTTATGAAGGTGCCCATGGGGGACGAGAGTCTGCTGTTGCGTGAGGAAGCATCAATGGTGTTGTCTGGTACCAAGTTGAAATCTCCACACAAAATGAGGTGGCCATGTCGGAAAGCATTAATCTTTTTCATCAACTTCTTTAGGAATCTGATCTGGTCAGAGTTGGGTGCGTAAATATTTACTATGGTGTATCTGGTGTTATTTAGGGTGCAGTCAACTACGAGGTATCTTCCCTCTTCGTCTACTAGACTATCGTGTAGGGTAAATGTGATTAATGGCTATTAAAACTCCATTTTTCTTCAATGGAACAGAGGCTTTGAATATGTGGGTAAAGTGAGTATTGGTACATATTGGTTCTGCTTTCTGCATAAAGTGGGTCTCTTGGATGAAAGGTACCTCACTGTGGGAGTCCAGTGCGGTGTGCCACATAGAATTTGTGGAAGTTATGTGTGTCGTTCTGTACTTACAGTTAGTTGAGTAGGATATCCCCGTTCAAGGAAAGTAAGGTGATATCTTCTGGGTGTTAGTCAGGCTCGTTGAGAAGCTGTTGTTGCTGGTTCATAGCTGAACTGTCTCCTGTGCTCTCAGAAAAAAAAGAAGGTGAGATGGGAGGTATAGGATAAACTGTAGGTAAACAGTATTAACAGTAGAGGTGAGGGAAAACAAGGGTCAGCAGTCTATTTTGGAACTGCTGATGATGGTGACAGAATGTAGTACTTGTGCATCTTGCTTGTGTGTGGTAGCACCACTAACCTGGTACTGAGTTTGCAGAAGTTGTGGGACGGCGGTTATTGGAAGTGTGTTCCTTTTCATGGTGTTTCTGGCTGGGATATGACACCCCTTCAGGATTAATTTCCCAAGTGCGTAGCATTTGGATTCCTTCTTCGACAGTATTGATATTGTGTTTCACCCCATTTTTGTTCACAATGAGCTTGGTCGGGAATCCCCATTGGTAGGGAATCTTGTGGTTATTGAGAGGTTTGGTGATAGTACTCAATTGTCGCCGCTGCTGGCGAGTGTATTGGGAAATATCCGCATACAATTGTAGTTTCGTGTATGGTGCTGGAAGTTGCCCCAGATGCCCTGCTTTGGTTAGGAGCATGTCTTTTGCGTGGTAAAGGTATATTCTCATCAAGACATCCCTAGATACACTGGAGGGAAGATGCGGAGGTTTAGGAAGCCAATTAATGCGGTCGATGATAGTTTCCATTGGGGACAGGCCAGGCAGGAGTGTAGCTATTAAATTCCTGGTGTAGGGGTTAAGATCAGGTGGTAAAATTGACTCAGGTATACCCCTTATTTTGACATTGTTACATCTGGACCTGTCCTTGAGGTCCACCATTTTGGCTCTGACCCAGTGTTGTTCATCTCGAGTGTGGTCGTGTGCATCAACCAGGTCGTTAACCGTTTCTGTCATGATATTCATATGCTGTTTGATGTGATCAACTTTCTGATCTATAAAGGACATTTTATCTTTAAATTTTCTAAACATGGTGGAAATGTCATTGTGCAGCGAGCTATGAAGTGACATACGCATCTCCTTCATTGTTGTGTCAAGGACAGGCATGTTAGATGTAGGAAATGCTGCTATAGGGGATGGCTGGGCCTGCTGTGTGAGGAGAGTGTCCAGAGCAGGGCTTACCTCAGGGTGTTGCTGTCTGGAATCCAAGCGCATCCACGCTTTAGCAGGGCTGTTGCTCAGTGAGAATGATTGTGGAGTCGAAGGGGGGGTTGGAGTATCTTCTGAGGGGGATATTGCCTCTCCATCTGCATTAGGGAGATCAGCGTATGCAGCGGTGCTGTGTGATGAGGAGCCACGGGCGCCATCTTGGATTTGTCCTCCGGGCGGCACTGTAAAGAAATCTGTAAATTTCTTCTGCTGCCTGTATTCCTTTCTTTTCCGGGACAAGCCTGGCTGGTACCCCGATGTGTGAGGGTCATTTGTAGCCATCTTATAGTTGTGGATTAGCGGTGGTATCGCTTGGTATTCTGTTCAGTGCTGGAGCTGTCTGTTCAGGCGTCCATACTGCTTGCCGGTAGCCACGCCCCTCTCGTTGTATATTGATCTTGATGGAGAAGTCATGGGGAGACGGTGCACAGGCTTGAGGAAAAATTATGAGCTCAGTTGTAGAAATATTGAGTTTGAGGAAGTGGTGTGACACCCATGCTGATATGTCAGTTAGTAAGTTAGTAATGTGAGGTGAGAATAAATATGTTCATCACTAATTTTTTCTAAGTCATTATTCTTATACAACACTTACACATACGATCATTACATTGGTGATCTAGCCACATAAGTGAAAAAAATTGTGCAAATAAAACAGTAAAAGTGCATATGTTTATATTGACTGTTGTATTTTATATTTTATTCCCTTGCAACATGAAACCAAGGTCAGTGGAGGTTTAGGTATCAACTAACTAGTTAATATCAACTTTTTTCATG
This sequence comes from Lithobates clamitans, assembly GCA_037952925.1. Classification (NCBI taxonomy): domain Eukaryota; kingdom Metazoa; phylum Chordata; class Amphibia; order Anura; family Ranidae; genus Lithobates; species Lithobates clamitans. The sequence continues at coordinate 4,689,769 of JBBGZY010001135.1, forward strand.
GAGGTACAGTATATGTCCGTGTATAGGGCTAAATAGAAAGTGTATCTTATTTTATGGTGCTGGATTGTTGACTGTTTATAAAAGATGGCCTTTACTTGTGCAGGACCCCTGCCAAAAAGGTGGCAAAAATACTACTACTTGGTTTGATTAATATGGATCCAGATGCCCTTTTATATTTTTGGTATTTTCTACCTAGTTGTGCTTCCTTTTAAATTCTTTATTATTGCATTTACTACAGTACTTAAAGTGACTGGCACACACATGATATCTACTGCAAACTGAGGTTCCACCCCAGCAACTACAGTGCTCAAGGTTCATGTAGATCTTTGATTATGGGGTAAGGGTGTTACACTTGATTTTATCTTTTCAGATGCCTTTCTGTTAAAGTATAAATAAACCCTCTCATAATAATTCCCTAACCTATTAGAATATGTCCCTAGTAGAATGTTTTCCTTCTTATAATCCCCAATGCTTACCGTTTTGGTTACAAGTCCACATGTTGTGACTGCCCTCCTTGCTCTTCCTGGCCACTTCTTCCTTGTGCACCTTGGCTGAACATATAAGTTCTCATACATATCTCCCTCTGTACATCCAATATTTTGCACTCCCTGTGGACTTTAAGTAGTATATGCTGGTGTGCTGTATAGATATGGGCCAAACAACCCCCTGTTCAGTTTGCACCAGAACTTTCGATGAGGCCACAAGTTAGTGCACTAGAAACAAAATTAGAGATTTTTTGGATAAATTCTGGTGTGTGATACAAAGACTTTGGATAGAAGTAACAGGAAAGCACACTGGATGCAGGGCAACACAGCAGCTCAATTGTATACTGGACAAGTTCTGGCCAGTGATCTATTCACATGTAACCCAGTGGATCATCAACTGGAAAGCTCTCCATGTCTGTTTTCAGCCCTAGATGATCTCCTACCATATGATGCAAATACTGCCAATGGGATGTGGAAGCTGACAGCCCTGGGCGCAGATGACTAAAAAAATTCTGAAATGCATCACTGAGGCAGCCCCCTTCTGCGCCGCTCCTCTCTTGACCAATAGAAGCCTCAAAACTAGCTTTTCCATGAGACTGTAACCTACCAGAGTTTGGAAAAGCATTACATTAACTCCTTTTTAAGGTATCTTTAAGATATTTCATCCTCTGCTCCCTCTGTGGGAACGAGATGAGTTCCGAGTCTTTTCCCTTGTAACAGTGGTCAAGGAGGGTTGCCAACCAATAGTGATCCTTCTCCCAAGGTTCTGAGGACAGAAAAACATTTCTTTGCTTCAATGCCTCCAAAACTGCCAGAGTCCTCCTCCTCCTTCTCATCTTGCGTGTTCTGTGTTGTTGCAAGAATGGTGTCAGCATAAAGCAGTCCTTGAGAGGAAAGGAAGTCCTCCTCTTCCTCCCACTGCTCTGACACAAGTGCCGCAAGTGCTTTCCATAATGCCACACAGAGTCTGCTCAAGCAGGAACACAAGAAGGATTGTGTCACTGATGCATGCATTGTCAGGGCTCACCATCTTTGTCGTCTCCTTAACCACTTTAGCCCCGGACCATTATGCTGCATAAGGACCAGAGGACTTTTTCCAATTTGGCACTGCATCGCTTTAACTGCTAATTGCGCGGTCATGCAATGCTGTACCCAAACTAAATTTGCGTCCTTTTCTTCCCACAAATAGAGCTTTCTTTTGATGGTATTTGATCACCTCTGACGTTTTTATTTTTTGCGCAATAAACGGAAAAAGACTGAAAATTTTGAAAAAAAAATGATATTTTCTACTACAATAAACTCAATTTTAGTCATACATTTAGGCCAAAATGTATTCAGCCACATGTCTTTGGTAAAAAAAAATGTCAATAAGCGTATATTTATTGGTTTGCGCAAAAGGTATAGCGTCTACAAACTAAGGTACATTTTCTGGAATTTACACAGCTTTTAGTTTATGACTGCCTCTGTCATTTCTTGAGGTGCTAAAATGGCAGGGCAGTACAAACCCCCCCCAAATGACCCCATTTTGGAAAGTAGACACCCCAAGGAAATTGCCGAGAGGCATGTTGAACCCATTTATTATTTATTTTTTTTGTCCCAAGTGATTGAATAATGACAAAAAAAAAATATTTACAAAAAGTTGTCACTAAATGATATATTGCTCACACAGGCCATGTGCCTATGTGGAATTGCACCCCAAAATACATTCATCTGCTTCTCCTGAGTATGGGGATACCACATGTGTGGGACTTTTTGGGAGCCTAGCCGCGTACGGACCCCGAAATCCAATCACTGCCTTCAGGATTTCTAAGGGCATACATTTTTGATTTCACTCCTCACTACCTATCACAGTTTTGAAGGCCATAAAATGCCCAGATGGCACAAACCCCCCCCAAATGACCCCATTTTGGAAAGTAGACACTCCAAGCTATTTGCTGAGAGGCATGTTGAGTCCATGGGATATTTTATTTTTTGACACAAGTTGCGGGAAAGTGGCAATTTTTTTTTTTTGCACAAAGTTGTCACTAAATGATATATTGCTCACACAGGCCATGGGCATATGTGGAATTGCACCCCAAAATACATTTAGCTGCTTCTACTGAGTATGGGGATACCACATGTGTGGGACTTTTTGGGAGCCTAGCCGTGTACGGGGCCCCGAAAACCAAGCACCGCCTTCATGATTTCTAAGGGCGTAAATTTTTGATTTCACTCCTCACTACCGATCACAGTTTTGAAGGCCATAAAATGCAAAGATGGCACAAAACCCCCCCAAATTACCCCATTTTGGAAAGTAGACACCCCAAGCTATTTTCTGAGAGGCATGTTGAGTCCATGGAATATTTTATATTTTGACACAAGTTGCGGGAAAGTAACACATTTTTTTTTTTTTTTGCACAAAGTTGTCACTAAATGATATATTGCTCGAACATGCCATGGGCATATGTGGAATTACACCCCAAAATATATTCTGCTGCTTCTCCTGAGTACAGGGATACCACATGTGTGGGACTTTTTGGGAGCCTAGCTTCATACGGGGCCCCGAAATCCAATCACCGCCTTCAGGATTTCTAAGGGCGTAAATTTTTGATTTCACTCCTCACTACCTATCACAGTTTCGAAGGCCATAAAATGCCAAGATAGCACAAAACCCCCCAAAATTACCCCATTTTGGAAAGTAGACACCCAAGCTATTTGCTGAGAGGCATGGTGAGTATTTTGCAGCTCTCATTTGTTTTTGAAAATGAAGAAAGACAAGAAAAATATATATTTTTTTTCTTTTTTCAATTTTCAAAAGTTTGTGACAAAAAGTGAGGTCTGCAAAATACTCACTATACCTCTCAGCAAATAGCTTGGGGTGTCTATTTTCCAAAATGGGGTCATTTGGGGGAGGAGGTTGTGCCATCTGGGCATTCCATGGCCTCCGAAACTGTGATAGGCAGTGAAGAGTGAAATCAAAAATTATGCCCTTAGAAAGCCTGAAGGCGTTGCTTGGTTTTCGGGGTCCCGTACGCGGCTAGGCTCCCAAAAAGTCTCACACATGTGGTATCCCCGTACTCAGGAGAAGCAACAGAATTTATTTTGTGTTGTAATTTCACATATTCCCATGGCATGTTTGAGCAATATATCATTTAGTGACAACTTTGTGCATAAAAAAAAATTGTCTTTTTCCCGCAACTTGTGTCACAATATAAAATATTCCATGGACTCGATATGCCTCTCAACAAATAGCTTGGGGTGTCTACTTTCCAAAATGGGGTCATTTGGGGGGGGTTTGAACTGTGCTGGCATTTTATGCACAACATTTAGAAGCTTATGTCACACATCACCCACTCTTCTAACCACTTGAAGACAAAGCCCTTTCTGACACTTTTTGTTTACATGAAAAAATTATTTTTTTTGCAAGAAAATTACTTTGAACCCCCAAACATTATATATTTTTTTAAAGCAAATGCCCTACAGATTAAAATGGTGGGTGTTTCATTTTTTTTTCACACAGTAATTGCGCAGCGATTTTTCAAATGCATTTTTTGGGGAAAAAACACACTTTTTAAAATTTTAATGCACTAAAACACACTATATTGCCCAAATGTTTGATGAAATAAAAAAGATGATCTTAGGCCGAGTACATGGATACCAAACATGACATGCTTTAAAATTGCACACAAACGTGCAGTGGCGACAAACTAAATTCATTTTTAAAAGTCTTTAAAAGCCTTTACAGGTTACCACTTTAGATTTACAGAGGAGGTCTACTGCTAAAATTACTGCCCTCGATCTGACCCTCGCGGTGATACCTCACATGGATGGTGCAATTGCTGTTTACATTTGATGCCAGACCGACGCTTGCGTTCGCCTTTGCGCGAGGGCACCGGGGGACAGGGATGCTTTTTTTTTTTTTTTCTTTATTATTTTTTTGATTTTTTTAACTTATTTTTAAACTGTTCCTTTCATTTTTATGTTTTTAAATAATTTTTATTGTTATCTCAGGGAATGTAAATATCCCCTATGATAGCAATAGGTAGTGACAGGTACTCTTTTTTTAAAAAATTGGGGTCTATTAGACCCTAGATCTCTCCTCTGCCCTCAAAGCATCTGACCACACCAAGATCGGTGTGATAAAATGCTTTCCCAATTTCCCAATGGCGCTTTTTACATCCGGCGAAATCTAAGTCATGAAATGCTCGTAGCTTCCGGTATCTTAGGCCATAGAGATGTTTTGAGCCATTCTGGTCTCTGATCAGCTCTATGGTCAGCTAGCTGAATCACCGGCTGCATTTTCAGGTTCCCAGTTGGGACAGGAGAGCCAGAGAAAAACATGGAAGACGGTGGGGAGGAGGGGGCATTCTCTCCCACTGCTTGTAAAAGCAGTCTAGAGGCTAATTAGCCACTAGGATTGCTTTTACATGAAAGCCGACTGCTGGCTGAAAAAAATGATACCAAGATGATACCTAAACCTGCAGGCATCATTCTGGTATAACCACTCAAAATCCAGCAACATACCAGTATTATGCTGGTCCTTGTTGGGCATATATTGTAAACTTTTTTTTCATGCAGCCTGTGGGCTGAACGAAAAAAGTTATTGATCGGTGGGTATGCCCACCATTAGAATACCTCCCTTCATCCACCCACTTCTAATGATGGGCATACATGCACCGTTTATTTATGCTGAATCATGGGGCATCCTCCCGCAAAAGGCAGGAGCAAATTGCTCCTCCACCCACTGCTGCCCCCACGCTTCGGCATATATGCTGAAGTATGTAACTGTGGTGGTGAAATCACCTCCGACAGTGCTGGAGTCACAGCTTTATGTATCGTGGGAGCAAACGCTGTTGCTGTCAAGATAGATAAATCCGCGCTGCAGCTGAATGGCGTACCTGACAACAAAAAAATGGTTAAAACACAGTAAACTATAAAAAAATGACATACCTGAAAAGCAAACATGATAAAACATAACAACAATAAAACATTGCAGAATAGAATACAGTAAAAAAGAGCAGAACAATAGAGAGAAAATAGAGAGAGAGAGAACAATAAAACGACAACTATTTTTGGTTTTTTTATTTTTATATTTTTTTGTGTATTTTTTTTTTTACTTTTTTTTTTACATTTTTTTTTATAACTGTAACTTTTAAAACTGTAACGGTTCCAGGTTTGGTGCGATGGCATCTTGGGAGACCCTGTGAAAGTGTGTCCTAGTCTGTGCGATGCTGTACCCTACGCTAAAACTCAACTAGTGTATGGTAGCGCTCAAAACATTCACCAATGCAAAGACCAGGATTGCCAGGACGGGAGGGACAATAATACCGGGTGTCACGCCTAAATCCGCGCTTTCTGCAGACACGACATTTTCTTTGGGGGGCTCGTTGGGTAGGGGTACTCGGGAGGACATATTGAAAATGCCTCTCATGCAGCCGGCTTACTGCATTTGGTTGGGGAAGGTGAGGTGGAGCACCGTCTGGATACAGAAGGGCTCTGATGATCTCTTCCTGGAATGTAAGGAAGGATCCAGTCCGTCCTGAAGCTCTGTATAGCACATGAGCGTTCAGCAAAGCCAATTGAAATAAATAAACAGACACTTTTTTGTACCAGCGTCTGGCCTTACAGGCAACTAGGTACAGCGCCAACAACTGGTCGTTGAGGTCCACCCCTCCCATATTTTGGTTATATTCGTGGACACAGAGGGGTTTCTCCACAACACCAGTTGCCGTAGTAATTTGGACCGTCGTGTCTGTATGAAGGGAGGTGAGAACGAAAACATTCTTCTTATCCCTCCACTTCATAGTGAGCAAATTATTACACTGCAAGCAGGCTCTCTCCCCCAGCCTAAGATGGGAATCTACAAGCCGCTGGGGAAAGCCCCGGCGATTAGGTCGCATGGTGCCACATGCTCCAATCTGCTGATCAAACAAGTGACTAAAAAGTGGCACTCTCATTTAATAATTGTCCACGTACAAGTGGTCCCCCTTTCCGAATAAGGGTGACACCAAGTCCCACACTATCTTGCCAGCACTTCCTATGTAGTCAGGGCAGTTTGTCAGCTCTACGCGACTATCTTTGCCCTCGTAAACCATAAAACTACATGTATAGCCTGTGGCCCTGTCACAGAGCTTATACATCTTGACCCCGTATCTGGCACTCTTGCTGGGAAGGTACTGTTTGAATGACAAGCGGCCAGAAAATTTAATCAGGGACTCATCAACGCAGACAACTTGATGGGGAGTAAATAAGTCTGCAAAACGTTGGTTGAAGTGGTTTACGAGGGGCCGAATTTTGTAGAGCCGATCGTATTCAGGGTCTCCACGAGGACGACAGAGTTCATTGTCGTTGAAGTGCATGAACCGCAAAATCTGCTTGTATCGTGCCCTGGCCATGGAGGCAGAGAACACGGGCGCATGGTAAATTGGGTCAGTGGACCAATATAACCACAACTTACTCTATTTATTCAAGCCCATGTTGAGGGAAAGGCCCAGAAAGAGCTTAAATTCAGAGACCGTAATTGGTCTCCAATCTCTGGCAAGGGAGGACTGGGGATTAGCGCGATGTGTTGACCAGCGTATAAATTGCTTTGGTCCACAATAGATCTATAGAGATCTTCGGTGAAAAACAGCGAATAAAAATCCAGTGGCGTAAAATCAACTGTTTCCACCTGAATTCCGGGTTGGCCAGTGAATGGGGGAAGTATGGGTGCTGCAGAAGTGGTGGGTTCCCAATTCGGATTGGCGAATGCAGCAAGATGGGCACGACAGGCCTGTCTTTGTCTTCTTGGTGGCAGCGGGACACTACTTGTGCTTGCCACCTCGCCAGCTTGAACTGCACTTATGGGACTCGCCACGTCACCAAGTGTTACTGCAGTGGTGGATGTACGACCAGGGTGTACTAGGCCGCTGGTGCTTGCCAGTTCACCAGAAGGAATAGCAGCACTAGTACTTCTCTGCTCTATACGAGAGCCCTGCGGTTCTTGCACTTCAAGGACAGAAGAAGATCGGGGTCTGGTACGCCTTACCTTGGCAGGGACCACAACTCCGTCGTCAGAGCTATCTGTCATGGAGCCGCTGTCCTCTACAGGATCGTATTCTGAGCCTGAATCTGACAGATGAGTGACTTCCTCTTCACTATCTGTCATGCTCAGAAACGTGTAGGCCTCTTCATCAGTGTACCTTTGATTTGTCATTTTGGGCTCTAAATTTAGGGGTACACTAGTGAGACTCACAGACAAAAAAGCGCCTGACTGTCAGCGACTGTATCAAAACGCTACCAAAAAACTGTTAGCGATCACAGGGATCAGTCCTGACTCTGCGAACGCTGCAGTTATGTGTGCTTAGTGTTTTGTAAGTGTCAGTGATCGATCGATACTGCACTTGGGTGGGCTGGGCAGGGCTGGGCCGAGGGGCAAAACGCAGGTGGTAGCAGGTATCTGGGCTGATCCCGCTAACACTGTGTTTATGGGAACCCTAAACTACTGGGGACGCTAGTATAGATCTGATCGGATCAGATATCGATCTGCTCAGATTCTATAGCACTAAGGGAGGTTTATGCTGAGTGCGTGGGTGTTAGCGCTACTGGCGCTAACCTGACGCTGCTTGGGGCGACGCGGACCTTATCTGACCCTAAAAACTTAACTTATATCACCGCCGGGCAATTAGGGGGTTAAACCTTTATAAGGTAATAAACGGCGGGTGCCCTAAAACTATAAAAAACAAACTAACTAACCAGCCTCACCCGTAACACTTATACGGTGATCGCTGGTGAAAGGGTTAGCTAGGGGGCAATCAAGGGGTTAAAACCTTTAGTAGGTAGTATATGGGGGTCCCTGTCGCTATAAAACACTGACAGCGAACCTATATACTTACCTCCCTAACTAGCGTCACCTGTGTCACTAATACAGCGACCAGAAAAACGATCGCTTAGCGACACTGGCGACGGGGGGTGATCAAGGGGTTAACCTTTATTAGGGGGGGTTAGGGGGGTACCCTGGACCTAAAGGGGGGTACCCCAGACCTAAAGGGGGCTAACCTAACTGCCCTAACACTTATAGCTGTCACAAACTGACACCAATGCAAAAAAAAAACTGCTATTGGTGTCAGTGTGACAGCGGGTACAGGGGGGGTGATTGGGGGGTGATCGGGGGGTGATGGGGGGGTGAAAAGTGTGCCTGGCGTGTTCTACTGTAAGTGTAGTGTTTGGTGCACTTACTTGGATGACTTCTCTCCTCGGCGCCGGAACGAAAAGACCGGCTCGAGGAGGGATGACATCACTTCCTCCGCTTCTGTTTACATTACAGAAGCCGAGGAAGTCTGTCATTGGCCAGGAGCGATCGCGAGGGGGGAGCCACGAATGAGTGGCCTCCCCCTCACCTTAGATCGCCCCTGATCTAAATACGACCGCTGCAGGCACCGGGGGGGTCCGATCGGACCCCCCACCCGCGGGAAGGCAAGGACGTATACGTATGTCCTTTTGCCTGCCCGTGCCGCTCTGGCGACGTACATTGTCGTGCGACGGTCGTCAAGTGGTTAAATGGTGACAATACAGTGCATGCATTCTTTATCAGTAGGCATTGGCTTGAGAAAAAAAAGCCTAGCTGGCCTGAGCATGGTACTCATTGACGGCCCGCTGCTGCATGTTCAACTGCTGCAGTATTGCTAAAGTTGAGTTCTACCTGGTAAGCATGTCACAAATCAGGTTGTTTACAGGCAAGTGGAATTCCTGATGAATTTTAGCCAACTGAGCACTGGCTGTGTATGACCATCTGAAATAGCTACATACTCTTCTGGCCTGCTTTAGCAGATCTTCCAACTCTGGGTACCTGTTTAAGAAACACTGCACCACCAAATTGAGGACATGTGCCAGGCATGGCATGTGTCTACTTTCCCTGTCTGATGGCAGACAGAAGGTTAGTACCATTATCACACACCACCATTCCTGCCTCAAGCTGGCATGGCTTGAACCACCTCTGGGCTTGTCCCTGCAGAGCTGAAAGAATCCCTGCTCTAGTGTGGCTCCTGTCCCCTAGACAGAGCAGCGAAACACTGCATGGCATCTTTTAGCCTAACTCATTGAATAGCCCCTTGAATGCTTAGAGGAGGAGGAGGGCATGGAGGAGGAGGGCATGGAGGATGAGAAGGGGCTGGAGCTAAAATATCTCACATCATCACCACCAGCTGCATTGAGACATGGTGGCAAAACAAGCTGCAACACTGAGCCCTGTCCTGCATGCTTCCAAATTGCAAGCAGAGTTACCCAGTGTGCTGTGAACAAAATATAGTGTCCCTGGCCATGCTTGCTGGACCATGTGTCAACAGCAATGTGAACCTTGTGGCTGACTGCCTTGCCCAATGATGCCACAACATTGCCTTCCACCTGATCGTACAGAGCTGGAATGGCCTTATGTGCAAAGAAATAGCAACCAGGAACCTGCCATTGTGGTACAGCAAAATCATGGAAGGGGGCAGAATCCCCCAGAGGGGAAGGCAAAGCCAGCAGCTTTGACAAGCTTGAATTAAGGTTTTGGGCATGAGTATAGCAGTGACTGTATTCTTTTTGCAGTGCAACAGCTGGGACAGAGAAATTTGCCTGTTATAGTCTACAGCTGGTGGTGTAGTGCTGGCAGACATGCTGCAAGGACCTGTGAAACCATTCTCTATACCATCATCCCTGTCAGTGGAGGCTGCTGAGAGGCCATGAGATATAGTGGGGTAGACCTGAAAGGTGAGGAGTGAGGAGAAACAAAATCGCATCCTTTTTGGGTGGCTTTCAGAGTAGTGGGAGGTAAAATGTCTTGTCAAGCATGTGGTACCCAAATGGCTGGCGTTTTTTCCATGCTTGATCTGATTGAGGCAAAGTTTGCAAATTGCAACAGTGCAATTGGCTGCTTGTGCTAAAAAAGGCCCAGACAGCTGAGCTGTGGGAAGTGGGCCGGTAGATAACAGCTCCACAATGTGATGGAATAGGGTGTCTGCTCTCTACTCTTCCATGATGGCTGTCTCATTGGGGTTGTGCCTTCCCCTCACTTTCCTCCTCTGTTCTATCCGGCACCCAAGTTGCATCGGTGACCTCATCATTATCATCCCCTCCATCCTCATATCACTGAAGCCAAATTGTCAATATGCTGCGGCTGGGCGAACATGACTGACAGTTTGTTGTTTACCTGTGTTCTCCCCTCTCTGTAGGCTCATGTCCCTATATACTGCAGTAAAAGTTCACTAACGCAGTTCAATAAACTGCAGTAAACGTGCACTAATGCACTTCAATATACTGCCGTAAAAAGTGCACTAGCGCACTTTAATATACTGCCGTAAAAGTGCACTAAGGCACTTCAATATACTGCAGTAAAAGCGCGCTAATGCAATTCAATATACTGCAGTAAAAGTGCACTAACGCACTTCAATATACTACCATAGAAGTGCAATAACGCACTTTAATATACTGCCATTAAAGTGCACTGACGCACCTTAATATTCTGCAGTAAACGTGCACTAATGCTCTTCAATATACTGCAGTAAACGTGCACTAATGCACGTCAATATACTGCAGTAAACGTGCACTAACACACCTTAATATGCTGCAGTAAACGTGCACTAACGCACGTCAATATACTGCAATAAATGTGCACTAACGCACATACTACAGAAAAACTGCCCTAAAACACTAAACTAATACTAAAGTAAAAATGAATAGTCACACTACACTCACACTGCACTATCACTATATTCACACTAAACTGACTCTAAAGTAAAAATGAATGGAATGCACTACACTCTTTTCACACTACACTTACACTCTACACTCACAATAAAATCACATTAGCACTCTAACTCGCCAGTCAGGGCTTCCAATGCACTGTGCAGCACGCAGCACATTGTGGGGCACTTGGCAGTCCGAACAAACTGTCGAAAGCCCTGACAATTCGGGTGTTCGCCAAATAGGTGAACAGCCAATGTTTGGCCTGAATTCATGCTCGGGTCGAACCATTCGCCCAACACTAGCTACAGCCTTTTCTGGCTTGCTTTAGCAGATCTTACAACCCTGGGTACCTGTTTAAGAAACACTGCACTACTAAATTGAGAACATGTGCCAGGCATGGCACATGTGGTAACTTTCCCTGTCGAAGGACGGGCAGGAGGTTAGTTCCATTATTGCACACCACCATTCCTGGCACAAGCTGGCGTGGCATGATCTCTGGGCCTGTCCCTGCAGAGCTGAAGAATCTTTGCTCCGGTGTGGCTCTTGTCCCCTAAACAGACCAGCTGAAGCACTGCATGGCATCTTTTAGCCTGACTCATTAAATAGCCCCTTGAGTACTTATGGGGAACTGGTGGTTCATAAGAAAACTCAGCAGAGGAGGGCATGGAGCAGGAGGAGGAGGGGGTGGAAGGTGATGAAGCCTTGCATCATCACCACCAGTTGTATGGAGACATGGCAGCAAAACAAGCTGCAGCACTGAGTCCTGTCCTGCATCCTTCCGAGTTGCAAGCAGAATTACCCAGTGTGCTGTGAACAAAATATATTGTCCCTAACTATGCTTGCTGGACCATGTGCCAGCAGTAACGCGGATCTTGTGGCTGACTGCCTTGCCCAACGATGCCACAACATTGCCTTCTGCGTGATGGTACAGAGCTGGAATGGACTTATGTGCAAAGAAATAGCAACTGTGAACCTGCCATTGGGGTACAGCATTTTCTGCAAATTCACAGAAGGGGACAGAATCTACCAAAGGGAAAGGCAGGAGTTATAAAGCCAGCAATTTTGACAAGCTTGAATTTAGACGCTGGGTATGTGGGTGGCCGTGACTGTATTTTTTTTTTGCTGCCGCAGCTGCAGGGGACTTTGCCTGCTATACTCTACAGCTGGTGGTGTGACACCCATCACTATACCATCAGTTCTGTCAGTGGAGGCTGCAGAGAGGTCATGAGATATAGTGTGTGTAGACAAGGCGAGGAGTAAGGAGGAGCAGAATTGCGTCCCTTTTGTGTGGCTTTCAGGTGCTCTTACCAACGGGCTGAGTGGTGGGAGTTTAAATTCCTTGTCAAGCGTTTGGTACACAAATGGCAGGTGTTTTTGCCATGCTTGATCTACTTAAGGTAAAAGTTTGCAAATTGCAACAGTGCAATTGGCTGCACATGTGTTAAAATGGGCCCAGACAGCTGAGCTGTGGGAAGTGGGCTGGGGGAAGTGGGCAATGTGATGGAATAGCGTGGCTGCTCTCTACTCTCTACATAATGGCTGGCTCCTTGGGGTTGTGCCTCACCCTCACTTTCCTCCTCTGCTCTATCCGACACCCAAGTCATGACAGTGACCTCATCGTCATCATCACTGGAGCCAACTTGGCAATATGCTGTGGCTGGGGGAACATGACTGCCAATTTGTTGTTTACCAGTGTTCTCCCCTCTCTGTAGGCTCATGTTCCTACCTTCCTAAACCTCAGAATGAATATCGGAATCAAGTAATGCATGTGCATTATCAAAGATCAAGTGGCTGATGCTGTGTTCAAATAACTCAGCGGACTCCTCCGTGCATGATGCTGGGACTAGGGAGGCAGAATAAGCACAGGCAACATCACTAAACAGAGGAAATGGTGCCCTGCTCGAGGACGGACGACGTCCACCTTTACAAAAAAGGTTTCCACTGCCCCACCTATAACTGGCCATTGCAGTAAGCAGCATTGGAGGACAACATAAGATATAAACAAGGCCAAGGATAAATCCAAGGAAAAAAAACAAATTTACTTACCGACCAGCCCACAGACAACCGAATCAACCTGTCTAACAGTATGCGTTAAAAACAGGGGTTTAATCTGCACACATTTGCAAATGCATGCGTAAGCTACAGAGCCAAGGCACCCTGGTTTCTGTACTTCCTATCACTAACTAATAAGTGACTTCACAGTGGAATCACATGCATTCTGATGGATAGGTGAAGGGCAGATGGACTGAAGGGGAGCCCATCCCTTCTTAAAGGTGCAGGAGCACACTGAGCACCCAGCATATAGCTCAATGGCTGCAAAGGTGTTAGTGCGTTGCCTAACCAATTGTGTTGTGCCTCACCCTCACTTTCCTCCTCTGCTCTATCCGCCACCCAAGTCACGACAGTAACCTCATCATCATTATCCCGTCTAACCTTATCATCACTGGAGCCAACTTGGCAATACGCTGTGGCTGGGGGAACGTGACTGCCAATTTGTTGTTTACCAGTGTTCTCCTCTCACTGTAGGCTCATGTTCCTACCTTCTTAAACCTCAGAATGAATATCAGAATCATATAATGCATCTGCATTATGAGGGAGCAATTGGCTGACGCTGTGTTCAAATAACTCAGCTGACTCCTTCATGCATGATCTGGGGCTATGGCAGGAGTAGCTGTGAACAAGGAGGCAAAATAAGCACGGGCAATATCACTAAACAGAAGAAATGGTGCCCTGCCCGAGGACAAGCCACGTCCACTTTTGTTTATGGACACAGACGCTGCTGGCTCCCTCACAGTGCCATGGGAACATCTCCCTCTCCTTGCTGGCCTCCCAGGGGGTTATTATCTAAATGTAATAGAGATGGGGAAATATGTACTTGGATGCACTTTAATCAATAGAAAGTGGTGGTTTGGTGCACTTTAACTTTAGGACTCACTACACAGACACACTCCACTGACGCACTACAATATACTGCAATGAAACTGCAATACTGCAATAAAACTGCACTGACGCACTTCAATATACTGGAGTAAATATGCACTAACACACTTCAATATAATGCAGTAAATGTGCACTAAGGTAGTTCAATATACTGCAGTAAACGTGCACTAACGCACTTCAATATGCTGCAGTAAAAGTGCCCTGACACTCTACACTGACACAGTTCAATATACTGTAGTAAACCTGCCTTGACACACTAAACTGACACTAAAGTAAAAAAGGATGGTCACACTACACTCACGCTGCGCTATCACTATATTCACACTACACTGATAATTTACGCTCAAAAAAGAATCATAATTAGCACACTATAGTACAATAAATCACAAGTAGCAATGAACATAGCCCTGTTATATCTATCTCCACTCCAATATCACACTGCAAATGGCTGCTCTGGGAAGGAACCTTGTATAGTGTGGGCTGGGTCTATGAGCAATGAGCCATGATTGGGCACAGTCATTATTACTCTAATCATGGGTCTGGCAGTGTTCTGTGCCCTGATTGGGCAAAGCCTTCATTGCTTCAGCCAATCAGGGCTTCCAATGCACTGTGCGGCATGCAGTGCATTGTGGGGCGTTCAGCAGGCTGAACAAACAGTGGAACACCCTGACAATTTGGGCGTTCCCCGAACAGGCGAATAGGCCAATGTTTGGGCAGAATTTATGCTCGGCCCGAACCGTTCGCCCAACACTAGTACTGTATATGGAGATCCAGCCACCACATCTAAGGACAGGTAATACACTAATACACATCTAAGGACAGGTATACACTTTAAATGTCCAGCCTTTCTGTGCTGTAAGTCAAAAGAGCTATAGCTTATGCAGAATTAGAAAGCATTGGAATTTGATTGTCCCTTTATCATACAATATGGCGACAAAAACATTGTTTGAATGTACTATGCTGAGTAAATCTCTGTGACTTAAACTGTTTGTGGATAGTGTGAAGTCCGCACATTGTCCTACTGTTCATACAGAAAGGGCCTCAGAAGGTATTGTATTTTTGCATAAAACAACATTTTGGGGACAGAATAGTTTTACTAAAATACCCTGCACTTTTTTCTATCATAAGCTGACAAATCAACAGACATGTAAAAATGCATTATTGGTTATCCCTTTCACGCCTAAGCCCATTTCTGACATTTGTTGCTTACAAGTTAAAATCAGTTTTTTTTGCTACAAAATTACTTGAACCTCCAAACATTATATATATATTTTTTATCAGAGACCCTAGAGAATAAAATGGTTCTCATTGCAATATTTTATGTCATACGGTATTTGCGCAGAGGTCTTTCAAACACACTTTTTTGTGAAAAAAGACACTTTCATGAAAAAAAAACAACTAAACAGTAAAGTTATCCCAATTTTTTTGTATAATGTGAAAGATGATGTTACGTCTAGTAAATATATACCCAACATGTCATGCTTTAAAATTGTGCCCGCTCGTGGAATGGTGACAAACTACGATACCTAAAAATCTCCATAGTCAATGCATTTAATTTTTTTAATGGTTACCAGGTTAGAGTTACAGAGGTTTAGTGCTATAAATATTGCTCTCACTGGATCGTGGCTATACCTCACATGTATGATTTGAACACCGTTTACATATGCGGGCGCGACTTACATATGCGTTTGTTTGCTGCCTCAGCTCACAGGGACGGGGGCGCTTTAACCACATGCGGACCGGGCCATAGCCGAAAGACGTCTGCAGCGCAGTCGGCTTCTTCTGGGAGGACGTTCTCCCAGAATCCTGCTTCTGCGTGCCCCCTGGGGCACGCAACCTGGAACATCCGTGAACATCCTCCGGACCTGGCGCATCATGGATCATGGTAATTGGCCGCTGACAGCGGCCATTTGCCACGTGATCGCTCCGTCAAATGACGGAGAGATCACTTCTAAACAAACCGGCGTCACGTCCGGTTCCTCTCTCTCCTCCCCGTACCTATTGGTACAGTGCGAGGGGAGAGGGGAGAGATCAAGTGCTGCAGCGCTGTGGGCTGGATGTGTAGTGCCCACAGCGCTGATCTGTATCCAATCCAGCCATCTATCCCATCCATGCTCACAGAAGTAATCATCCATCCATGCTCACAGAAGTACTCATCCATCCATCCCATCCATGCTCACAGAAGTACTCATCCATCTATCCCATCCATGCTCAAAGAAGTACTTATCCATCCATTCTCACAGAAGTACTCATCCATCCATCCTATCCCTGCTCACAGAAGTACTCATCCATCCATCCCATCCATACTCATCCATGCTCAGAAGTACTCATCTATCCATTCCATCCATAGTAATCCATGCTCAGAAGTACTCATCCATCCCATTTAGCCATACCCAGCCATCCCATCCATACTCAGCCATACCCAGCCATCCACATTCATGGCTCAACCATGCTTAGCCATCCCCATCCACAGCTTATCCATGCCACATCATCTCATATCCATGCCACTACAGTGCCTCAAAGTGTAATAGGTAGTCAAATTAGATTTGACATGACCTAGAACACCCGATGGTGCTCCCTGCATGTTGGACCTCTCTATGTGGCCAGGCTGTGTAAAAGTCTCACACATGTGGTATCGCCGTACTCGGGAGGAGTATGAGAATTTATTTTGGGGTGTTATTTTTGCCATGTACATGCTATGTGTTAGAAATATTGTATAAATGGACAACTGTAAAAAAAAATGCGTTTTCATTTTCTTTCCACATTTTTTAAAAACTTGTAGAAAAAAATGACATGTTCAAAAGACTTGATATGCCTCATTATACGTTGGGTTGTTTTCTTTCCAAAATGGGGTCATTTTTGGGGCATTTCCATTGTCCTGGTGTTCCAGGACCTTCAAAATTGTAAGAGGTAGTCAAGAAATTAGATGTGTAATTTATGCCCCTAGAATGCCTGATGGCGCTCCCTCAATATTTGGCCTGTGTATGTGGTCACGCTGTGTAAAAGTCTCACACATGTGGTATTGCCATACTCAGGAGGAGTAGTAGAATGTATTTTGGTTTGTAACTTGTGGTATGCATATGCTGTGTGTGAGAAATAACTGATAATATGACACATTTGTGAAAAAAGAAAAAAAAGAATCTTGATTTTGCAAAGAATTGTGGGAAAAAATTTCAACTTCAAAAAACTCACCATACCTCTTTCTAAATACCTTGGAATGTCTACTTTCCAAAAAGGGGTCATTTTGGGGGTATTTGTACTGTCCAGGCTTGTTAGGGTCTCATGAAATGAGATAGGCCGTCAGTACTTCAGGTGTGATCAATTTTCAGTGATTGGCACCATAGTTTGTAGACTCTATAACTTTCACAAAGACCAAATAATATACACCAATTTGGATTATTTTTACCAAAGATATGTAGCAGTATAAAATTTGGGCAAAATTTTTGAAGAAAAATTCTTAATTTGCAAAATTTTATAACAGAAACAAAGAAAAAATTTTTTTTTCTACAGAATTTTCGTCCTTTTTTCAATTATAGTGCAAAAAATAAAAAATCCAGCGGCCACCAAAAGAAATCTCTATTTGTGTGAAAAAAAGGACAAACATTTCATATGGGTACAGTGTTGCATGACTGAGTAATTGTCATTCAAAAATTAATTGACAGGTTCACCGTCCAATCAAATCACCCCCTGATGAAGATACGAAATACCCCTTGCATCGAACACGTGTAGGGGAAGGGGACAGGACAGAACGTTATACATACAACCTGTTGGGACAGATTAGCACGCCACCCCATACCGGCCGCTGTTGCCCATTCGTCTCTGCTGTTTTAGTGTGGCGCCCTTAAGCGCCTTGTTACTGTGAGTACCCATTGCGGGATTTGTTTATGATTTTAATAAATTTAATACATACTGCACCATGAAGTCCTTTTTATGTTGATATATTGAGGTACAAACGAGACTGCTGTGAGGAACAGAGGCACCAGTGCAAATCTATCCGGGACCCTGCATATAACATCGAACCCAGAGAGGTTCTAAGGCGCATTCTGACCAAGCTTAATTGCAAGGTCGCACGCCCTAAGGTGAGGGGCTATCACCTGGGGGGGAGCACTTGTATGAGCGCACAGCACTTTAGTTTGTGTTCACGATAACACATGAATGGATTGTGGAAGATCTGTGGACTGTTAATTTGATCATTGCACAGCAACACAGCACTGAATTGCATAGAATCACATGGATGCAACACCAAATCGCATGGAGGCCTGTTTTTTGTATTTTTTAACTTTTTATTGTTTGAACATTGCACTAACACCATATTGCATAGATGCAGCACTGAAATCCATGGATGCAACACTAAATCGGACTGTTAATTTAATCACTGCACAGCAATACAGCACTGAATTGAATAGAATCACATGGATGTAGCACCAAATCGCATGAATGTGTTTTTTTTGTATTTTTTAACTTTTTATTGTTCGATTATTGCACTAACACCATATTGCATAGATGCAGTACTGATATGCTTGGATGCAACACTAAATTACACAAGCTTTGTGGAATATTTGCAATACACAGGCTTATTGGAGCACTTTTACCTATTTATTCATTCATTGAAATTTATTGCACATTAACGTATAGTATAGTATTAATAGTTATTAATAGATTTTGTATATGTTAAGCACAATATCACTTTATTAATATTTTAGTGGAAATTTCTTATTTTTTATTTTGATAAGCGCAGCATGTGTACAATTTGGTTTAACTATTTTGCATGGTTATGAGACATGCGTAACGTTAGCAGCTGATCATTTGCAAAGATATACTATTTTGGAGACCAGATTTGGTCAATTACCTGGAGGCTCACAGGACTACAAATTAGCATTCTGCATTTAGGACCTGCTAACTGATGAAGCAAGATAAAGATGAAGAGGATCCATGACATCAGGAGACAGCACTGAAGATCTCAGGAACATAGTTTATTTTTTAAATAGGTGGCAGATGTGCTACAAAGGGTGAAGATGAGCAACAGCGGGGTGAAAAATGTGCAGTCCTGATATTGAGCGCCTATCACCTTGGTGAGGCCCATCATAGGAGTTGAGGATAAATCCATTTGTGCACTGTGGTGGTGTACGCTGACTCACTGAAGAATTGGCCTTGCTGTAAAAAAAATTAAATTTGATGCCCCCGTCAAACAGATGTGGAAAAATTGGTCTTTGGCTGCTGGTGGTGCCTTCACCCTGTAACCTTCTGGAGGTACTCTTCATCAAATTGAATGATCAATATTAAAAAACATCAAAGTTTGTACAGAATATACATACTTATGAAAAAAACAACAAAAACTAAACACAACAATTTACATGAAAAAACATGACAAAGAGATAATGATACTCTCCGGTGAATAGTAATCCCCGGTACCAACGCGTTTCTGGTTATACACCTTCGTCAGGGGTATAGGATAAGGGTAGATATAGTCATAATTTGTTTTTACTCTAAAAAATAAAAGGACATATCACAAAGTGGTACAGACAAGAATGGGGTATGCACAGTAGCCATAGAAGTCAGATGAACAAACATGCCATTTCAGAAAGTACATACCATGCAAAATGATTCCATAAAGAAAATGGGTGAAGTAACTGTGCCAGTGGGGGTGTAGACGGATGCCATCCAAGCAGTAGTAAGATCTTGGAGCAAAAAGTTCCCAGTTTGTGGTTAGTCTGATGAAGAGAAGCAGAAGAATTCCAGCAATTTAGCTGAACTGGCGATAAATGCTCACAGCACCAAAATAAATAAAGTATAAAGAAACTTTCTTAATGTGATAACAGAAAAAAAGGAAAACAAAAGGGAGAGAGAAAAAAAAGGAAAAAAGCAGAAGTAAGCACTGCTTGTAATGTTTAATATGGAGCCTTAGTGACTATTTGTCAAACCATATACTATATAGAACCCTTATGTGGGTTATATTATAAAAGAAATACCAGGGCATAAAAAAATATATATATATATATATATATATATTATATATATATATATATATATATATATATATATATATATATATATATATATTTACCAGTGTTCGCTGTATAGGAAATAAGGTAGGTAGCTGATCAGAACTTTCAATAAGGCTCTGAATCAGTAAGTAGCGCCAGTATGTCCCTATTTCCATGAGTATATGTTTTGCCAAAGGGGGGACAAGACAGCAATTCAGGGAACATCTAAAAATATAACTGCACATGGCCGTCCACAGACGGCCCATGTAGGATCTATAATAGCCATCCAGAATAAATGTACTTACAAAATATACATGAACAGGTCTATATGGTTGGCGTCTGCAGTGCCTGTCAGACTGTCAGAGCGAGGATCTATTTGTATGATGGCGCCAGACACCCACGCGTGCGCACTCACTTTCCGTGATCGCACATGCAGTGGACGAGAGGGCACATGCGCGAGCAGTGTCGGCGCATCAGGATTAGATGGAACGCAGCTCACGTCCCCCATGAATGGGGAGGCGATGCTATGCGTCCCATCAGAAGATCATCCCAAAGAGGCGGCAGTTGTTGCTAACAGATCGTGTGTATACTTAAAGATTGAAGAGAAGATAAAACAAAGTTTAAAAATTTGGAAGCATGTGTCTAATCGCCAGAGTAGAGGGCTCCATGGGAGTCAATGATTATATAGTGTTCCTCAGATTTGGGTGTTAATTGTGCCCATGAAAACTATACCAAAAGGTTACTTCAAGATAATATCAACACCCACAAATCTAGGCAGTCTAGACAGTCTTGCATAGTTTCCAGATCCCAATAACACTTAATCAGTGACATTGGCATCAGGGGCTTGCTAGCTGCTGCTAAGCCAGGACTTTAACAAATCTCAGCCAGTCAACCGAGTCTGTGGACAGAACGCTCTTTTATCTGTCACAAAACCTCCGGCAGCATTGAATGCCCATTTTGAAAGCATGCTGGATGCAGGGCAGCCCAGCAGCTCAATTTCATACTGGGCAAGTTCTGGCCAGTTGGCTATTCTGATGACCCAGAAATCCAGTGGATCATCTACTGGAAATCTCTTCATGTCTGTTTTTGCCCCTAATTATCTTCCACCATATAATGGAGACGCTGCCGATGGGATCTTGAAACTGACAGCCATGGGTGCTGAGGACTAAAAAAAATGCATCACTTAGACGGCCCCCTTCACCACCACTCCTCCTTTGACCAACAGAACCCTTAAAACTAGCTTTTCCATGAGACTGTAACCTACCAGAGTCTGGAAAGGTGGCACCAATGAGTTGGCACTGATGAGGTGGCACTGGTGGGAATTGATAGGCAGCACTGATGGGCACTCATAGGTGCCACTGGTGAGCACTTATGGGCACTGATAGGGGACACTGATGGGCACTGAAAGGCTGCACTAATGGGTACTTATGGGTGGCACTGATAGGTGGCACTGCTGGGCACTGATAGGTGGCACTGATGGGCACTGAAAGGCAGCACTGATGGGCACTGATGGGCACTGATGGCTGGCACTGATAGATTGCACTCATAGGCAATACTGGTGGCACTGGCACTGGCAGGCATTTTTAATGTACACTGACTGGCAGCTGCCTGGGCACTGATTGGCATATCCTGTGGTCTAGGGTGGCATACCTGGTTGTCCTGTGTGGTGGCCATCCCTGGTTGTTCTGGTGGCATCCCTGGTAGTCCTGGGTGGGCATCCACGGGGGGGCTGCACTGATAAACAATCAGCACAGACCCCCCTGTCAGGAGAGCTGCCAATCGGCTCTCTTCTACTAGCGTCTGTGAGATGCGAGTGAGGAAAAGCCGATAAATGGATCTTCCTGTTTACATCATGAGCAGCTGTGATTGGACACGGCTGATCACGTGGTAAAGAGCCCCTGTCAGAGGCTCTTTACCAAGATCAGTGTAGCGGTGTGTCAGATTGACATGCCGCACCACCAATCGCCGCACTGCACCCCCCATGGGCACGCACCGGCAGTTATCCTGCTGAGTGCCATATGACGCCCAGTCAGGATAACTGAACCACCGCCGGGCCGTCATTCTGCTATAGGCCGGACGGGAAGTGGTTAAGAAACGCTGCACCTCCAAATGGAGGATGTGTGCCAGGCATGATACGTGTCAACTTTCCCTGTCGAAGGGCAGACAGAAGTGCCATTATCACACACCATCATTCCTGGATCAAGCTAGTGTGGCATGAACCATTTCTGGGCCTGCCCCTGCAGAGCTGAAATAATCTCTGCTCCGGTGTGGCTCCTGTCCCCTAGATAGACCAGCTGAAGCATTGCATGGAATCTTTTAGCCTAAATCATTAAATGGCCCCTTTATCCCTGGGGGGGGGACTGGTGGTTTATAGGGCAATCTAGCAGAGGCATGGAGGAGGGGGTGGAGCTGACAGATCTCACAAAATCACCACCAGCTGTATGGAGACACGGTGGCAAAATTCACAGAAGGGGGCAGAATCCACCAGATGGAAAGGCAGGTGGGTGACAGGTAGTGCACTTTTTTTTTCGATACAGCTGCTGGGGCAGAGAAATTTGCCTGTTATACTCTACAGCTGGTGGTGTGCTGCTGGCAGATGTGTTGCAAGGACCTGTGACACCCATCGCTATGGGTGTCACAGCATCGCAGTCAGAAAAACTGCGGCTGACAATTAAATAAAAAGACGGCAGGCAGGGAACAAAAAAAATAAAAAAACAAAAAAAACTTTCAGCAAAAACAAAAAGGGTATACAGCACTGTATACAGTCGTGGCCAAAAGTTTTGAGAATGACACAAATATTAATTTTCACAAAGTCTGCTGCTTCAGTTTTTAGGATGGCAATTTGCATATATTCCAGAATCTTATGAATTGTGATCAGATGAAAAGTCTCTCTTTGCCATGAAAATGAACTTAATCCTATAAAAAACATTTCCACTGCATTTGTGAAGTTTAAAAAGCTGGTGGAACGCACGCCGTCACCTCGCTACCTATACACCATCCGCCTCTGTTTTACTAGGAGAGCACTGTCAGCTCCCGTTTTTTAAACTTTTACTTATAATTTTTTGACAATAAACGGCTTTTATTTCCAAACGGATTTACACTATGAGGATTCCTTGTTTCTCCACACATATTTTGTTCCGGTGGATACTTATGTGAAGAACAACGCGGATCCAGGAGGAAGGGGCTCGCTGAACCTGAGAGGGGGATTTCGGGTCTCCAGGATTCCGGCCACAGGATCCATTCATGCCCTTCACCCCTGTAGGGGTTGGGCTTTCTGGTGAGTGGGGGCACAAGAGGGGGCCTGTCAGTCACGGACACACTAAACATTGAAATTCGTTGGGGATTACACACCTGTCAGACATACCCCCATTGGACAATTTATATTGGACGATTTTGATTGCATCACATATGCTAATTTATTTATATCTTATTTAATACTCTCTTTTTTGATTTTTTCACTTTCTAAACACATTTTGATTCACTTTTTTACTATTCACATCAGGAAGGACACAGAAGTTCATTTGGCCCATTTATATGTATTTTTTATGTATTGCTTATGATATTGGGCACTTGAGTGGGTTTTTTAAACAACGATATTACTTTTTATGTCACTTTTATTTATCTTGCACTATGTATGATTTTGCAATTTTTCACTTATGGTTGTGACTTGCACATTCACACCTTATGCCATATACGTATTGGATTAATTTACAGGATTTTAGTTAGATTTTCTCACACATGTTGCTGTGACTTTGGTGCACTCTGCACATTTATTGTTTATTATTTTTTTATATTATTTTTTTCATATATATATATATACTTTTTTCACATTTTCTCTTTCTCATTACAAAAAATTTTGGGTGGGTTGTGTATTACATTTTTTGATTTTTAATTATCTGTGAACAGCGCCATTCCCCTTTTAGAATATTTTGGTTATGTGGATTTCACTTCGGTGTTTCCATTTTGCTTGGGGGGCTGCAGTTCTTTGTTATTACTGATCCTAAGCGCGGAATATTTGATTTCCACCACCAGTGCAGAGCTTGCTCGGGAATGGCAGCAGGCAGGTGTAAGTGTATCTGCACGCACAGTGAGGCGAAGACTTTTGGAAGATGGCCTGGTGTCAAGAAGGGCAGCAAAGAAGCCACTTCTCTCCAGGAAAAACATCAGGGACAGACTGATATCCTGCAAAAGGTACAGGCATTGGACTGCTGAGGACCGGGGTCCTTTCCAATTGTTTGGGGCATCCAGAAAAAACCTTGTGCAGAGAAGAAAAGTTGAGCGCTACCATCAGTCCTGTGTCATGCCAACAGTAAAGCATCCTGAGACCTTTCATGTGTGGGGTTGCTTCTCAATCAAGGGATAGGGCTCACTCACAGCCATGAATAAAGAATGATACAAAAACATCCTCCGAGAGCAACTTCTCCCAACCATCCAAGAACAGTTTGGTGATGAACAATGTCTTTTCCAGCATGATGGAGCACCTTGACATAAGTTAAAAGTGCTAACTAAGTGGCTTGGGGAACAAAAGATTTTGGGTCCATGGCCAGGAAACTCCCCAGACCCTAATCCCATTGAGAACATGTGGTCAATCCTAAAGAGGCTTCTGAACAAAAACTCCCCTTCAAATTCTGACAAACTCCAAGCATTGATTATGCAAGAATGGGCAGCCATCAGTCGGATGTAAAATCAAACAAGTGCAGCACTAAAAAATGAACATAGTTAATGATGGTCCAAAGTGAAAATAACATATACAGAAATCTCTCAGTTCATGGTTGAACATAAAGTGCAAAAGTGCATAAAAAATAAACTAATAAGTCTCTTAGAACATCTTGCTTCAAGGAAACTAAGGGGTGTCAAAACATGTGTTAGACATCAGCTGAAAGCTAGCATCTCAAGTAGAGTATTCCACCCAAAGTGTAGTCTGTAGAATCTCAACTGGGTTATCCCACCACCAGTATATAATGCACTAACCAGAAGATGAATAAAGATGAGCCTTGTGTTATAAAACACGTGAACAGATGATAATGTCAGCCAGGTCTTGCGCCAATGATCAGCATCCAGATGGAAGTGGAGTAAACAGCGATGAATCCACGCTCCCCTTCAATGGGGTTATACTGCATAAAAAATCTCACCGGGAGCCAAGAATATAGCTAATATGGTGTAGTATTTATTATATGAAATAGGAGTACATGTACACAAAGGCCATAAAAATAGCAGCATAAAATACAAGAAAAGCCCAGCGCTCCTACCACGAGGTCGCGGCGGCAACAACAGCAGTGTATAGGACCCTTCCCGATGTGTTTTATGCTCAAACATATTGTCAAAGGGATCTGTCTATGTCTGTGGCTCAGAAGTTGATTGACAACTTGCCGGGGGGAATTGCAGAGGTCTTGAAAAAGAAGGGTCAACACCATAAATATTGACTCTTTGCATAAACTTAATGTAAATGTCAATAAAAGCCTTTGACACTTATGAAATTCTTGTAATTATACTTCAGTATGCCATAGTAACATCTGACAAAAATATCTACAAACACTGAAGCAGCAGACTTTGTGAAATGTATTATTTGTGTCATTTTATTGGTGTCATTATTTTGGCCATGGCTTACAGCACTAAATGTTATGCAATAATGTGTTAACCACTTGCTGACCAGCTCACACCGATATACATCGGCAAAGTGGCAGGGGTGCCTAAAACGATGTACCAGTACGTCACTCCCTCATTGGCGGCTAGCGAGTGGCGCACGCGTGTGCCCACTGCGTGCCACTGGAGCGTGACACGGAGAGGCAGAACGGGGAGATGCCTATGTAAACAAGGCATTCCCCTGTTCTTCCTAGCAACATTACAGGGATCTACTGCTCCCAGTGATTGGGAGCAGTGATCTCTGTCATGTTCTAGTAAGCCCACCCCCCTACAGTTAGAACACGCTGAGAGAACACAGTTAACCCCTTGATCGCCCCCTAGTGTTTAATCCCTTCCCTGACAGTGACATTTACACAGTAATGTGTAAAATTTACACATTTTTTTAGCACTGATCGCTGTATAACTGCCAATGGTCCCAAAATAGTGTCAAAAGTGTCCAATCTGTCTGCCACAATGTCGCAGTCACGATAAAAATCGCAGATTGCCGCCATTACTACAAAAATAAAAAAATTCCATAAATCTATCCCCTATTTTGTAGACGTGATAACTTTTGTGCAAACCAATCAATATACCCTTATTGTGATTTTTTTACCAAAAATGAAGAAGCATACATATTGGCCTAAATTGAGGAAGAAAATTGTTTTTTTATATATTTTGGGGATATTTATTATAGCAAAATGTAAAAAATAGTGCTTTTTTTTTTAAATTGTCGCTATTTTTTTGTTTATAGCGCAAAAAAAAAAAAAAAGTGATAAAATGCCACCACCAAAAGAAACCTCTATTTGTGGTAAAAAAAAGGACGCCATTTTTGTTTATACAACATCGCACGGCTGCGCAATTGTCAGTTAAAGCAACGCAGTGCCATATATCAAAAAAGGGCTTGGTCAGAAAAGGGGGTAAATCCTTCCCGGCCTAAAGTGGTTAAACACTGCACTACACTAACACACTACACTGACAGTACACTATACTCACACACTATACTAACACTACACTAACACTCTACACTCAGAGTCACAATAGGTGAACACACTAACTCACTAGTAGCAAACTGAGCCCTGCTCTATCTATCTCCACTCCAACACCCTGCAAAAGATTCCTATTGGAAGGAACCTTTTTAGTGTGGGGTGGGACTATGAGAATTGAGCCGTGATTGGAGAATCTTTGTCCAATCAGGGCTCTGACAGTGCTCTGTGCCCTAATTGGCAAAGCCTTGCACAGCAGTCTGGTGCAAGGCTTCATCCAATTATGGCCCTAGAATGCACTGTGAAGTATGCCTAGCAAATTTGGGTATTCACCGAACACGCAAACAGGCGATGTTTGGGCCAAAGTTTTTCTCGGCCCGAATCGTTCGCCCAACACTACTTGTCACGTTTTAGTTTTTCTTGATGAAAAAGCACAGATACACTTTATTTCTGGTATTAGCGATCATGCACTTTATATGTTTATATTAGATTGATGCAAATGCACATATAATTGGTTCATAAAATGCGGTAATACACAGTGGGGGTCATTTACTATAGCACTATGGCGCTAATTCGCGCGAATTGCAGCGAATTAGCGCTAATTTGCGGCAATTTAGAAACGGTATTCACTATAGCGCTGGTGAGAAAATTCTCCCAAAATCGAATTTACTATAGCTCCCTGAATCTAAATAGTGCCCAAACCCTCACTCTGCTAAAACCTAGAGAATTGCACATGGAAATAATGTTTAGAACATGATATAATTGTCTAAATGGTACTGAAATATGCGGTATATTATTTAAAGATTATCTGCTTTTAAACTGTGTGGAAAAGTGATTTCTACACTGAAATATCTTTAAAAGTCTGAAAAGTGAAAAATTCCCCGTTTTGGACAAATAGGTGCCAACACAACTGAGCATGCTCAGACCTGAATATAACTCTCATTTTAACTCAAGTGTCTTTTTTACCTGGAGCTATAGTAAATACCAAAATGGGAGCTAATTAGAGTGCATTTTTTGGAAGTTAAAATCTGCTCTAATTTAGTCCAAATGAATTTTCAGTCATTGATTCTAATGGAACAATTCTAACTTTCACAAAAAAAACTTTTAATGTTGAGATGAAATGTATCTTTCTGTGAAATAAATATTCCTTTGCAACATTGTTGCTTCTACTTAAAATATTTTGATTTTAAGAATACTACAATGTGGAATGTTTTGATGTTTTGATAAAATATATTTGTCTCTGTCACTTTCACTTGTTACTCTTCATCTCACAACAATCTTTAACCTAAACTCACACAGGTGTCTTTACAATCCACAAACAATACCATTGCTGATGAAAATTTAAAATGAATCACAATTTTTTTGTGCTTTTTATTATTTCCAAATATTCATAATTTGAGCCCAAAAAATGTGATATGTGTACCAACATCAGAAATCAAAATGTAATTCCCAAAAATTTGAGGGTAATATTCTACTCTCACCCACAAAAAAACACCAAATATCACAGAATAAATCAAGAAGAATAACTCTTGAGTAATGTAATTCCATCACTTGTATGTCCATAGAAATGCAGTATTTATGTGTTTTTATGTGTATTTATGTGTAGTTATGTGTAGGAGGGTCTCACACGTGGCAGCTCTGTGGCTTAGAGGTTAGAACTTCTGCTTAGTATCCCGGAGGGTCAGGGTTCAAATCCCAACCATGTTACTGCATGTGGAGAAGTTGTCTCATCTCCCAGGTCCTCTAATTATGTCTAAATGTAGTAGTTATGTGTAGGAGGGTTCCACCACCATTGTAAGTCTTTTCCAGATACACTATTTAGCCAAAAGTATTGGGACACCTGCCTTTACACACACATGAACTTTAATGGCAGCCCAGTCTTAGTCCGTAGGGTTAAAATTTGATTTGGTCCACCCTTTGCAGCTGGAACAGCTTCTGGGAAGGCTGTCCACAAGGTTTATTGTGCCTATGGGAATGTTTGATCATTCTTCCAGAAGTGCATTTGTGAGGCCAGGCACTGATGTTGGATGAGAAGGCCTGGCTCGCAGTCTCTACTCTAATTCAGCCAAAGGGTGTTCTATCGGGTTGAGGCCAGGACTCTGTGCAGGCCAGTCAAGTTTCCCCACCCCAAACTTGCTTATCCATGTCTTTATGGACCTTGCTTTGTGCACTGGTGTGCAAACATGTTGGAACAGGAAGGGGCTTTCCCCAAACTGTTCACACAAAGTTGGGAGCATGAAATTGTCCAAAATGTCTTGGTATGCTGACGCCTTAAGAGTTCCCTTATCTGAAACTAAGAGGCCAAGCCCAACCCCTGAAAAACAACCCCGCACCATAATCCCCCTCCACCAAATCATTTGGACCAGTGCACAAAGCAAGGTCCATAAAGACATGGATGAGTGATTTTGGGGTGGAGGAACTTGACTGGCCTGCACAAAGTCTTGACCTCAACACAACAGAACACCTTGGGGATGAATTAGAGAGGAGACTGTAGGTCAGGCCTTCTCATCCAACATCAGTGCCTGACCTCACAAATGCACTTGGAAGAATGGTCAAACATTCCCATAGACACACTCCTAAACCTTGTGGACAAGAAGAGTTGAAGCTGTTATAGCTGCAAAGGGTGGGCCAAATGAGTTTTGAACCCAATACTAATACTGGGATGCCATTACAGTTCATGTGTGTTTAAAGGCAGGCATCCCAATACTTAGGCCAATATATTGTATATTGCTTGTGACACTGAGCATGGCTATGGACTTAGGGCTGGTTTACACCACAGAGATGCAGAGAACATGTGTGGGGCTGCCTGGTGGCTAAGTGGGTAGCAGTTCTGTCTAGCAGCACCTGGGATGTTGGTTCAATTCCCCAACATGCTAATGCTTGTGTTGAAGTTTATATGTTATCCATGTGTGGGTTTCTCACCACAATCCAAAGACATGCTGGCATTTTAATTGTCTCCTGTCGAAATAGGTTCTAATGTAAGAACGTTAATTTTGGACTTTATATTGGAAGCTCATTGCAGCCAGGGACTGATGTTAATGTTTATTAGCACTAATCATGCCCAGGGACTTGGACAATTCAAATTTTAGAGTTTACACTGCACAGGTACATATGCTTAGAAAACTGTTGCTTTGTTTATGTGGATGCAAATGGACTTTGATCTTTGTCCTGTAGTTGGAGATTTGATGCACATAGCCAAGGGCTAACAGAGTTGCAAACACTATTATGTGTTGCTGCTCATCAGGTGCAATCACTTTAGACATACATGAAGAGACAGATTGAAAGATACTGGTGGGCGTGTACTTCTATTGGGTGTGTCAGTGTGCTAACAATACAACCCCTCTTATATAAAGGCCTGCAGTAGGGGGTTCGTTTGGCCTGAGAAGGTCAGGTTTTTTGCTGTGATTTGTGGGGGAGAAGGAATGCTATTGGGAGATTTGATGAAATTCTTGTGCATTTTTTCAATCAAAAGTGGGTTTATGTGGCCATGCTGTCAATGTTGTGTGTGTATTGTTCCTGTCTGACCATGCAAACATCGTTTGGAAGCATCTGCTGACCTACTCTTTTTTTTATCTCGTTTAATCATGTACACCAAAATGCAGCTTCCAGCAGAACATGGTCACCAATGTATGTATGTATGTGTGGATTGTGGGCTGGTGGTGGGTGTTTTGAATAAGTCTTTTGTAATATTATGTGGGAATGCTTTGTAAGAATGCCTGTTAAGTATGTTTCTATAATCTTGCAGATAACAATGTGATGTGTTGCCCATTATACACAGAAATTAAAGCTCTGTCCACTCTAAGGTTTTGTCTAATTTTAGATTGTAAGCTCCTATGAGCAGGGCCCTTAAAATCCCATTGCTAAATGTAGCACCATATATCCTGTCCAACATTTTTTGAAGCTAGTAAATGAATGTAATTTTTTGTTTTTCTGCTGGTAAAATAAAAGTACATTGAGCCTTGTTGTGGTGTTTTGGGTTTTTTTTTTTTCTTCTACTTTCTTCTCTTTAGTTTGTGGGTGGTGGTTTTGGGAAAGTGCAATATCTCTTATATTTTATTTCAATATGTATTTGTGCACCAAAAACACATTGATGCTATTTTGAAATTGCGCTACTTCACTTGAAGTAGCACGATTTCAAAGTAGCAAGGTCAGCGTGATTTTAGGTGCTACTTGATAGACATCCGTGTGGCTTCATACACAAATGTCTATTGAAGTCGCACCAGAAATCGGCAAAAGTAGTGCAGGAACTACTTTAGCAAATTGGTGCAGTGCCACAAAAAAAATGTTGCATCGATTGGAACAGTGCCATTGCTGCCAATAGTCATGCGATTTGATCTCTCAAATTGCATGACAAATTGCTCCAATGTAAACCTAGGCTTCTGCACACCTGCAAGTAAATGATAAAGGTAGAATCTTTATATATAACAGCTGTGGAGAATTGCAGGTAATGAATTCAGCTGGTGGATAGGCAGTGTTTGTGTCAGCTTTAGTTCACATTGGTGCGATTTGACATGTCAAAGCGGTGACAATTGCCCTGTTTTAAGTGGTGTGACTTTGGGGTGCAATTTGTATTGATATCAGTGCAGAAACCTGCACAGATGTCTCTGAAATTGCCCCTGTAGTCGGGACTGACATGCGGGAATGAAAGTTTGTGATTTCAGCTGAACGGTTTCCTCCTGCTGCTAACCCAGGGACACCATTTCTTATCGAACGCCTTTAAATATCATAAGTAGAAATACAAATTTGCATATCTGAAAATAAACAAAAATAATAAAATTCTAATAGTGGTTGCGATCAAATATTTGCAGCAGCGATCAAAAGAGTGTAGTTTCGCCTTCTGACCCAGAAATAAGTCATTGTAATCACCTGGAAGTCCCTGTGCTGGTCAAGATCTCCATCTAGGTGGACATGGCGAGGTCCCTCTTTAGCAAAGAGGAGGTGCGGCTCATTTTCCGCATAAGGGTATGATATGTACTTGTGCTTAATCAATGGAGTGGATTTGGTAGTTAGATTTGGTGTGGGTGGGGTTCATTGATTTGTTTGGCATCCCCACACATTTGCTTCTGGCCCATGTGCACACGTCACTTCCTGCATTTGTTCTGCTGATGTAAATGCAAGTATAAATGAGAGCTCCTTTCTATTAAAATATATATGACTTGTTTCACAGTTGGGCGACTTTGGACTTCCGAGTTGCTTGACAAGTTGTACCCCCATGATTTCTAATGAGAACTAGGGATGGGCCGAACATCCCCCCTGTTCGGTTTACAGCAGAACATGCGAACAGACAAATAAATTTGTGCGAACACCATTAAAACCGCTTCCCGCCCGCCATACGCCAAATGATGTCCTCGGCTTTGAGCGGGGATATGAGTGATGCCTGTAGCTACAGACATCATCCAGATATCGTCTTTTAGAGCCTGTGAATCTGCACACCATAAGAATGATCATAGTGGCTGTTCCACTGCTTGATCATTCTAACAGGAGGTGAGAGGGGACATCCCCCCTCCCGCCACCCTCCGGTGCTTGTACCGACTTACCGCTACGATCGGTGAGTCGGTCACAGGATCCGCCAACCCCGGATGTTTAGCATAGAGATTTCTGGTGGACCAGATGGTCACCGGAATCTCTATGATCGTTCGGAGGCCGGGCGTGATGTTATGACGTCACGCCCGGCCTCTGTATTAAAAAAAAACGGCGCCGCTTCGGCTGGGAAGCAGAGATTGTTTTTTTTTTTTTAATTTCAGGCTTCTAAGCCTAGAGGTGAGATGTGGGGTCTTATTTACCCCACATCTCACTGTAAAGAGCACCTGTCATGCTTATTCCTATTACAAGGGATGTTTACATTCCTTGTAATAGAAACAAAAGTGATCAAAAAAAATTTTTGGGAAAAAAAGTGTCAAGCTAAAATAAAAAAAGTAAAATTAACAATAAAAAAATAAAAAAACTTTTAAAGTGCCCCTGTCCCTGTGAGTTTGCATGCAGAAGCGAACGCATACATAAGTCCCGCCCACATATGAAAATGTTGTTCAAACCACACATGTGAGGTGTCGCCACGAACGTTAGAGCGAGAGCAATAATTTTGGTCCTGGACCTCCTCTGTAACTCAAAACATGTAACCAGTAAAAATTTTTAAAGCGTCGCCTAAGGGGATTTTCAAATAGCGAAGTTTGGCGCCATTCCACGAGCGTGTGCAATTTTGAAGCGTGACATGTTGGGTATCTATTTACTTGGCGTAACTTCATCTTTCACATTATGCAAAAACATTGGGCTAACTTTCTTTCTTTTTTTTAAAGCCCAAAACTGTTTTTTTTCCCAAAAAAACGCATTCGAAAAATTGCTGCGCAAATACCGTGCTAGATAAAAAGTTGCAATGACCGCCATTGTATTCTCTAGGGTCTCTGCTAAATTTGGGGGTTCTATGTAATTTTCTAGCCAAAAAATTATGATTTTTACATGTAAGAGAGAAATGTCAGAATTGGCCTGGTAGGCAAGTGGTTAAAGTCTATGGGACACGAACATGAATAATCAAAAGTGCTAATTTTAAAGGCTTATATGCATGGTATTGTCATAAAAAGTGTTTAGGGGCCTGGGTCCTGCCCCAGAGGACATGTATCAATGCAAAAAAGTTTTAAAAATGGCTGTTTTTTCGGGAGAAGTGATTTTAATAATGCTTAAAGTGAAACAATAAAAGTGTAAAAAGACTGGATGAAGAACCAGTAGAACCAGAAGAACAAGAAGAACAAGAAGATGGAGGAAGAAACCGAAGGAAGATAGAAGAAAGAAGATAGAAAATAGAAGAAAGAAGAAGCATTTAAATAAAGGAATTGTCAAAAACTGTCTCTTGTCATTTTTAACATTTTTGACATTTTTTTGGTGAAATGATAGGGGTACTTTTGTATCCCCTTACCATTTCACACAGGGGGGAGGGCCGGGATCTGGGGGCCCCCTTGTTAAAGGGGGCTTCCAGATTCCGATAAGCCCCCTGCCCGCAGACCCCCACAACCACCGGGCCAGGGTTGTGGGGATGAGGCCCTTGTCCTCATCAACATGGGGACAAGGTGCTTTGGGGGGCTACCCCCAAAGCACCCTCCCAATGTTGAGGGCATGTGGCCTGGTACGGTTCAGGAGGGGGGGCGGTCTCTCGTCCCCCCCTCTTTTCCTGCGGCCTGCCAGGTTGCGTGCTCGAATAAGGGTCTGGTATGGATTTTTGGGGGTACCCCACGCCATTTTTAAAAAAAATTTTGGTGCGGGTTCCCCTTAAAATCCATACCAGACCTGAAGGGTCTGGTATCGATTTTGAGGGGGACCCCACGCCAATTTTTTTTTTAAATTTTGGTTGTTCTAAACACGTGTTCTAAACACGGGAAACATGCGCCCCTTTACAGGCATACTATAGACACCCCCCAGGTATGAAATTTAAAGGAATATTACACTTTTATTGTTTCACTCAAAGCATTATTAAAATCACTGCTCCCGAAAAAACGGCCGTTTAAAAAAAAAAATTTGGCATTGATCCATGTCCCCTGGGACAGAACCCGGGTCTCCAAACACTTTTTATGGCAAAGAACTTGCATATAAGCCTTCAGTGATTTCAGGAATTTGCAGGTTCGAGCCCCACTGACTTCCACTATTCCAGCATATGTGATCTGACAGGAATTATTGCCGCAATAGCGCTGCTTTCCATTTGCATTAGCGCTGACTTTCTGAGAGTTGAAGTCTTCCTGGCCTTTTTTGAGTGTTATTTTTTGGTACTGCAGGAGAATTTTTTGGCGCTATAGTAAATGACCCCCAGTATTACAGTATTTTTATACATTAATGTTTGATTGTTTTTTTACACTGAGAATTTCATATTAATTTGTTGGTTAGAGCACTCCACTATTTTGTATATTTTATTTTTGGAGGAATGTGGTGTTGCTACTCATATTAGTGGGATCAACTAAAAAATAAGGTGTTTATTGTAGGGGCTTGGAAGTAGCGTGGGGTTCCTCTTTAAAAAGAATTTCGATGTGTCATTTGAGAAGAGGAGAAACATTAGCTGTATGAGCCAGGTGGTAAAATAACACTTCTGATATCAACTAAGGCATTAAAGTGCTATCACATTTGATAGTTAAATGTTACACCTACGTATCTTTGTGAACTGAACATTTTTAGAAAATAATCATTAGGTAAAATAATAAACTCACCCTAAAGACATACTAAACACACACTGTTTAATTTACATGATCTCTTCTCTTTATTTATATGGGTGGCGGCACTGTATTTATTTATTTATTTATTTATTTTAATTTTTTTTTTAAAAAAACATCTTAATGACTTTTGTTGTATTCAATATACAGCTGTCACATGACCTAATTCTCTCTCAGCCTGTCTGCAGGGAAACATCAGTGGAGGAGCTTCTAGTCCTCTTCTGATGGCCCTATGTTAAAAAAAAATAGAGCCTTCAAGATATAGGGGAAAATACATAATTAATATCAAATAAATGTTTTAAATCGGCATACAAACATGTGTTTAAACTCAACTCTCTATTATTTTTGTTCAAAAACATGGTGTGGGCTGTGTAGGGGGAAGTTCTGCCAATCACAACCTGTTTCACACCACTCTAGTCTGTGTTTATTGTTTATATGTGCTTAGAAATACAGAGAGGTGAAGCCTCCATCAATCAACATGTAATAGCCCACCCCCATAGTGTAGATGTTTAGTAGGCATGGAGGTGGAGGGAGGGAGTGAGCTGTAATTTATCCAGAGTGTATACACCCACATGTGTGGCTCTATAATCATATGGGCTGCACAGATAATAAAATAAAGGAAACAAACAGCTTAGAAGGGAACTGAAACTGGAGCATGCTCAGTAGTAGGGGGCAACGACTGGTCTACATAATCATAGGCTGCAGCAGGGACACAGACAAAAAGGAAGGGACAGCAGGATCAACCAGATTTGTTTGCAGAATACAGAAAACAAATCCCATAGTGCCTGAGTATGAACAGCATGTAATACAGCATGTACTCACAGTTTTTAATGATGTGGGTTTAATAACACTTTAAATAGTTCATATATTTTAGGGGATTGGTCCTTAAACTCTGATTGGATGCAAGCACTTAGAGCAGTGATGGCAAAGCTTGGCACCCCAGATGTTTTGGAATTACATTTCCCATGATGCTCAACTAAACTGCAGAGCACATGAGCATCAAGGGAAATGTAGTTTCAAAACATCTGAGGTGCCAAGGTTTACCATCACTGACTAATGCCTCGTACACACGATTGGATTTTCCGACAACAAATATTGGATGTGAGCTTGTTGGCGGAAAGTCCGACCGTGTGTATGCTCCATTAGGCATTTCTTGTCAAGCTTTCTGCCAACAAATGTTGGCTAGCATGTTCTCAAATTTTCCATCAACAAATGTGTGTTGTCGAACTTTTTGATTGTGTGTACACAAGACCGTCTGACAAAAATCCAAAGTACAAACACGCATGCTCGGAATCAATGCACACCAAACACAATATTAGCAGAAGGAGCCCAAAGGGTGGCGCATTACTACTGAACTTCTTTTTTATCGTCTCGCCATACATCTTGTACATCACTACGTTCGTAATTGTTGGCCAACATTTGTGTGACCGTGTGTATGCAAGACAAGTTGGAGCAAACAACCTTCGAACAAAATTCTACGGTTTTGTTGTTGGAACGTCCGATTGTGTGTGCGGGGCATTAGAGTGTACTTGCTGTATTGGTGAGTGAGTCAATGAGGTCAGCATTGCTAAAAGAATCATAAGAACATAAAGGATACAGAAGAAAGATCTGCAGAAGAAGGAAATTATAAGTGTTAGTAAACAGCAGCACATTAGACAAATGTGGCTATGGAGAAAAGCATCTGTAGAAAAAACTGAAAAAAGGTAAACAATGGAGCAAGAGATGCCACTAACACATGATGTAGTTACATGCCTTAGTGTAATAGCATGCCCTGCAGCAACTTTCCTGAAATAAACTGTTGTATTGTTTTCAGTTTCTGTGTACCTCATTGATTCACATGTATTTAATTGAATGCAACGCCGTGCATTGTGAGTAAAAAAGTGAATGTGATTTGTTCCTTGACTTGTGTTTGTGTATTTATGCTGCCCAAGGCTTCATGCACACTGGGCATTTATCCCTGGTGCATGAGATCCTGGTGTTTTGGTCGTGATGGAAGGTACAAGCAGTATGCACCCAAGGATGAATGTTTATAACATAAGCAGTCTGCATTCCAGGCATCATGTGCTGATATAAGTAACACTTGGTGCACTGTCCAGCCCCATCCAGCCCCAGCAGCTTTCAGTCTCTCATAGAGTTTTAAAACAAGCAGAAGCTAACACTGTGCTAGAGAAAGAAAATGTAATTCAGTTGCCAGGACTTAAAAAGTCAAGATACAGACTCCACAGATAATAGTATATACGAACAGTGCAGCGCTAGAACAACAAATAAATGACATTAATCTTTTAAATCATTAAAACACAGATTGAAGGTAAAACTTGCAGAAGTAGAACTAAAAGTCCCATATAAAAAAGTCCATATAATCAGTGATAGATACAAGAATCATCATCCATGCTCCGTGTGGCATAAAGCACTGCAGGTGAAGAAAGGGTGAAAGGGTTCCTTCAATGAGAGAGAGTCCTGCTCCACTCCCAGTCAACGTAAGTATAACCTGCTTACCAGCTGTATGTCACCACTAGATTATAGGTGGTCCAACCAAGCATAGGGTAATAGGTCACTCCACAACATAATAAGCTCTCTTCAATCCTCACCGCTCACACGGAACTCAGAAATAGAAAAAAAAGAGCTTCCATAGTGCAGTAAATCACAAATCCAATTTAATAAGTAAGATGATTGCACTTACAGGAGTTCAAATAAAATCAGCATGTAGTAAAATCCAGTAGATAAACGAAACATTGCAGCGTCCCTACGAGCTGCTTTACTTCTAGGTACACTCGTGTGTCGACCTCTCGGAAGGTATAGCGTGATAACATCACCGTGAATTGGATTTGTGATTTACTGCACTATGGAAGCGTTTTCTTTTCTATTTCCGAGTTCTGTGTCAACGATGAGGATTGAAGAGAGCTTATTAGGTTGTGGGGTGACCTATTTCCCTATGCTTGGTTGGACCTCCTATAATCTAGTTGGTCACGTTCAACTGGTAAGCAGGTTATACTTACTTTCACTTGGTGTGGAGCGGGACTCTCTCATAGAGTTTTACAGGCTGCCGGCTGCCTGTGCCCTCCACGAGGATCTCATGCACCGGAGATACTGGAGATAATTGTCTAGTGTGCAAGAGGCTTTAGATATTTTTACTAGTTACTAGGAGGAGATTATTGTAACATAAAAGTAAATTTAAAGGCCTTTTTTTTTTAGGTTTGAATTGAGTGTGGGAGCATTAGAACTCCAGTTGGGTTTTTATTGCTAAGAGGGAGATTTACACTTTCTATTAGTCCTGGGGCCCAATCTCAGGGAAAATATAGTTGCCCTCAGACCAGAAATAGATAGGAAATCTTCCAATTGGGACATCTATTTTAGAGACAACTATCTAAGAGGAGATGTACCTCACTTTGGAGAGATTTGCTATAACTTTCCTGTTTAAAAAATGATGGCAAAAAAATCTGACAGGGGTATTAACCATTTCTTATTATATTCAAAATGAAATCAAATGGTCTTAATCTTACCCAATTCCTCAACAAAACCCAACTTAGGCTTGCCATACATGATGAAAATGAATTTCCTGCAACTATGGGTTGCAGGAAAGATATTCACACTATTCCCCCATCAATACAGACAGTGCTGACAGGGGAATCAGCAATTGTCTTCTCCTGTCGGGGGGAAGCCATCCCCGCCAGGAGTAGATAATGAAGATCTTTACTTAAAAGGAGCAGGGATTCCCTGTGACCTCAGTGGTCCCTAGGAATGCAAAGGCACCTGCATCTTCCTTAGCAAAAGTGACAATGGGAAGCTGCCATATATGGAAGCGGTAGAAATACTGCTTCTTTATGTGAAGCATGGCTCCCACTAAACAGGGGGCCAGAGGGGCTAAAGTTTGGGTGTTTGTCCAAACACCTGAACAGCCAGAGTCTAGTCTGAACCTAGGTTTGGACCAAACCATTGACTCATCCCTAGTGGTAAGAGCTCTGATTCATGTAATGCTTGCTAATATTTTATTGTTTTTACATTATTAAGGTGCTGGGCCATTTTATTTTAGTGCTAAAATAATATTTTTTTATTGATAGAAAGATGTATTATGGTGTGGGTAGTGGGGGATATTATAAAGCTTTTGAGGATAATGGTTGGTGGTATGGGGAAAATAATATTCTTGGATTCCAGGACATATTACAGTATTTTTAGTGGCTGTGTACCCCATGCCCAACAATAAATATAGTTTCAGCCTCAGTGCAGGGGATAGGGATCTTTGTTGGAGTGGGTGCTCACTGCTCAGTAAAACTTCTAAACACCAATACTGGGGGTTATTATTGTGCTGAGGGTTATTACGATGTGAGGATTTTGTTCTGGGGGTTATTACTTGCCCTTACACTTGCTGTGGATTATTGCTGGGGGTATCGTTGGTGGCCCTGACACTTTCTGGAGATCATTATTGCTGTTCCTAACACCTTCTGGGTGTTATTGCTTGCCTTGTCACTTGCTGGAGGCTTTTGCTGGCCTTGACACATCTGGGGGCTATTGCTTGAAATTATCAGTGCTGGCCCTGACACTTTCTGGGGATTATTGCTGGCCCTGACACATGTTAGAGATTATCATTGTTTGCACTAACAACAATGCTGGGAGTTATTACTGCTGCTACTGACACCAACAATAATGATTTTGTTACTCCCACAATCTCTTCAGTGTACTCCCAGGCCCTGGGAGGGAAGAGTCCCAGGCAATACACCATGAAGCAAAACCCATTTTATTGATCACTGCTACTTTCTGGTCATGTCCACAAGCACTGCATTTTTCTTCTCAGTACCTTTCAAGACTTGGTGGCTCTGGTAAGTTGTCACGCCTCATTATTTTCAAGTGTTGGCAACTATAGTTTATTTTTATGCCCCCGGACACTAATTATTAAACTGATTGTTGCCCTTGCTGACCAGAAATGTAAGAGACTCTGGTACAGTGCCTTGAAAAAGTATTCATACCCCTTGACATTTTCCACATTTTGTCAAGTTACAACCAAAAATGTAAATGTATTTTATTGGGATTTTAGGTGATAGACCAACACAAAGTGGCACATAATTGTGAAGTGGAAGGAAAATGATAACTGTTTTTCAATTTTTTTTTTATAAATAAATATATGAAAAGTGTGGCATGCATTTGTATTGACCCCCCTTCATAAGTCACCTAATTAGTAAATAGAGTACACCTGTGTGTAATTTAATCTCAGTATAAATACAGCTGGACTGTGAAGCCCTCAGAGGTTTGTTAGTGTACCTTAGTGAACAAACAGCACCGTGAAGGCCAAGGAACACATCAGACAGGTCAGGGATAAGGTTGTGGAGAAGTTTAAAGCAGGGTTAGGTTATAAAAATATATCCCAAGCTTTGAACATCTCACAGAGTACTGTTCAATCCATTATCCGAAAATGGAAAGTGCAAACATACCAAGACATGGTCGTCCACCTAAACTGGCAGGCCGGGTAAGGAGAGCATTAATCAGAGAAGCAGCCAAGAGGCCCATGGTAACTCTGGAGGAGCTTCAGAGATCCACAGCTCAGGTGGGAGAATCTGTCCACAGGACAACTATTAGTTGTGCACTCCACAAATATGGCCTTTATGGAAGAGTGGCAAGAAGAAAGCTATTGTTGAAAGCCATAAGAAGTCCCGTTTGCAGTTTGCGAGAAGCCATGCGGGGAAAACAGCAAACATGTGAAAGAAAGTGCTCTGGTCAAATGAGACCAAAATTGAAATTTTTGGCTTAAAAGCAAAACGCTATGTGTGGCAGAAAACTAACACTGCACAGCACCCTGAACACACCACCCCCACCATGAAACATGGTGGTGGCAGCATCATGTTGTGGGGATGCTTTTCTTCAGCAGGGATAGGGAAGCTGGTTAGAATTGATGGGAATATGGATGGAGCCAAATACAGGGCAATCTTAGAAGAAAACCTGTAAGAGTCTGTAAAAGACTTGAGACTGGTGTCGAGGTTCACCTTCCAGGAGGACAACAACCCTAAACATCCAGAGCTACAATGGAATGGTTTAGATCAGAGCATATTCATGTGTTAGAATGGTCCAGTCAAAGTCCAGACCTAAAGCCAATTGAGAATCTGTGGCAAGACTTGAAAATTGCTGTTCACAGACGCTCTCCATCCAATCTGACAGAGCTTTAGCTATTTTGCAAAGAAGAATGGGAAACATATCACTCTCTAGATATGAAAAGCTGGTAGAGACTTGCAGCTGTAATTGCAGCGAAAGGTGGTTCTACAAAGTATTGACTCAGGGGGGCTGAATACAAATCCACGCCACACGTTTCACATATGTATTTGTAAAGAATTTTGAAAACTGTTAATCATTTTCATTCCACTTCACAATTATGTGCCACTTTATATTGGTCTATTACATAAAATCCCAATAAAATACATTTACGTTTTTTGGTTGTAGCATGACAAAATGTGAAAAATTTCAAGGTGTATGAATACTTTTTCAAGACACTGTACATACTCCTAAACACAGTACTCTGTGTTAGTGTTGGGCTAATTTGGGGTGTTCGCGGCAAATTCGAAAGCCGCGGAACACCCTTTAAAAGTCTATGGGAGAAATCAAAAGTGCTAATTTTAAATTTTAATATGCAAGTTATTGTCATAAAAAGTGTTTGGGGACCTGGGTCCTGCCCCAAGGGAACATGTATCAATGCAAAAAAAAGTTTTAAAAATGTCCGTTTTTTCGGGAGCAGTGATTTTAATAATACTTAAAGTGAAACAATAAAAGTGTAATATTCCTTTAAATTTGGTACCTGGGGGGGGGGGGTGTCTATAGTATGTCTGTAAAGTGGTGCATGTTTCCCATGTTTAGAACAGTCTGACAGCAAAATTACATTTCTAAAGGAAAAAAGTAATTTAAAACTACTCGCGGTTATAATGAATTGTCGGTCCGGCGATACACAAAAAGTTCATTGATAAAAACAGCATAGAATAGATAAAGCTTGGATAAGTGTCCCTCGTTCGTCTGTAATGTCACCAAGCTTGCCATATATTAGTCATGAATACTTATTACATATTTCTGTTTGGTGACAAAAGGTGCTTTTTGTTTCATTTATGGCTCACAATTCATTGTTTGTTTTTTTTTTTTGTTTTTTTTTTTTTAAAGTGGTATTTTGTTCCCTTTCTGACTCCAAAAAACATAGAACATAAAAACATAAATATTAAGGTAGGGTCTCAGGTCTCTACAGGTTATATGTTCTATTATATTTAGATGTCTTTACCTTCAAACATACCAGAATAGGGGGCCATTGTGAGAGAATAATAGAATGAGTATATGAAGAGAGTCAGGATAGAAGGAAATAGAGATAAATGGAAGGGGGGAAGGGGCGGAAGGGAGGGCGGAAAAAGAAATAAAGAAACAAGAGGAAGGATATTTCCTTAGAGCAGAGTAGGAAAGGGGAGAAGATGGGGAAAGGATGGATAGATGGAAAGAGGGGCAGACTTTCCTAGAAAGGAACTATCTTTCATTGATACAGGAATCTTTGCATATTCAGTTCAGTGTTCATACCCTGGGGTTCAAGAGATCCCAGGGTATATATCCACCATTTTTCTTTCTGTAGAAAAATGCGGTCAAAGTCCCCCCTCCTCGCTAGTACCTTTAGGGTGTAGATGCCTTTAACCTTTAATCCATCCGTTCTGCCCTGATGATATTGTACGAAATGTTTAGCTACTGGTCTTTCTTCCTTTTTCTCCAATAATTTCTCTGCTTCTTTTTTAATATCTCTTAGATATAATGCACTGTCCATTATTCC
Source organism: Lithobates clamitans (assembly GCA_037952925.1). NCBI lineage: Eukaryota > Metazoa > Chordata > Amphibia > Anura > Ranidae > Lithobates > Lithobates clamitans. The sequence continues at coordinate 4,732,426 of JBBGZY010001135.1, forward strand.
ATGCAGCGTGTGCTCCAACAGGTAGACAAGGGGACAGTGTCACTGATGCATGCACTGTCCTGTCACCATTTGAGGAGGCCACGAGGATGGTGAGCAGTGACAGTGCATGCATCAGTGACACTGCCCCCCTTGTCTACCTGTTGGAGCACACGCTGCATGGAATAATGGACAGGGCACGTGAGGCAGAACAGAGGCAGGAAGAGGAGGACTTCATTAGCTCTCAAGGCTCCCTTTATCCAGACAGTGTTCCTGCATGCACGCCGATCACACAGGAAGAGGACGGGGAGGAGGAGGATTGTGTCAGTATGGAGGTGGAGCCTGGCATCAGCAGCAGTCTTTAAGGGATCATTTACAGTCCCAAGAAACACATGGACTTGTACGTGGCTGGGAGGAGGTGGCTGCGGATCATGACGTCTTTAGTGACTCAGAGGACTCCGGACCGAATACCTCAGCAAACCTACGCTGCATGGCCTCCCTGATACTGCATAGCCTGCGGAGGATCCTCGTATTCGTGGTATCAAGGAGAAGGAACAATACTGGCTGGCAACCCTCCTTGATCCACGTTACAAGGGTAAGGTTGTGGACCTTATCTTGTCATCGCAGAGGGAGCAGAGGATGAAACATCTTTGGGAGGCCTTGCAGAAAGGACTGTGCAACACGTTCCCAGAGACTGGGAGGTTACAAACTCCTGTTTCTGGACAACGTATTGCTGAGGCTTCGGTCAGTCAAAGAAGGAGCAGTGGAGAAGGTGGCCGTCTGACCGATGCGCTCAGACAATTTTTTAGTCCATAGCCCCAAGGTATGATCGGTTCCAGCAACCATCGCCAGCGTCTGTTTTACATGGTGCAGGAATACCTAGGGGCAAGATCTGACTTGGACACCTTTCCCACCGAAAATTCTCTGGGTTACTGGGTCTTGAGGATGGATCACTGGCCAGAGCTTGCACAGTATGCAGTTGAGCTCCTGGCCTGTCCTGCATTCAGCGTTCTTTCGGAACGCACATTCAGTGCTGCTGGAGGCTTTGTAACCGATCACAGGGTGCGTCTGTCCACCGACTCGATCGATCGACTGACTCATAAAAATGAATCAGTCTTGGATCACCACCAGCTACCAAGCACCTGATGCTGATGTAACCGAATAATTTTTTTTGAAATGTCAGATCCCTTCAAAGACTGCCTATGCTGATGCTGAGTGACTATCCTGTTATGCTGAGTAATTATCCTCTTCCTCCTCAATGATCATGCTGATAGCTTGTAAGAACATTTTTGGTTCTGGGCTCCGCCACCAGTGCCTAAGGCCCAATTTTTCAGCCCCTGTTTAACAGGGGCGTGTAATTATAATTTTTGATGCAATTATTTGCAGCAGGGCTAGTTCCTGCGCTCCAACTAGAGTATCTGTGAGGGGTTGCAGTGTTGTGGCTCCAGCCCCAGTGCCTAAGGCCCAATTTCTCAGCCCCTGTTTAATAGGGGCGTGTAATTACAATTTTTGATGCAATTCTTTGCAGAAGGGCTAGCTCCTGCGCTCCTACTAGAGTATCTGTGAGGGGTTGCAGTGTTGTGGCACCAGTGCCTAAGGCCCAATTTCTCAGCATCTGTTTAATAGGGACGTGTAATTACAATTTTTGATGCAATTCTTTGCAGCAGGGCTAGTTCCTGCACTTCAACTAAAGTATCTGTGAGGGGTTGGAGTGTTGTGGCACCAGCACCAGTGCCTAAGGCCCAATTTTTCAGCCCCCTGTTCAACAGGGACATGTAATTAGAATTCTTGATCTAATATTTCACAGCAGGGCCCGTTTCTGCACCCACCAAGAGTAACTGTGAGGACTTACAATGTTGTTGCACCAGCACCACCACCACCACCAAAGGCCCAATGTTTCTGTCCCTGTTTAACAGGGGCATGTAATTACAATTCTTGATCTAATATTTCACAGCAGGGCCCTGTGATGGCTTACAGTGTTGTGGCCACAACAACACCTAAGGCCCAAATTTCTGCTGAGTATATAGGGCAGGCCCCTACTGTCAAACATCCAACTTACAAACGACTCCTACTTGCAAACGGAAGGAGACAACAGGAAGTGAGATGAAATATACCCCTAGGAAGGGAAATTCTCTCCCGTAAGAGTTAAAAAACTTTTCTCCTTTCCACTGATGCTTTATCACCAATCCTTGTTTCACTAAAAACCCCAAATTTTCAAAAAACATTTGTCATTGGGACAAAAAGTGAGGTGCACAGACAGCAAAACAAATGTCACAGGGGTGATAACCCTTCCCTGTGTTTTCCAAAAAGCTTAAAATAGATCTTTTGGCTTGAGCTAAACACGTTAAAAATGTACCAGTTCAAAATTACAAACAGATTCTACATTCTTAACAACAAACCTAAAGTCCCTGTCTTGTTTGCACTGCCTGTATACTGCTGTTCAGAGTATATAGGGCCTGGGGGCCCCACACCTTTCCTTTTTTTATTTGGGTGCGAGATTCCACTTAATATTCATACAAGACCCAAAGGTCCTGGTAATGGACTGGGGGGTACCCATGCTGTTTCTCTCACTGATTTCCATCCATATTGCCAGGACCTGACCTTACATTAAAGCCGCAAGCAGTTTTAAATGACTTTTATTCCTTTAAAAATGTCATTTTGTGCAGGGACTGTTCTAAGCACGGGAAACACGCGCCACTTTACAGGCATACTATAGACACCCCCCAGGTATGATATTTAAAGGAATATTTCACTTTTTTTTTTTTACTTTAAGCATCATTAAAATCACTGCTCCCGAAAATTGATACATGTCCCCTGGGGCAGGACCCGGGTCCTCAAACCCTTTTTAGGACAATACCATGCAAATTAGCCTTTAAAATGAGCACTTTTGATTTTGAACGTTTGAGTCCCATAGACGTCAAACGTTCGTGCAAATTTTCGGTCCGTTTGCAGGTTCTGGTGTGAACCGAACCAGGGGGTGTTCGGCTCATCCCTACTACTCAATAAATAATTTTCTAAGCATGAAGGTCCATCCTAGAAAGGGGCAGGACCTGAAGTATATACACTAACATACCTTCCAAGCTAAAAAGACTCGTGGCTATATAGGGCAATAAAATACAAGAAATGTTGACAGAGGATATCTTAAAACTTAAACCTTTAAAAAGTTGTATAAAAAGTACTTTAAAGCATATGGTATAATGATAGAAATGGAGACCAAGCGTCATCAGATGCGCTTCAAGCCTCAACTTGGACCTCAGTCATGTGGACTATATTGGCCAATGGAGCGAACAGATGTAGACCGTCACATGACAGAAATCCTAGTTCCCATTAAAAGTTTACTTGACCCCGGCGGTGTGCATCATACGTGCGTATACTCATTGGACTAGAGCCGCACATCGCTGCGATCTCACCGTCGGGGTAATGGATATACGTCATCACCTGATTAATAGGTTCGCTGATGTGGAAGTGAGTCCTGGTTAAAGGATCATGTGACACTAATGCTAGAAGTCATATGGCTCTACATCTCCAAAAAAGGGACGTCGCCATACTCTCGTCATCGGGTCACGTGGCAAAACAACATCACGGTCACATAACGACCTTGTCGTGCGTGATGCATGCCCATGCTCCCCTTGCCGTACATAAGGTCACATGACACAACAACCTTGGTGTAATGCGTGACCACCTCGGCATGCGCTATATGAGCCCACATTCCCCTCACCAGGAATGGGGGATCTTCGCAGCCTCATCGCAGAGGTCACGTGTCCATGTCATAGAGGTCAGAAGGTGATAAATTTGTCCAAAAGCCAGTATATCAAATAAAAACCAAAAATAATGTATATAAAATTTATAGATGGGCCTACCGCACCATGCTCTCATGCCAGAAGGTATATGTTAACATCTAATGGCAGGGAGCACGTGCGGGCCCACCTAAATATAGAAACAAGAAAACGCACAAACTTAAATGGCAATGCTAATAGGCACCCAGAAACAAATAAAATACTAAATCAAAAATCCAAAAAGCGTGTAGATATGTATCCCATCAAGTTATTCCACACACAGTGTCCACTGCGTGCATGCCACAAACAGCATGCACACGCCTACACATATATGAGGAACCCTTTAATGAGAGACAACAAACCAAGGGACATATAAAACCAGAAGGTGATCAGTGATGATGCGGCATGAAAACGTCTGTATTACAGGTGGCTGGATGTGTGTTTAATGGGAAAAGCGAATGCATATGGAAATTAGGAGTGACTAAGGCTAATCGTGTCATTGTGTCAGTGCAAACAAAAAGAGAGGAATACACTGATTTACACCTGATTGATAAAACAATTTATATCCCAATCGACACTCATGCTGTGGGGCGAGTAGCACTTGAGCTCATATATCCAAAAAGTCTCAAGTCGTGACACACCCCGTAGGCATGAGTCACCCCACCAATGAGGGACAAATCGGTCAATGATCTGCAACTGGGTACCAGTTGGATCTTTCCCATGGTGTTCCAGATTGTGACAGGAGACAGTATTATTATTATTATTATTATTATTATTAAACGAGATTTATATAGCGCCAACAGTTTACGCAGCGCTTTACAATGTATAACGGGGACAACACAATTACAGTACAGTTCAATACAAAAGGTACAGGAGGGCCCTGCTCATAAAGCTTACATTCTAAAGGGAGGGGGTGGTGGTACAAAAGGTAATAGCTGCAAAGAGTGATTTGATGGGGGTGGCTCAGGGACAGTTATGTGGGTGTGGGATAGGCTTCCCTGAATAAATGAGTTTTCAGGGATCTCCTAAAGGTGGACAGGGTAGGGGCTGATCGGACATACTGGGGCAGGGAATTCCAGAGGATGGGAGAGGCTCTGGAGAAGTCCTGAAGGCGAGCATGGGAGGAGGTAACAAGGGAGCTAGAGAGACAGTATGTTGAATGCATCCCTTTTTTATTTTGGCCAGATGTTCATTGACCCTGATGGAAAAATTCCTGATGGTACGGCCCACATATTGTTTTTTGCATGGGCACATAATGAGATACACTATAAACCTGGTCACACATGTGGTGAAGTGTCTCATCGGTTACACCTGCATGGTGACTGTGGACATAAAAGTATTGTTTTTTTGTCTCCCTAAAACATTGTGTAAACAGACATTACATTTTCTGCATGGGAAATAGCCTTTGAATTCTGGAATAAACAAAACAATTTTAGGGGGATCTATAGTATTGGGGCAATATCGCCCTGTATAGAGCGTGCTCCCCTAAAAATAATTCCTGCCTTTTCTGCTAGAGAGGTTCCCAGGATTTTATCACTGAGGAGAACCTTCCAGTGTTTATTGAAAATCTTTTTATTCTCTTTGTGCTGGGTAGAGAAAGAGGGGAAGAAGGACCATTTGAATTTGTCATCTCTGGTGGTTTTAGGTTTTAGGCTCTATCTACCAAAGAGACCACACTGATATCAGCATCCAGATCAGAGGGCCTGTAGCCCTTTTCAACAAATCTCTGTCGAAGACTATTGGATTGAAAGAGGAAATCACTGTCATTGGTACAATTGCGCCTAAGGTGAAGGAACTGGCCTTGGGGGACAGATTGCAACCACTAACAATAGTGGCAACTGTCCACCAGAATAAAACCGTTCCTGTCTGTAGGCTTAAAAAAAGTCTTAAGTTCCAAGCGGTTATTGACAGCTGTAATTTCCAGGTCTAGGAAATGTATGGTCGTAGTGCTGGCCTCAAAATTCAAAACAATACCTTGATCATCCCCATTTAGAATAGCCATAAAGGTGTCCAAGGAGTCCAAGGAGGCTCTATCTCCCCTCCATAGGAGGAGGATGTCGTCTGTATACTTGGCCCACAGGACCAATTCGGGCCTGGTAAGGGCATAGATGACATCCTCCTCCCACTGGGCCATAAATAAATTAGCCAGGCTTGGGGTGTATTTAGCCCCCATAGCCACACCCTTGATCTGTGAGAAAAAGATACCCTGAAACCAGAAATAGTTGTGTTTTGTGGCAAATGTTAGAAGTTCCATAATGAAATTCCTATGTTTGAGAGGGAGGGCTGAAGTGTATAGAGCGGACACGTTCACAGTTACCAAGATAAGATCCTCATGATATTGTACCTTTTTCAATAATCTAATCATGTCTCCAGTATCTTTCAAATATGATGGAATGAGTTTCACCAGAGGCTGAAGATAGTGACCTATATACTTCCCGATCCTAGACGTGATTGAGTCAATCCCGCTTGCAATCGGGCGACCCGGGAGATTGACAGGGTCCTTATGGATCTTGGGTAATTGGTAAATTATTGGAATACGTAGTGTAATTGGAATCATAAATTCTTTTTCTTTTTTATTAAAAATATTAAGGGCAAATCTTTCAATTACAATTTCAGTTAAAGCCTTCTTGTAATTCAAGGTTGGGTCTCCTGGTAATGGGCTGTAAGTGGTACGGTCCTCTAAAAGTCTATTAATTTCTCTAATGTATACGTCTTTGTCCAGCACAACTCTCCCGCCTCCTTTGTCTGCGGGGTGGATAATGTCAATGACACGATTAGCCTTAGTCACTCCTAATTTCCATATGCATTCACTTTTCCCATTAAACACACACACATCCAGCCACCTGTAATACAGGCGTTTTTATGCTGCATCATCACTGATCACCTTCTAGTTTTATATGTCCCTTGGTGAGTTGTCTCTCATTAAAGGGTTCCTCATATATGTGTAGGCGTGTGCATGCTGTTTGTGGCATGCACGCAGTGGACACTGTGTGTGGAATAACTTGATGGGATACATATCTACATGCTTTTTGGATTTTTCATTTAGTATTTTATTTGTTTCTGGGTGCCTATTAGCATTGCCATTTAAGTTTGTGTGTTTTCTTGTTTCTATATTTAGGTGGGCCCGCATGTGCTCCCTGCCATTAGGTGTTAACATATACCTTCTGGCATGAGAGCATGGTGCTTTTATATACATTATTTTGGGTTTTGATTTGATATACTGGCTTTTGGATAAATGTATCACTTTCTGACCTCTATGACGTGGACACGTGACCTCTGCGATGAGGCTGCGACAATCCCCCATTCCTGGTGAGGGGAATGTGGGCTCGTACAGTGCATGTTGAGGTGGTCACGCGTTACACCAAGGTTGTTGAGTCATGTGACCTTGTGTACGGCGAGGGGAGCGTTTGCTTTTTATATCTTTTTATATTTTGTGATCACTTTTTAATTTGTCATTTGTGACATATGACATATTTCAATAAACCTATCGGTTTGACCTGCACTATCTGGAGCCCTCCCTCCTTTTTTTTCCATATGTTTGTTTCGTTGGAGTTTATGAGGAGCTGTTCGGGCCACGCCTAGTTTGACCATCTCCCATGCACAGCGCTTGATCCAGACCCTTCAGGATCTTGAGCCTTTTTGACCCACTGTCATAAGACATGTGTGTCCATCCCAGCTGTTAAGAGTATTTATTTACTTACCTTTGAAGAGTTGCTTAGAGTAACTACAGACAACCTGTTTACTTCCCCCGCTGGTTTGGTGTCATCTTCACAGGAAGAAGTCTCCTTTCAGATCTCTGTGGAATTCATCCTGTACTTGTTTTGGAGTTTATATCTACTATTGGACTCATGCACTTACCGTGTTCACTGTGTTAATGCACATTTATTTTCGTTGTTCACACACCTTTTTTAACACATACAGATTGTGTTTAAGCACATGTATTGCTATTTTATTGTTTATATTAGTGCTACACTATTGTTCCATTACCCTTATATTACGAAGCAGGACACCTGCATGCAGGAAGCCATCACTCCTCAACAGAGGCTAGTCGCCACCTTGCGGTACTTGGCAACAGGGAGAAGTCTGCAGGACATCAAGTTCTCGACAGGCATCTCCCCCCAGGCTCTGGGGATCATTATTCCAGAGACCTGTTTTGCCATCATTCAGGTCCTGCAGAAGGACTATATTAAGGTAAGATTTCTGCTTGAACATCACATTATATGTATTTGATGTTTGCTAATGTATTGTATTTATTTCATTATCCCCTAATTACCATGATTGTAATATGCTATGAATGTCCTCTTTATCCTCATGCATGCTGGAAGTTTTTAGGGTTACTTTTTTGTCCTTCATGCCTATTTGCCTTCACTAACCTCCCCAGCATGCTATCCTGGGCCCATACACACCTAGCCTAGTCACTTAACAATGTATTTTAGAAGCTCCATAGTAGTGCTTTACCCTAAACATGGTGGTGTTTAGGGTAAAGCACTACTATGGCGCTCCATAGTAGTGCTTTACCCTGAACACTCCCTAAAATGTGTACAAATGTTATTTGTGTCCTTAACCACTTCAGCCCCGCACCATTTGGCTGCCGAAAGACCAGAGCACTTCTTGCGATTCGGTACTGCGTTGCTTTAACTGACAATTGTGCGGTCGTACGATGTGGCTCCCAAACAAAATTGATGTCCTTATTTCCCCACAAATAGATCTTTCTTTTGGTGGTATTTGATCACCTCTGCGGTTTTTATTTTTTGCGCTATAAACAAAAAAAGAGCGACAATTTAAAAAAAAAAAAAACAATATTTTTTACTTTTTGCTATAATAAATATTCCCTAAAAATATATAAAAAAATATTTTTTTTCCTCAGTTCAGGCTGATATGTTTTCTTCTACATATTTTTGGTAAAAAAAATCACAATAAACGTATATTGATTGGTTTGAGCAAAAGTTATAGCATCTACAAAATAGGGGATAGTTTTATGGCTTTTTTATTATTTTTTTTACTAATTTTAATGGCGGCGATTTGCGATTTTTATCAGGACTGCAACATTATGGCGGACACGTCGGTCAATTTTGACACATTTTTGGGACCATTGTCATTTTTACAGCGATCAGTGCTATAAAATTGCATTGATTACTGTAAAAATGTCACTGGCAGTGAAGGGGTTAACCACTAGAGGGCAGTGAATGGGTTAAGTGTGTCCTATTGTGTGTTCTAACTGAAGGGGGGATGGGACTGTGCAGGGGAGATGACAGATCACTGTTCATGCTCTGGATGAACAGACGATCTGTCTGTTCTCCCCTCAGAGAACCGGAAACTGTGTGTTTACAAACACAGATCCCGGTTTTCCGTGTGCCCTGAGCAATGTACCATGACAGCAATTCGCGCAACCCAGCCATGTTGCCGGAGTATAACAGTGGTGGCTGGTCAGCATGCAGTTAAATTCAGGCAGAGTGCCAGACGCTTTTTTTTGGGTCTCAAACTCATTTGGAACCCTCCCTCCCCCAACCGCTAAGTCAACCTATACCAATCCTCTATCTGCTGACTTTGCCAAACCCATACACACTATACATACCTCTTTTGTGGTCATATTTATGGATGAATTCACCAAAGCACGTAGTTAAAGGGCCTGCCTGAATACTTTCAAATGGTACTGTTTAAAGTTTTGTTTTCCTATTATCATGATAGGTAATTGCAGAATGTAAAAATGTGCTTCAATTTGTACACTGTGTATTCATATTTTTAGATTATGACACTTCTTAAGTAAGTAAGGAGGGGCTGACCAAAGTAACACACATTATGTATGCAATCAGCTCTCAATGAAGTGGAGAGGGTTACCTGTCCAAAACATCTCCCCCCCCCTAAAATTTTTACAATGGACCATCAGAAGGGGTGAGGAATCTGATAAGTGGACCTTATATTTTTTTCTTTAAATACTCCTTCAAATAAATGTTATACTGATGTTGGAGAAGAATGTTTTTGTCTAATCTGCTTGCAATGTTACGTGCAAAAGTACTATTTTTTTCTTGTTTCACTCCACAGTTTCCTTCAACACCACAGGAATGGCAGACTGTGGCTTCCCAATTAATAGATGGGAAACACGTCCACATAGTCCCACCCCCCAACTCAGGGTCATACTATTACAACTATAAGGGGTTTAATAGTATTGTGATGTTGGCAGTGGTGTTGCGACATATGAGTTTCTCTATGTGGACGTGGGTAACAAAGGACAGATGTTGGATGGTGGAGTCATCCCCCAGACCGAGTTCTACAGAAGGCTCCAGAGTGGTGGCTTGGGATTGCCACCTCCGGAAGACAACGTGGCTGGTCTGCCATTCGTCTTTGTCGCTGATGAAGCATTTGGGATGGGTGATCAACTGGTGCGGCCGTTCCTGATGAGAACCCCCACCCCGGACCAGAGGGTTTTTAACTACCGGCTGACCAGAGCCAGAAGAGTGGTGGAGAATGCTTTCGGGATAATGGCCACCCAGTTCCACCTATTCCTGATGCCAATCAACATGGCGGAGTATAAACTTAACCATATAATCCTTGCATGCTGCATTCTCCACAACTTTTTAAGGAAAAATTCTATGAACTATTTGGCCTCAGTTGGGCCTGAGGCTGGATTTCAAGACCAAACCCTGACGTCGCTTGAAGCTGGCTGTCCTGGCTTGCGCCCCAAAGCGCCTGCGAGGTCCGTCTAAAATATATGGAGTACTTTGCGGGTAGGGGGGCCATTGATATGCCAGAAAATGTTTAAGAAGAATGTTTGGAGTGACGAAAATGGCCTGATTGTTGCAAATTATAAAGCACTGTGGGTGTTATTTACTAAATGAAAATCCACTTTGCACTACAAGTGCACTGCAAAAGTGCACTGGAAAGTGCACTGATTTGCCTTTAGTAAATAACCTCCATTGTCACTTTAAACACCAACTCAAAAAACTGCTATTGAGCATTGAAAGAAGAAGCCACACAAAACGCATACATTGATATCCCGTGATGGCAGATAGCACATGTTGACACACTGTGTGCATCTTCAAAATTTGGCTTTCAAAATTTTTTTAAAAAGTTAGAAAAATATAAACAATTTGAAAAATGTTGGTGTATTTTAGATTCTGCCTAAAACAGTGGTTCTCAACTCCAGTCCTCAGGACCCACCAACAGGCCAGGTTTGCAAGATAGCTGAAATACATCACAGGTGATATCACTTGCTGCTCAGTGATTGCAGTATTCTATTCTGCAACTCCCCAAGGTAATACTTAAAATCTGGCCTGTTGGTGGGCCCCGAGGACTGGAGTTGAGAACCACTGGCCTAAAACATCAATGATGTTTTTTAGTCTTTTTTCAACATCAATGATGTCTTCCTTTATCTGCTATAAATCCCTATTGCACACCATGATCTCCCCGATGAGGATCTGTGCACTTGCACTTGTGAAATGTGTTTCTTCTTCCACAACATCCACATCACCTAAAATAAAAAAACACACCATGTATTATAAATATGCAGGCATCCATCTATTACCTGAAGCTGTGGTCTCAGACACTCACCTGTTGTGGTCACTATTTCACCCAATTCATAAACCTCTCCATCCTCCACATACTCAGGTTGTGGTTTTGTAATTTTCCCTTCTTTAGGAGGTTGTGGATCCCTGGTGTCCTCTGATGTCCCGAGTCTTTTCTCCCCTATGTGAATAAACAAAAAAAGATATACTTAGCACACAGATATTTGAGAGCAGAAATAGTAATATGAAACATTGCTTGGAAGTGTCGTCCAATTGTCTGTTTTAAGCTGAAGACATGATTTTTTCCCTTTCTTAAAGATGGAATACTTACCTTTTTTGGTAAAGTTTCACACATGGAGACACCCCTAGTATCCACTAGAGCACCTGTGTGGGACACCCTAAAAAGTTGGTTCTGGTGTCCCACACTGATGCTCCTGCGTCCAGATGTGTAAACAGCTTTTGAGTGTCCTCTCCTTACACTTAATCAAGTTTGCATTTCATTCTAGTTACAAACCCATCAAGACAACAATGTACTAAACTTCTTTTAAGACAAATAGGCCTGAACAAATGTAGTTAACCTGCATCTGTCAAAAACATTGTATTAGTGGGCGAACGAACAATGTTTACTACGAACGATTACTGTGCCCACAAACCTTAAAGTTGCCATTTTAAACTGTACAACAGTAAAGAAAAGCACATGGAGCAGCATGTAAGTAATAATAATAATAATAGGAACACACGACAAATACTTTTTTGAAGAACACTCTTGATCCTTCTGTACTGATCGTGCTCCCTCAATTTCAGGTTTGACTAGCGTTTCCTCAATTGATCTTTGGATCGTCGTACCACCAAAATTCCTGTGCAGACTTTTCACAACTTTAGTCATGATTTTGGCCTTTCTCCCTTTTGTCTTTGGGTAAGGTCCATGCTTCCCATCATAGTCGTCCCTCTTCAAGATGTCCACTATCTCCATCATCTCTACAAAGGACATATTTGAAGCCTTAAATCTCCTCCTGGATTGGGACGTTAATGCTTCGGGCTTTTGTTGTTGTTGCTGTCTTCATGCACTTGTTCTTTCTCTGCCATGTGCTCTGCCACTGCACTGAAAGAGAAGGGGCGGGGAAAATACCAGAAAGAAGGTCAGAGTTTAACGCATGCGCAGTGTATATAAAGTGGAACACGCGTGCATCATACGTACAATCTGTGAGCAGTTGAAGGAGTAGCAGAAACGCTGATCGTTCTAACGAAGGTACAATTTTAACTTGGGGCATCAGTGGCCTATATTACTTATAGATTGAGGCCTATATTGGGACAAGATTAGGAGAGTTTAGCCTGACATTAGGGTTTGTCTTGTGTTGTGTCTTGCAAATAAAATGGGTTGATTCAACTATCATGATTTCCTCCCCCAATTAATTAATTTGTACAGAGAGCTGTCCTGTCTGTGGCAGACAAAACACCCCTTTTATACAAATTGACCAAAGAGGAGGGCAGCACTGGATAAATTGCTGGAATTTGTGAAGCCGCAGATCCCCCACGGCAGACATCAACTATTTGAAGTGCAAAATTGGTGGCCTGAGGAGCATTTATAATAGGGAGCACAAGAAGGTCCAGGATTCCATGAGATCAGGAGCAGCAGCAGATGACATTTATGTACCCAGGCTGTGGTACTATGACAGACTGCGGTTTCTGTCAGACCAGACTAAAATCAGGCCATCACTCTCATACCTTCCTTCCACTCTTCCTTCCAACCCAGCTGAGGCTTCTGACGTCCAACCTGGGCCTTCCACTCAGGAAGAAGATGTGGAGGAGTCCAGCTTGAGTCAGGTATAGCATCGTTAAACAGATTTCCCAAAATTGTGTGTGATTGATGAACAATAAACTAAAACTATGTCCCTTTTTCATACACAGGAAAGCCTCAACCAGGAGGAGACTGTGGAAAGTGGCAGCCAGAAGGTGGCAGGGGAAAGTGGCAGCCAGGATGAGTCGGGGGTAAGTGGAAGCCAGGAGGTGGTGGGGGTAAGTGGCAGCCAGGAGGTGGCCGGGCCCAGTAGCCTGACCGACTAGCAGGTCCCTCCCCTCCGCCTTCAACCACAAAGGCCCAGGAAGGTGAGGAGCGTGGAGGAGTCAGCACTTGGGTTAATTCAGCAGGCTTCTGCAGCCCTCAAAACCCCCACAGTCTTCTTGAGGCCTATGCTTGCATGGCTGCCAACAAAATGCAGAAAATGGAGGTGGGCCAATGCCTCTTTTGTGAGGAAGTGATATATATGGCCCTAAATAAGGGGTTGAGGAGCGAACTCACAAGCAAAACCCACCTGTGTGGGTTGGACCATACTCCTCCTAATCCACCTCCTCCACCTCCTCCACCTCCTGCCACAACTCCAACACCAGAGCCACAGCCTGAAAGCAAGCATGGAAGGAATCGTCTAAGGAAGACAAGAGAGTGATGGCCTGGGTTCGGTCTGGTCTGGCAAAAGACGCATACTGTTGTAAGACCACAGCCTGGGGACATATATGTCACCTGCTGCTGTTCCTGATCTCTCGGAGTCCTGGACCAGATTGTGCTCCCAATTAAATGAACTCCTCGGGCTACCAATTTTGCATGTCAAATAGTTGATGTGTGCTCTGGGGTACAAAGCCTTCTCTAATTTCACCAGTTTATCCAGCGTTGCCTTCCTCTTTATTTTGTTATGACTCCTTAATAAATGTCTATTTGTTTACTAAAATCATTGGCTATGTGTTTTAATTAAAAAAGGACAGTTTGTGAGTAGGCAGGTACATTTCGAAAATACAATGTCAAATTAACATGGGACACTAACACCAACCAACCTCCTTGAGGTTAAAAAATACAAGATAATTATGGTGTTATGGTAACTTGACACACAAAACGACAAAAAATATTATGGAGATCACTAGAAAAAAAATTAAAAAGGAGATCTTGATAAAAAAATGATTACAAAAAGATCACCATAAAAGAAAAATCGAAACATTATTATGGAGATCTGACGAAAAAAAATAAAAAATATTATTCAGGAGATCACGAGAAATAATCAAGAAATCAGTTTTACCTGACCGAGCGATTCTGTTGCATACTTGATTCAGAGCATGGAATTTGGTGCGTCAAATTTGTCTACACACGCTTGGAATTTCCGACAACGGATTTGTTGAGAACCAGCTCTATAATTTCGACAAAAAATGTCCGATGGAGCCTACACACGGTCGGAATTTCCAACAACAAGCTCCCATCGAAATTTTTTTTCGGAAATTCCGATCATGTGTACGCAGCATTAATCTAGTTAACTCATATATCTTTATTGCCATGTGTATAGATCCAACTTTTAACACGAAAAAACTTGATACTAACCATAACCCACTTTAAATATACTAAATATAATATAAAAATAATATTGGTGTAAGTAAAGGTTTATAAATACCTGTTGTTGATTCTGCTTGAATCTCCTCTCTTTCTGAGGCCTTTTTTAACCTCTTCGCGCCTAAGAGTAAAACAAATATATATAATCTTAATGCCTAAGCTCAATTTTGACATGTGTTAGTAAAACGGTACATATCATCACAACTACTTTGTGCATCTAGGTGGATTATACCTTGTTTTTTTCAGGACAAACTGGGCTTTACCCTCCTCGGTATCATGTGACTCGTTAGTGTTACTGTCAGGGCTGGGCTCAGCCCTTCCTTCTCAAAGCTGGCCACTCAGCTGTCAGCTATTTGCCAGCTCCTTTCTCTCCACAGTGACTCACCTGTTGATGATATCCTGTTCGTCAGTCCTGCCTACTTAAGCCGTCCAGCCCAGATGATCTCTGCCTTCACCTTGGTCATATCTTTAGAGACGCTCTCCTGTGTTCCTGTTAAAGACTTGCTTGGCTGACATTCCTCCTGGCTCCAGATCCTGCTTGCTGTTCTACTACACTCATCTCTGGCTCCCTGACGTTTTGGCTTGTCTGACTATCCGTTATGCCCTGTATATACGATCTGACATTGATCGGACATTCCGACAACAAAATCCATGGATTTTTTTCCAATGGATGCTGGCTCAACCTTGTCTTGCAACACATGGTCGCACAAAGTTGTTGGATAATCTGATCATTCTGAACGCGGTGATGTAAAACACGTACGTCGGAACTATAAACGGGGCAGTAGCCAATAGCTTTCGTCTCTTAATTTATTCTGAGCATGCGTCGGATTTGTGTACACATGATCGGAATTTAATCAATCGGATTTTGTTGTCGGAAAATTTTATAACCTGCTCTCAAACTTTGTGTGTCGGAAATTCCAGCGGAAAAAGTCCGATGGAGCCCACACACAATTGGAATTTCCGACAACACAATCCGATCGCACTTTTTCCGTCGGAAAATCCGTACGCATGTACAGGGCATAACGGTTCCTGAACTCTGGCTATGTTTTGACTTCATTTACTCTGTTTACCTTTTTATTATTATTATTAAACAAGTGTGATTTAACTGAGAGTAGGTGAAGGCAATGAATTCAGAAGATGCAGTCATCCTACTTGTTGGTAATATTTTTTCCAGATTGGATGAGCAGGATCACCGCATGGATCAGTTTGCCATGGCGTTACAAACGCTCCTGAGTCGCACGGTTCACCTAGAATCTCCCACTGTGGCTGCTTTTTCTCATGGTCTATTGGATACCATCAAGGAAGAGATAGCAGCCCGAGATATACCCACAGAGCTGGAGAAGTTGATCACGTTTGCCATCCTCATTGACTCCAGACTCAGAGAAAGACTTCCTTTTAAGGAACGTTTGCAGAAGCCTCCTGTACATTTGTCTCGGAACTTTGCAGTCCCACTCTTGCCTCACCTCCCATGACTCCTTGTACCAAGCCGGTCTGTGAAGATGAACCCATGCACTCGGGCTTCACGCGTCTTTCTGTGGATGAGAGAACCCTTAGGAGGAGGGAGAGATTGTGCCTTTATTGTGGCCAGGAAGGTCACTTTTGATGTCTTCTCCTACCCGTCCAGGGAACGCCTGAACCTTGAGGTCCTGTCATGGACAGACCTTAAGTGGCATTGTTTCGTCCCCAGTTATCCAGAAGGATAAGCCCCTGCTTTCGGTTACCCTTTCTTGGGTCGTCCTTCGAGATACAGGCTCTAATCCACTCTTGGGCTGCAGGCCCATTCATTGATGCTGCACTCGATTCCGCCGCAGCTGCGTGACACTCCACTTGCCATTGAGACACTTGACGGGAGACCTCTACAGCCTGCCCATGTGACTCATGAGACTGTTCCATTGTCCATGGCCACAGGGGCTCTTCACCATGAGATAATCCAATTCCAAGTTATTTCCTCACCTAAGTTTCAGCTGGTTATTGGTTATTATTGGTTACAGAGGCACAACCTCTCTTTTGATTGGCTCCGTGCTGAGGTTCTCTCCTGGTCGCCACAATGCAGTAAGTCATGCTTCCAGAAGGTAGCCAAGGTCCTGTGCACCTCATCACTCTCCTCCCTGCCGGAGGAGTACTGTAGTTTTGGCGATGTCTTTGACAAAGGTCAAGCTGGTAGTTTGTCTCCACTCTGGTTGTACGATTGCGCAATTCACCTTCAACCCTTAGGCGGGGCTACGCACGCACCTACGTCATTCCAGTACGCAAGCAGGGAGCCTGGAACACAGCTGGAGCGCACGCTGCGAGACAGCTCTTCTTCTTTCTTTACCATATTGTAGTGTTTTTTTTTTCTGTTTGATTTTAAAGTTTTTAATAAAACCTATAATTTAAAACTACTACACTATGGTGCTATTTCCTATCTCTTTGTCCATCTTTGGATAACAAACGGATACCCACCGAAGTGATAACGGAAGCTGAACTGAGTGCAGAATTGTGGTCTGGAGCCCATCTGTAAAGGAACATCTAGGGGGGCCATCCAGCATTCATACATGCCTACCACCCCTGCAGGGGTATGAGGAGTCGGTGAGTGGGGACCCAAAGGGGGAGCACCAAAGTCACTCAGATCATCTTTGAGCACATAAGTCTCCAGACTGTTAAGCAATTTTCTGTTATCGGATCTTCATTACAAAACTTTTTTTTCACTTGGACTATTTTTATATATATTTTTCCTGGTTCACTATTTGTGTTTGGTTCTGTCAATTTTTTGGACTTGATACTGTTTTTTTGCACGGATGTATAGTTGTTTGATGCATTTGATTTTGTATATTTTTATTGCACCTGCCACTTGGTCTACACAGACGCACATATATTATCGGTCTATGGTTGTAGATAAGTTTACACAGATGCACATAATATAAATTTTTTTTCATGTGATTACAAATTAAGGTGATACATTTGGATTCACTATTTTCAATTTAGCACATATACCCTTATGGTTATTTTCAGTCACACATGTTGTGACTAGGTATATTACAATACACTTCTGCATTATTTAAAGGGGGCATCTATTTCCAGTGCATAATTCATTTATTTATTTATTTGTTATATTGTATTTTTGTTCACACATTGGTAGGGGGTATGGTATTGTTTGTTTGGGAAACCCACACTTAACAGTACCCCCCTTATTAGGGAGCGCCACTTACCCCACTTTTTTGTATTCACCTTCAACCTGGTGCCATACCCCCTCATGGCCGTGTTTACCCTTTGTTGGTCTTGGAGGATAGGGCCATGGAGGTGTATGTTGCAGATGCACTTTTTCAAGGTTTCATCCGCAAATCCTTGTCTCTTGCTGGTGCTGGTTTCTTCTTTGTGAAGAGGAAGAGTGGTGAACTGAGACCTTGTATTGATTATAGGGGTCTCAATCATTTCACGATTAAGAATGCCTATCCGTTTCCGTTGATTACAGAGTTATTTGACCGCCTCAAGGGAGCAACGGTTTTCACAAAGCTTGATTTAAGAGGGGCATACTTGTAATTAAGGAGGGCGATGAGTTTAAAACTGCGTTTAATACCAGAACAGGCCATTATGAGTACCTTGTAATGCCTTTGAATGAATGAATGAATGAATGAATGAAAGATTTGTAAAGCGCTACAAATGCGAACTGAATCGCCTCAAGGAGCTAAATGCGTTTTGTGTTGAACAGCTTCTCCTTTTGGCCTTTGTAATGCCCTGGCAGTTTTCCAGGAATTTATTAACGATGTCCTCCTAGATTTGTTGCAGTTATGTATGGTAGTTTATCTCGACGATATCCTTATATTTTCCAAGTCCCTGGAGAGCGACCACATAGATGTCTGTCGTGTGCTTCAGAAAGTAAGAGAGAACAATCTCTATTGTAAATTGGAGAAGTACGAATTCCATCGTGAACAGATTAAATTCCTGTCATTTTCACTGCTGGTTTTTCGATGGACTCAGAAAAACTTTCAGCAGTCCTACAGTGGCCCCGACCCATAGGTTTACGTTCTCTGCAGTGTTTTGTGGGCTTTGCCAACTATTACCGGAAGTTTATTTGTAACTTCTCATCTCTGGTCAAGCCCCTGACTGTTATGACCAGAAAGGACGGTAACCCACAGAGTTGGTCTCCATATTCCATTAAGACCTTTGAGAGTCTCAAGGCTGCCTTTGTTTCTGCTCCTGTGTTGGCACATCCTGATCCTATGTTACCTTTTATCCTTGAGGTTGATGCTTCTGAGACTGGAGTTGGCACCCTTCTGTCTCAACGTCCTACCTCTGAGAGCGCTATGCATCCTTGTGGCTACTTTTCTAAGAAATTGTCACCTGTGGAGTGCAATTACGAGATTGGTGACAGAGAGCTGTTGGCGATCATTTTAGCCCTGAAAAAATGGAGACATCTCCTCGAAGGTACCACTGTGCCGGTTCTCATTCTTACTGACCATAAGAATCTTACATTCTTGTCTGAGGCTAAACACCTCTCCCAGAAGGACGTGATGGGCTCTTTTTTTGTCTAGTTTCAATTACATTGTCTCATTCTTACCCGGTACTAAGAATATAGGGGCTGATGCTTTGTCACAACAATTTTCCTCCACTTCCAAGATGGAGTCCTGATCGTATTCTGGCTACGGTTCGAACCAGTCTCACTTCTCTTTTGGGTAACAAAATTCTTGCCGCTCAGGTCCATGCTCCTCCTGAGAAACCTTGTGACCACTGCTTTGTCCCAGAGAGTCTCCGTACTGCCGTGCTCCAGACTTACCATTCTCCCAAGGCTGCTGGCCACTCTGGGAAGAATCAACTCTTTTGAGCCATTTTCCAACAATTCAGTTGGTCTAGTCTACATTCTGATGTAACCGCCTTCGTAGCTGCCTGTTCCGTGTGTGCTCAAAGTAAGACTCCACGACACCTTCCAGTGGGCCTCCTACAACCCATACCCAATAGAGAGAGGCCCTGGACCCACTTGTCTATGGATTTCATTGTGGAGTTACCCAACTCCCAGGACAACACAGTTATCCTTATGGTGGTTGACCGGTTCTCGAAAATGTCCCATTGTCTTCCACTTAAGAAGTTGCCCACTTCTAAGGAACTGGCTTCCATTTTTGCTCTGGAGATCTTTCGCTTACATGGGCTACCCAATGTGATTGTCTCAGACAGGGGTAGTCAGTTTGTGTCCTGTTTCTTGCAAGCCTTTTGTGCACAGTTGGGAATTCAGCTTGCTTTCTCCTCTGCATATCACCCGCAGTCTAATGGGGCCACAGAACAAGCCAATCAGCCCTTGGTGCAATACTTACATGCTATATTTCTGACCATCATCACAACTGCTCAGACCTCTTACCATGGGTGGAGTTTGCTCACAATAGTGCCTTGAATTCTGCTTCCCGATTGTCTCCATTTATGGTGAACTATGGTTTCCAACCTTCCATGTTGCCTGACTCATTTGTTCCACGGAGTATTCCTGCGTTAGAGGAGCATCTCTGTGGTCTTTGTTCCACTTGGCCACAAGTCCAGGAGGCTTTACAACATGCTAATGATAGGTACAGACTCCATGTTGACTGCAGACGCCTGTCTGCGCCTTCCTACCAGGTTGTGGACAGGGTCTGGCTGTCATCTCGCAACCTCCAACTTCATGTTCCCTCTCTGAAGTTCGCACCTTGGTTTATTGGGCCTTTCCATTTTCTTTGCAGGATTAACCCAGTGGCTTACGCATTAGACCTTCCTTCTAATATGCGTATCTCAAATGTATTTCATGTTTCCTTATTAAAACCTTTGGTCTGCAACCGCTTTACCACCTTGGTGCCTCATCCTCACCCTGTACAGGTTGAGAACCATGAGGAGTATGAAGTACAGTCCATTGTTGACTCCCGTAGGTTCCATGGGTGCATACAGTACCTGGTGCATTGGAAAGGGTACGGTCCAAAGGAACGCTCTTGGGTCTCATCCTCGGACGTATATGCCCCTGTCCTCCTCCATAATTTCCATAGACATTTTTCCCTCAAGCCTGGTGGTCCTCCGAGGGGGAGGGGTTATTGAGGACGGGGTACTGTCAGGGCTGGGCTCAGCCCTTCCTTCTCAAAAATGGCCACTCAGCTGTCGGCTAATTGCCAGCTCCTTTCTCTCCACAGTGACTCACCTGTTGATGATATCCTGCTTGTCAGTCCTGCCTACTTAAGCCGTCCAGCGCAGATGATCTTTGCCTTCGCCTTGGTCACATCTCTAGAGATGCTCTCCTGTGTTCCTGTTAAAGGCTTGCTTGGCTGACATGCCTTCTGGCTCCAGATCCTGCTTCCTGTTCTACTGTGCTCATCTCTCGCTCCTTGACGTTTTGGCTTGTCTGACTATCTGTTCTGGTTCCTGAACTCTGCCTATGTTTTGACTATGTTTACTCTGTTTACCTTTTTATTATTATCATTAAACAAGTGTGATTTAACTGTACTTCTGTCTCAGTCTGATACATAGTTTCTGACAGTTACATGGCCTCAGGTGTGAATGGGGAGCAGGTGTTTTAAATTTGGTGTTATCGCTCTCACTCTCTCATACTGGTCACTGGAAGTTCAACATGGCCCCTCATGGCAAAGAACTCTCTCAGGATCTAAAAGAAAATTGTTGCTCTACATAAAGATGGCCTAGGCTATAAGAAGATTGCCAAGACCCTGAAACTGAGCTGCAGCATGGTGGCCAAGACCATACAGCAGTTTAACAGGACAGGTTCCCCTCAGAACAGGCCCCCCCATGGTTGACCAAAGAAGTTGAGTGCACATGCTCAGCGTCATATCCAGAGGTTGTCTTTGGGAAATAGACATATGAGTGCTGCCAGCATTGCTGCAGAGGTTGAAGGGGTGGGGGGTCAGCCTGTTAGTGCACAGACCATAATCCGCACACTGCATCAAATTGGTCTGCATGGTTGTCGTCCCAGAAGGAAGCCTCTGCTAAAGATGTTGCACAAGAAAGCCCACAAACAGTTTGTTGAAGACAAGCAGATATGGATTACTGGAACCATGTCCTGTGGTCTGATGAGACCAAGATAAATTTATTTGTTTTAGATGGTGTCAAGCGTGCGTGGAGGCAACCAGGTGAGGAGTACAAAGACAAGTGTGTCTTGCCTACAGTCAAGAACGGTGGTGGGATCATGGACTGGGGCTGCATGAGTGCTGCCGGCACTGGGGAGCTACAGTTCATTGAGGGAACCATGAATCTCAACATGACATACTGAAGGAGAGCACGATCCCCTCCCTTCGGAGACTGGGCCACAGGGCAGTAGTCCAACATGATAACGGCCCCAAACACACATTTAAGATGACTACTGCCTTGCTAAAGAAGATGAGGGTAAAGGTGATATACTGGCCAAGCATGTCCCCAGACCTAAACCCTATTGCGCATCTGTGGGACATCCTCAAATGGAAGGTGGAGGAGCGCAAGGTCTCTAACATCCACCAACTCTGTGATGTTGTCATGGAGGAGTGGAAGAGGACTTCTGTGCAACCTGTGAAGCTCTGATGAACTTCATGCCCAAGAGGGTTAAGGCAGTGCTGGAAATTAATGGTGGGCCCTATTTGGACATTTTTACTTAGGGGTGTACTCCCTTTTGTTGCCAGTGGCTTAGACATTAATGGCTGTGTGTTGAGTTGTTTTGAGGGGACAGCAAATGTACACTGTTATGCAAGTTGTACACTCACTACATTGTACCAAAGTGTCATTTCTTCAGTGTTGTCACATGAAAAGTTATAATAAAATATTTACAAAAATATGAGGGGTGTACTTACTTTTTTGAGATGCTGTATATGTAGCCAACCTTCCCTAAGCAGGTATTTCTATTTAAATTTTGTGGTGCTAAGTTGTAGTCAGTTTCGCTTTCTTAGGTCTCTACTAGGCTCTGGTTACTGTTAGTTTCTGTCTGCCACCACTAGGCTATATTGGTACCTCTGGCAATAGTATGAGAGGGTGTACTAATCAGAGCTATGAATATATATCTCTCCCTGGCCAACCACTAGGAAGTTTATTGCCAGTGGTGCAAACTGGGTGAGGGTATAAATATTAAGTAAGTGACCTTGGGAAGTTAGTTCTCTCCTGGGCCTCCTACCTAGGGGAGGGCTGTGTTTGACTGTTGAATCTGCTAAGGCTTGCTGTCTGATCATGTGACTGGACCAAGGCCTGAGTTTGAGGTCTAGCTTGTGAAACACGGGGATTGCGGAGCCATTGAGGAACTGCAAATTTCTTTAGAGGCAAAAGAAGCTGGGATTTGAAGCTTTAAAATCAGTAGAGTATAGTGTTTTCCCCCCAGGGTTTTGGCAGTTGAACTGACATAAAGTTTACAGTCAGGAGGTACAATCACAGAATTCCGGGTTGGCTTTAAGGTTCTCCATCTGTGATGACTGTAAGTACTGCGAATACTGTAAGAAGTTTTTTCCCCTTTTCTGGAGTATGTTAGTCTATGGGTATCCTGTGCCCTTACCTTTAATCTTGGAATTTTAAATGAGAGTCAATAAACTCCTATTGTTTTGCATCAAAAAATAACTGGAGTCCACCTGTACAAATGTATACACCATTGGAAACCCCAAGGTGAAATTCTAGATCCCCTGTGTTTGTGGAGGTCCCACCAGCCCTTGGGGGTCAGGGGAGGTGCTATATATGTATTTTATGATTTTGCACATAATCCCAATTTAAATTTAACCCCCTCCCGTCCGGCCTATTGCAATATGACGGCTAAGCGGGAGCCCTGTTATTTTGGGGGGATGTGCTCCTGGGATGGAGCAATCTGTCACCCGCTGTGTCCACCGGACACAGTCGATGACAGATAACTGTACCGGCCTGCTGCGGGTATCATGTGATCACTTTGCCAATCATAGCAGATCACATGACAATTGTACACAGTGTAAGGCTTTGATTAATGCCTTTCATTGTGTACTATTATGATGAGCTCTGTGATTGGTCAAAGTGATCACATGATACAGAGAGGGCCAATCACAGCCTATTTGTACCATGTGATTAGCTGTGGCCAATCACAGCTAATCACAATAGTAAACACTTAATGGATAGTTTTTATTCAGAAAAAAATGGTTGCTTATAAGTGTAACATTCACAGTTATAACCAATCGTATTGTGTAAAAATGAAAATAAAAAATCCTGATCACCTCCCCTGAGTTATACAGTGTTACTATGGCATGGTAACAAAAGAAAAAAAAATAATAAAAAAGAAAAAGATTTTTTAAAAACTGTGACAAAAAATGACAACTTAAAAAAAACTTGCCATGCCTCTTACTAAATACCTCGGACTGTCTACTTTCCAAAAAGGGGTCATTGTCAGATATTTGTACTGCCCTGGTATTTTCAGGCCTCAAGAAATGAGTACATCAATACATCAGGATTGATCAATTTTCAGATATACTGTATATGCCATAGTTTGTGGACTCAGACTAGATAATATACACTGATTTGGGTTGTTTTCACCAAAGACATGTAGCAGTATACATTTTGACCTAAATTTATGAAGAAAGATTATTTATTTATAACAGAAACAAAGAAAAATTAGCTTTTTTCTAAATTTTTGGTCTTTTTTCATTTATTTAGCAAAAAATAAAAAATCCAGCGGTGATTAAATGCCACGGAAGGAAAGCTCTATTTGTGTGGATAAATTAAAAATATTTCATATGGGTATAGTGTAGACTGACCGCAAAATTTTCATTCAAAGTGTGACAGCACTGAAAGCTGAAAATTGGCCTGGGCAGGAAGGGGGCAAAAGTGTCCAGTATTGAAGTGAACAGAAAACTTTGAAGTGTAGTCATGGCCAGGCTATGAATGAACATTCTACCATTTACATTTTCTTAACAGTAAACTAACTTACTTATTCACAAGGGGTGCAGCACTCTAAGACCATACCAGGAAAAAAAAATGTATTAAATAAACCTCATTAATTTACATTGTAAAAAATATGACACAAATCATTACTCTTTCATCTATAAACACCTTATTAATAAAATAAAGTGCTTCCAAAACAGTGTCTAACCAATTGTGGCACGGTTCATATAGAACAAACATATAAATCTTCTGTGCCCAAAGAGTGATCCAAAGTGCTCTAAAGTGCTCCCAATAAAGTGTCAATTTGCTGTGCCACGGTTCTTATACAAAAACATACAAATCTTCTTTGCCAACCTCTTGCCAACTCAAGGTGCCACTCCCCACATACCGGTAGTTACATAGTTATGCCCTGTACACACGATAGGATTTTCCGATGGATTCCATAAGAATTTCCGACACACAAAGTTTGAGAGCAGGCTATAAAATTTTCCGACAACAAAATCTGTTGTCGGAAATTCAGATCGTGTGTACACCAATCCGACTTACAAAGTGCCACGCATGCTCAGAATAAATTAAGAGATGAAAGCTATTGTCTACTGCCCCGTTTATAGTCCCGAAGTACATGTTTTATGTCACCGCGTTCAGAACGATCGGATTTTCCACCAACTTTATGTGACCGTGTGTATGCAAGACAAGTTTGAGCCAACATCCGTCAGAAAAAATCCATGTATTTTGTTGTCGGAATGTCTGATCAATGTCTGACCGTGTGTATAGGGCATTAGTCTGGTTGAAAAAAGACACAAGTCCATCTAGGCAATCAGATGTTCCCTGTATCAAATGTACCTCTAAATATTAGTATACAGTTATAATATGTACTTTTAGCAAAGAATCTAGTCCTTTTTTAAAACAATCTACTGAGCTGGACAGAACCAGCTCTTGAGGGAGGCTATTCCACACTTTCACAGCTCTTACTGTGAAGAAGCCTTTCCAAATTTGGAAATTAAATTGCTTTTCCTCCACACGTAAAGAGTGCCCCCTTGTCCTCTGTGATGATATATTAAAAATTAAGAGTCCCAGCACTGAACCTTGGAGTACACCATTAACAACTCTTTCAGAGTATGAATCATTAACCACTACTCACTGAATTCAGTCTTTTAGACAGTTTTCTATTAATTTACAAACTAATTTTTGCAGGACTGTTTACTTACCTTATACATTAGCCATGCGTGGGGAACTGTGTCAAATGCTTTTGCAAAATCCAAGTACACTACATCCATAGCTACTCCTTTGTCTAAGGTTTTACTTACCACTTCATAAAAAGAAATCAGATTTGTCTGACAACTTCTGTCTTTCATAAATCTGTGCTTTCTGTTGCTTCAAATATGTTTTTTTAGCAAGAACTCATCCATGTGGTATTTTATTAAACTCCCCAGTATCTTCCCAACTATAGAAGTTAACCTAACAGGTCTATAGTTACTTGGTAAAGACTTTGAACCCTTTTTAAATATAGGCACTAACTTGCCATTACCTCAATACAGTGGTACTATGCCAGTCATTAACCACTTGCCGACCAGCCACTTTCATTATACTGCAGCAGGTCGGCTCATTCCCGCAAATCGCCGCAGGTGAACGCCGGCTCATTTAAGAGCCATAGCTGCATGGCAGGGGACCCGATGTGTGTGGCTCTTGGCAACAATGTCCGCCGGCCACCCGCGATTGCGGGAAAGAGAGCCAGAACGGAGATCTGTCAATGTAAGCAGACAGATCCCCGTTCTGACACTGAAGAAGAGAGAGATCTGCTGCTCCTAGTGATTAGGAACAGTGATCTCTCTCCTCCTCCAGTCAGTCCACTCCCCCACATTTAGAAACACCTCCCAGGAACACATTGAACCCCTTGATTGCCCCCTAGTGTTAACCTCTTCCCTGCCACTGACATTTACACAGAAATCAGTGCATTTTTATAGCCTGATCGCTGTATTAATGTTAATGGTCCCAAAAACCTCACAGTCCTGCTAAAAATCCCAGATCATCGCCATTACTAGTAAAAAATAAATGAATAATAAAAATGCTAAAAATCTATCCCCTATTTTGTAGAAGATTTTGCGAAAACCAATCAATATACGCTAACTGTGATTTTTTTTACCACAAATATGTAGAAGAATACATATTGGCCTAAACTGATGAAGAAATTAGATTTTTTAATTTATTTTTTGGATATTTATTATCAGGGCTTTTTTTCAGGGGGAACTTGGTGGAACTCAGTTCCACCATCTCTGGCTCAGACCCTTGTAGGCGGCTGCTCACCACAATCACTTGTAAACACAGAAGTCCGGTTTCTATGTTGACAGCTCTGCACTCTGTGTGTAACCCCCTTGAACTCTGCACCCTGTATGTAATGCAATCCTGGTATTTAATGCATCTTTAAGACCCTCCTACTGTTCGTGAAATTTGACTGACCACACTCACTATTTGATGTGATTTGGAGGGTGTGTGGGTGGAGGGATTTTGGGGGGTCGTGGTTGAGTTCCAGCACCTATTGTGTGAAAAAAAAGCCCTGTTTATTATAGCAAAAAGTTAAAAATATTGTGGTTTTTTTTTTCAAAATTGTCGCCCTTTTTTGGTTTATAGCACAAAAAATAAAAACCGCAGAGGTGATAAAATACCACCAAAAGAAAGCTCTATTTGTGGGGAAAAAAGGACATCAATTTTGTTTGGGTACAGCATTGCACAACTGCGCAATTGTTAGTTAAAGTGACGCAGTGCTGTATCGCAAAAAATGGCCTGGTCATTAAGGGGGAAAATCTTCCTGTCTGTAAGTGGTTAAAGAGTCTCTCAGACTTAGAAAAATGGCTTTAAAATGACAAAGCTGAATTCTTTAAGGATCCATGGGTGTATGCCACATTCCCTTGTGTAACACTCCCACCAGATTTGATGTGATCCCTTAAATTAATAAAAAGGTCCCAAAGCTCCACAAAGCTCCAACTCCACAGGGATTCCTCCTTTGCCTCTTTTTCCTTTGGTTGTCACCATTAAAGCCAGTTTACATTCATCTCAATGCCACCAAGAAATTATTATAGGGTAGAGCCAGACATAGTGTAATTGCCAATGTAGCACCAATATTTAAAAAAGGGACAAAATATAACATTAGCTTAACATCAATAGTATGCAAGCTCTTGGAGGGGATGATAAGGGATTATATACCAGATTTTAGTCATGAAAATGGTATCATTAGCAGTAATCAGCATGGATTCATGAAGAATCGTTCTTGCCAAACCAATCTATTAACCTTCTATGAGGAGGTGAGTTGCCATCTAGATAAAGGAAGGCCTGTAGACGTTGTGTATCTGGATTTCGCAAAAGCTCCCCATAAACGTTTACTGTACAAAGTAAGGTCCGTTGGCATGGACCATAGGGTGAGTACATGGATTGAAAACTAGCTACATGGGCGAGTTCAGAGGGTAGTGATAAATGGGGAATACTCGGAATGGTCAGGGGTAGAAAGTGGGGTCTCCCAGGGTTCTTTACTCAGACCAATCCTGTTTAACTTGTTCATAAACGACCTGGAGGATGGGGTAAACAGCTCAATCTCTGTATTTGCGGATGACACTAAGCTAAGCAGCACAATAACTTCTCCACAGGATGTGGAAACCTTGCAAGAAGATCTGAACAAATTAATGGGGTGGGAAACTGCATGGAAAATGAGGTTTAATGTTGAAAAATGTAAAATAATGCATTTGGGTGGCAAATATATGAATGCAATCTACTCACTAGGGGGTGGACCTCTGGGGGAATCTAGGATAGAAAAGGACCTGGGGGTCCTAGTAGCTCAGCAATGGAATTCCAAGCTGCTGCTAACAAAGCAAACATAATATTGGCATGCATTAAAAAGGGTATTAACTTCAGGGATTAAGCAATAATTCTCCCACTCTACAAGACTTTGGTCCGGCCTCACCTGGAGTATGCTGTCCAGTTCTGGGCACCAGCCCTCAGGAAGGATGTACTCGAAATGGAGTGAGTACAAAGAAGGGCAACAAAGCTAAAAGGGTTTGGAGGATATTAGTTATGAAGAAAGGTTGCAAGCACTGAATTTATTCTCTCTGGAGAAGAGGCACTTGAGAGGGGATATGATCTCCATTTACAAATACCATATTGATGATCCCACAATAGTGATAAAACTTTTTTGCGGAAGGGAGTTTAATAGGACACGTGGCCACTCACTAAAATTAGAAGAAAAGAGGTTTAACCTTAAACTGCATAGAGGGTTATTTACTGTAAGAGCAGCAAGGATGTGGAATTCCCTTCCACAGGCGGTGGTTTCAGCAGGGGGCATTAATAGTTTCAAAAATCTATTAGATAAGCACCTGAACGACCGCAACATACAGGAATATACAATGCAATACTGACATATATTCACACACATAGGTTGGACTTGATGGACTTGTGTCTTTTTTCAACCTCACCTACTATGTAACTATGTAAGAAACTACCCAAATGACCCTGATCAAAAGTTTAAATATCCCAGTTCTTAATACCATGTATTGCCCCTTTAACATGAATGACAGCTTGAAGTCTTTTGTGGTATTTGTAGATGAGGCTCTTTATCTTCTCAGATTGTAAAGCTGCCCATTCCTCTGGGCAAAAATCCCCCAGTTCCTGTAAATTCTTGGGCTGTCTTGTATGAACTGCACGTGTGAGATCTCCTCAGAGTGGTTCAATGATATTGAGGTCAGGAGACCTAGATGGCCACTCCAGAACCTTCACTTTATTGCACTGTAGCCAATGACAGGTCGACTTGGCCTTGTGTTTTGGATCATTGTCATATTGGAATGTCCAAGTACCTCCCATGCGCAGCTTCCTGATGAATGCAAATGTTCCTCCAGTATTATTTGATAACATACTGCATTCATCTTGCCATCAATTTTGACCAAATTTCCTGTGCCTTTGTAGCTCACACATCCCCAAAACATGAGCGATCCACCTCCGTGCTTCACAGTAGGAATGAAGCCTTTATGGTTGTGGCCAAAAAGCTAAATTTTGGTCTCATAACTCCAGATGACTTTGTGCCAGAAGGTTTGAGGCTTATCTCTGTGCTGTTTGGTGTATTGTAAGCGGGATACTTTGTGGCATTTGCGTAGTAATGGCTTTCTTCTGGTGACTCAACTATACAGCCCATCTTTCTTCAGATGCCTCCTTATTGTGCATCTTGAAACAGCCACACCACCTGTTTTCAGAGAGTCCTGTATATCACCTGAAGTTATTTGTGGGTTTTTCTTTGCATCCCAAACTATTTTCCTGGCAGTTGTGGCTGAAATTTTAGTTGGTCTCCCTGCCCATAGTTTGGTTTCAACAGAACCCCTCATTTTTCGCTTCTTGATTAGAGTTTGAACACTGATGCTTGGCATTCTCAATTCCTTGGATATCTTTTTATATCCCTTTCCTATTTTATACAGTTCAACTACCTTTTCCCGCAGATCGTTTTACAATTCTTTTGCTTTCCCCATGTCTCAGAATCCAGAAACGTCAGTGCAGCACTGGATGAAAGATGCAAGGGTCTGTCAGGAATCCAGAAACTTATTGACCTATACACACACACTAATTAAAAGCAAACAGATCACAGGTGAGGATGGTTACCTTTATTAGCCATTCAAACCCCTCTGTGTCAACTTGTGTGCATGTTATCAGGCCAAAATCATGTATGTAAACTTTTTATCAAGGTCATTTGGGTAGTTTCTGTTGTGATTATGCTTTAAAAAGAGTAAACACAGTTGATTGATAATAAATGGCTTCATCTAAACACTAACCTTGAGTGAAAGAAAAGTTTTTGTGTTATCATTCATATTCTCTGAAAAATGGCCAGAAAATCATAAATGCTGCCAGGGTACTGTATTTAATATATTTTTTTTACTGGTATGGTCTTATAGCTCTGCACATTTTGTGAATAATTACCTGATATACTATTTTCTTTTATTTAATTATAGATAGATGAACAGCAGCTGATGTGGGATATAGGATTGTTTCACCATAAGTGCAGAGTTCCCTTTAGATACACTATATTACCAAACGTATTTGGACGCCTGCCTTTACACGCACATGAACTTTAATGGCATCCCGGTTTTAGACCATAGAGTTCAATATTGAGCTGGACCACCCTTGGCAGCTATAACAGCTTCAACTCTTCTGGGAAGGCTGTCCACAAGGTTTAGGAGTGTGTCTATGGGAATGTTTGACCATTCTTCCAGAAGCACATTTGTGAGGTCAGGCACTGATGTTGGACACGAAGGCCTGGCTCGCAGTCTCCTCTCTAATTCATCCTAAAGGTGTTCTATCGGGTTGAGGTCAGGACTCTGACTAGGCCAGTCAAGTTCCTCCACCACAAACTCACTCATTCATGTCTTTATGGACCTTGCTTTAAGCACTGGTGTGCAGTCATGTTGGAACAGGAAGGGGCTACCCCCAAAGTTGGGAGCATGAAATTTTCCAAAATGTATTTGTATGCTGACACCTTAAGAGTTCCCTTTACTGAAACTAAGGGGCCAAGCCCTACCCTTGAAAAATAACCCCACACCATAATCTCTCCTCCACCAAAAGATTTGGACCAGTGCACAAAGCAAGGTCCATAAAAACATGGATGAGCCAGTTTGGGGTGGAAGAACTTGACTGGCCTGCACAGTCCTGATCTCAACCTGATAGAACACCTTTGGGAGAAGAGACCCAGCAGCCTTTCACATCTAATCTCGAATGTAAACATAAAGTACATGTTTTGTGAGAGGGGGGCAAAAAATCATCTAAGTAGCTGAGATAAAAAAAGACTTCAATGCTTTTTCTGTGAACTTTAAGGATAAATTGTTCCACAGAGCTTGCAGGTACAGAGACCAGTGAGGGCTAATGTTAATACACATTTATTGTTAGCCAAGTGTCTTTAATGTCCAGGTTAAGATAAGCTAGGGTACTACATTTAAAAAATCTGTATACCATAAGGTTATGGAAATCCAGGAAGAGAAAGAAGAGAACATTTTGGAGGGTTTAGTACACTTACGTAATTGTGTTTCACCCACAAACGTGCCACGTGTTCTGGGACACAGAATCTATACTCATAGATCATTTTTGACCCTCAGGCCAATGCTTCCATACTTGATTGAACATCAACTGTTACACAGGAACCTCACACACTGTGACACTTCAAATACTTCATTAGGTTTTTATTGAAGAAATAGAAATGTCCCACATGAGAGATGCTCATCTCACCTTTAACAGGGAAAAAGAAGCATATGTACAGATATTTTCATTTTGGTAACAGATAAGTGGCACTAAGTTACACTACGATTTGCTATGTTACATGGAAGAACATGTAACTACATTGCGTGCTTTCGCACGTGTGCACAGTAAACTTAACCCTCTCACATTTGTGAATCACATCATAACACACATGAACCTTTTCATTCAGAGGTTTCGTTTATTTCAACAGTAAAATGAAAATACATGAGGTGTTAAATTTCATTTCTTAGAAAAAAAGTTGCTATATTCATTTTTGCTTTAGGTATCAACTGAAAAAGAAATAAAGAGGGTTTCCACTTTTTTAGTAAAATAGAAGCTTTCTGGAGACCCCTTATTACAGTAACATGAAGTGGTCCCATTTGCCATTACCCCTCCTATTCTTCCACATTCAGAAGTGAAATCTTAGACTGACCCTCCAGTGCCACCACAAATGAAAACTGCATTGCAGGTTACCCACTCAGACCTAAGGCCCTTCTATTGTCACTGTATGAGAAGGTGGGCTTTTTCACTAAGGCATAGTAAAAAACAATAATGATCCACCAAAAAGTTGGCTTATAGCAACCAATCACATTTGAGCATTATTCCTCAAACAGTTAGTAGTATTCAGATTGGTCACTATTGCTTAATTGAATAGACTTCTTTTGTCTGGCAAATAAAGCACCAGCAGCAAGTATCCTGCTTTTAGTTATGGGGGTCAGTGGGAGAGCAGGACTGCTGCATGTTACAAGAGAGAGTAATTTACAACAGAGCTCCATTTTTACTGTGTAGAAGAAACCCCCTTTAAAAGTTTTGAAATATGTGACATCTACCACTTTTTTCATGTGAGTAAATTCCTCATCACATTCCATAAACCAGTTTCTTGATGCGACGCTGACAGGTAAACGGATTTATCGGAAGCAGTATTAGTGGCAACATTTTAAATATAAACATTTCAGCCCATCAAAAGAAAAAATATAGATACATATATATAGTATATTTGTGATTACAATGATTAATAGACACTGTAAACTGTACAATTGCAGAAATATGCTACAGTAAGACCATCTATTTTCACAAGTACTAGGTTTGGATATACTGAATGCATGCTAGTTCCCCATGATTTGTGGTATTTACTATTTATTTTTTATTTTTACACCTCTAAATATAGAGCCATCAAGATTTTTAATGTGTGAACTTGCAAATTTATTGCAAGATGGTTTACACTACAAAATGGCTGCCAATTGTTAAAGCCACTACTGTTTCTTTTTTAACTGATGAAGATTGCAAAGTGGCTGGCTTTCTAGAATGACTTTTTAAAGCCAGTTGTCCATGTCATTTTTTAACGGGAGTGAATACTGAGGTGAATGACTCTACAAAATGGTTACCAAAGCCATTGTGTTATTAGTAACTGATGATTTTTGCAAAGCGGGTGACATTCCAAAAAAGCTTCCAAAGTCATGGACAATTTCTGTTGACCTTGGAACATCTGTGCTGTTCTCATCATTGCCTATCACCCACAGACCATGAAACTGGCCATAAAAATAATTGTTTTCACATTTCATCCTACTGGTTTATCAGCTATCTATGTTAATTTCACTATCAGTTTGTAAAATCATTTGGTGCTTCACATAATTTTAAATTGATGATCTGCCTTGAGCAGAATATATGTAAATGCAGGGTACCTTACTTCACCCTAGCTCATTTTGGATGATGGTCTCAGAACTCTACACCTCTACACTATGATCTGGCTAGTTGTCAAAAATGTGACAATTTCTTACAAAGGTAATAAATTGGCAGAAAGACTGCTGTCTATCAAATTCAAGTTCCCTCAACTCCTACAGTCCCAGGCCATAGAAATTCAAAACAAAACCCCTTTGCAACTCTTCTATTGTTGACAGGTGGAGTATTAAAACCTTTCTCCCCTGCTTTCAAATGGTGTCACAAACTGGAAGTACACAGTCCCACAGGTATTGGCTAGAAAGGGTGCATTGGAAGGCCCCAATAACCTCTGGGCTAAGTTCACTATTTCTCATAGTAGACCAGTAGAGGGTGAGGTAAGAGGCTCTGCAAAAGGAACTTACATATATGGGTTTTTTTCATTCAAAAGGGGTTAAAATATAACTTCAATAACATAGTGCAAAGAACCATGGTGTAAAATAGCTCATGGCACCTAATAGGAAGCCAGCTTTTGGTAGTTGGACAAAACTGTTGAAGCCAGTCTCTGATTTTTTGCTGCAGCTTCAGTACACCATTTATCTTTGTGTTATGCTATTAAGTAATCCCTGTCCTTTACTGGGGAACATTAAGCAAATGCACATTATTGTCCATTAATGAAAGATGAGTTACTTAACAGTTGGACAAAATGTATGTCTTACTAATGTTGTAGTTCTATAATGCTATGTTTCTCTCGGTGATGCATTTTATTCAGTTAATTTTGCTAAATGGTGATGCAAACATGACAATAAAATAAAATATAATGCAAACAATGAATAAATATGGAATATTCTATCTAGAATCAAGATGGTGCTTATCGGTTCACATATTCCACAAACATGCAGCTGAAAAAGTTTACAGAACTAGATTTTTATATTTGGGAAACAGCTCTACACCGCAAACCTTTAAATGACATCATAAGTCCCTTATATACATTTTTATGCATTTACGCTTACTATGTGTAGAGGCTACAGAAATAGAGCACGCAGTATTATGGACAGAGAAATTGCTTCCTCATTATAGAAAAGAGAAACATGCAAATTGCAGCTCTTACATAAGGTTTCTCTGGATAATGAGAGTAGGAATGCCAAGCCTTACAATATTTTTTACTGAAGATTTTAACTTGTTATCGTTATTTTTAATAACTATTATTATTTAATTAGCATAAGTATTCAATTAGAATAGGAGTTCCTAATTTCAGTCTATATACTGTATATATGCATATGCTGCTCACTGTATTATTTTGTACAGATGGTCTAAGAGACCATAAAACATAACTGTCTGTCCTAGTAAAGGTCCAATATGATGGTGATGGAGGTAGGATGGAGAAGATAGTTTTTTTGACATGGCTAGGAAATCTTGAAATCTGCATATTAGAGTTCAGTGTTATTCAGGGCTTCTGGGACCATCAAGAAGATATCACAAGACATCTTCTTAAGATTATAATCTTTTTGCCAGTTTAAAAATATTATTTTAATGGCAGGTGTACTATATAAAAAGCTCAATAATGTAACACATACAGTAACAGTGGCATAGTAATAGGGGTAGAAGGGGGTTACAGGTACAGCTAGTTATAGATTTAGATCTTGTTAACCTGGTTTGTCAAACAATCATTTTACGTTCATGTGCAAAAATGTAGGCATCCCTGGTCAATTTATGTTTTGTTGTTTTTCTAGTAAAAAGTAAAGTAAAAACATATTAATACTACCCCTGTTATGTCCCGTACACACGATCGGACATTCTGATAACAAAATCCATAGATTTTTTCCGACGGATGTTGGCTCAAACTTGTCTTGCATACACACGGTCACACAAATCTTGTCAGAAATTCTGAACGTCAAGAACGCGGTAACGTACAACACATACGACGAGCCGAGAAAAATGAAAATCAATAGTCAGTGCGGCTCTTTTGCTTGATTCCTAGCATGCGTGGAACTTTGTGTGTCGGAATTGTGTACACACGATCGGAATATACGATGGATTCCAGATCTCAAATTTTGTGTGACGGAAATTCCGATAGAAAATGTCCGATGGAGCCTACATATGGTCAGAATTGCCGACAACAAGCTCTCATCGAACATTTTCTGTCAGAAAATCTGACCGTGTGTACGGGGCATAAGGATCAAACCTATAGAATACATATTTCAGTGTATCATTACTGTTCATTTTCTGAATGTAACAGACTACAAAAAAATTAAGTGACACTAAACTCTGGTTTAAAAACATTCAAGTATGTTTAATACTAACTCAAAAATGCCTACTATGGCTCTCCTCCAAATCCCTTTTTTTCATTGCTGCTGTGACCCGACTTCCTGTTAGAACTTCTAACTGTATGTTCTCTGTGGTACCATTGTATGTACAAATGTAGCCACCCTCTCTTGCTCACTCCTGAGATTGACTAGGAACTATGGACTATGAAATTTATAGTGTGCAAAAAATGTGCACTGCTCATTCTAAACAAATAAACACAAAAATAGATTACCGGGCCTTTAAATAGTGGATGTGTAGGAATTGCTTTTGGAGAATAAGGATAATGTTTAGTATCACTTTAACTTAAAATGTGACATGTTCAGTAGTTTAAGTCCTCTGTTGGCTATTAACAAACTCTTGGCAGAAATCAGCCTAAAATTGCCTCTTGTAGCCTAACATTTTTTTTGCTTAAGGAACTTTTTCTTGCTTTTCCTTGCATAACACTTCTAGCTCAGAAATATCCTTAGGACATCTTGCGTTCACTAAATGTTTGACATCTACATTTATATTTTTATAACTGAAAAAAAATGACTCTATGAAATAAATACTAACTACGTATAACATTTGGAAAAATAGGTCATGTATATGTCCGCTAGCACTGTGCTAATGCATCAACACGTCATTTGTCCAGGCGTTCTTAATGCTCAATAAAAGCATTACAATTTATGTATCTATTTGTAGTCCTGTACCCTGCATGTTATGATTTGCAAC
The DNA here is from genome assembly GCA_037952925.1 of Lithobates clamitans. NCBI lineage: Eukaryota > Metazoa > Chordata > Amphibia > Anura > Ranidae > Lithobates > Lithobates clamitans. Next base: position 4,768,764 of record JBBGZY010001135.1, read on the forward strand.
TGTTTTTTACTAGAATATGTCTGAAAATATATTATTTTCTCAGTGAAAGTTCTGCTTTAAGTCCTCACTCTGCAGTGACCTCTGCTGGAAGAGCTGAGTAAAAGCCACACCCCTCACAGATTGTATTGCAGAGGGAGAGAGAGGGTGTATCTGATCAAGTCTTTCACTAACTGAGAGTATTGGGTCTTGCTTTGTTACCCTTTGAATGCAGCATATGTTTAGACACCCTTAATAGCCACTGTAACAGGAAAGTGAAGATATGTCTATAAAAATGGAGATTATTAGTACATTATATGTCTGACTGCCTATATATAGTAGTGCTGTTCTATATATATTGTATTGCCTAGTGTATGGGGTGTACAGAATTTTAGGTGCTTTGGGGCGGGGGTATAATAATAACACCAGCATAAATACACTCTGGATAGCAGAAATAACACCATTACTAATCAAGGTATATATTATTTTCATTACTAATTCAATTTTGTAACATAGTATATTTTTTTAATCTTTTCATAGTATTTCTAAAGATTTCTTCTGATCTTCAGCAAAAAAAACATGAAGGCTGGTAACCCTGTCTAGAGTGAAATGTCTAGATAAATATGCACTCTGAATTTGCATAACATATTCACCATTGTTTTCGATCACTAATTGTTAATAAACGTACTAGTAATAATATGATATTAGACTTTGTGATGTCTATTATAAAGCTTTGCTCCCCATAAAACATACAGATGCTTTCTGCTTTAGGGATATCAATTCCACAGTAATCTTCTTTTTGTTTGGTAGCATAACAATTTCCTAACTGAAATTTTAGGTTTTTTACTCTAGCCCTGAAGAATATGCCCACACCACTAAATTTTAGATATATCCTCATCCCAGTAAAAACAGTTACAGACAGCTAAAGTCACACCATTCATACTAACTGATGGCTTATTAATTGATGTTGTGCAAATGTCACAAATGCACTATGACCCATAGCAGGTAACAGATTTGACCACTAAAATTGGACTTATATAAAGGCATGTTTAGAATCACTTTAACACAATAATGAGCTAATGGCAGATATCTGGAGGTTGGTTGATGTTTCAGCAGGACAACATTTTTTTGTCATTTGAGCTGAAGGAAATAACTATATGTTAGGGTATGGGTGACTTTTTAGAATTTTCTTCATCCCTGATTCATATGGGGTCAACTGACTCATCTAACTAACAGTTAGTTTTTGATAGATCTCATTGGGTTTATTCACTCACTGTTTTTTTATATCTCTTGGGAACTGTGGCAGTGGGATATTCACATATGAGTGTTCATCTCAGTTGCCATGCCCATCTGAGAGGTCCTTTCTTTTGTTACACAATTTTCATTTATATTCTTACTATTATTATAGAATGCAACAGTGTAGGGGAGGGTCCACATGTAGAATCCTCAGGAGATATAACATCTGGTGGCTTTGTTTCTTAGACTAAGTTCTCCCTAACTGAGCACTCTTAAAAAAATCCATTAAGGCAACAAATGTGACCTTATCATGAACAAGGAGGAGGTGTACCATCTTAGGAGGTTAAAGTACAATGCATTTTAGAGGTTCTGCTATCTAGATTCCATTACTGAGGTCTAGAGATATGCTCTCCCAACACCTTTTTTGGTTCTTCGACTAAAACAGCCCTGACTATGAGATAAAATGCATTTGTCCCCTTTACACCATGCTTTAAAAATAAGCCACCATGTTCAACACAGTCATCAGAAGGGTTAAGTCAGATATAGTTGCAGCAAAAGAGACCCAGTTATTATAGCACAAACAGTACAGAACAGAAAAAATACACTACAGAGATTACAAAAATGTGACAATATACCTGCAACAGAATTTAGTCTGCAGCTCTTGTTTTCAGTGATCAAATTGTGTGACCTTTCTTTTTATTGTGTCTCCTAACTAGATTGGGAGTGTACAATTTATTTGTTGAGTTTTGAAAACCTGTACAGTTCTTGACATTGTTCTAGCAGCTACAGGACTCCTGTTGGTTTTACTATCATATTTACTATATTTAAACATATTATTGCATTTTTTCCACATATGTTATGGTGTGTATCGTAAAACAAGCATGCAGCCACATCAAGAAAGACATACTTCATTGAAATGTAATATCATATATGATTGTATATGATCACACTCAATCATGTGATGTTTATATATACGTGGTATATCCTAAGAAGAAAGGGTGAGATTTTTAGCAGTGATTCCCAACCAATTTGTGAGACAGATGAGAATTTTTGCCCTCTCTTCTTTTAATTTCTCACAGCAGGTAATATATGTATATATGACCTTGTTGACCATTTTTTTTACATTGTAGGAAAAGTGCCCACTGAACTTTTCCAAGAGAGTTGTCATCTTTGCACTGTACGTGGTAGGTGGTAAAATCCAGTAATGGAACCCTCTGCATTGCCAATATGTGGTTTTCTAAACCTGTTGATATGCTTGTTAGACAACCTTACTGGTTTCAGTCAGCGCTAGAGGATCTTGACCAGAGAGAAGCATTCATACATATTTCTCTGTATGGGTCTTTTGACTAAAGATGTGAGGCACAATCTAATATGATGGTGCATAAAGCTGCAAGGCTGGAGATCTGAGAAGGAGAATGTAGTGATATGTACCACTTCTCTATTGCCTATATTATTATCATTTACTGTAAATCATAATATTAACTCTTTAGTTTTGCATATGGGTATAGTATAGGGAATGTATAGTTTTGTACACATTACAGTTCTTCTTTAAGGTCAGGAAGGACTAAATGTTTTCTTTCTTTAGTTGCGTAAATATAAATTTTGCATATGGGTATTATACATTTTCAATGCAGCCAGCACATGGAGCTTCCTGGCTTCTTTTCATTTGTTTTCCTGGGTCTCATTAGCTCCTTTGATTAAATAATCCATTTACAGAGGCCAATGGCTGAAGCTGAAATTTTCACACATAAGTGAATGTGTCAGAGGAGATATCCCCCCCCCCCTGTCTAAAAGGGAAGTACTTGTGTTGTTCTCTCTTTAATCAACACAATGTACTGCTCTATAAAGCAGTTGTCTTGTTCTAAATGTTTATTTCTTAGTATTTTTTTCTAACAAAATTTTCTTTTAGATTTCCAAATATCTGTCTGAAATAAAAACAGTTTGTGATTATGCAGGTTGCATAAAGTGCTTTCTGCGTTCAATAATTAGATAAAAAGAGTCATTAAATCACAGATGTCAATGCTGAATTTAGAGCAAATCAATTGTGTATATTTATTATTGTGAAAAAGGTAATTTGTGTTATGCTTTTATTCATGATTCATAGGGTTTACAGCCACTTCTTTGAATGTCTCACTAAAAAAGGTTGGGAACCTCTGCCAAGTTTTAAATCCTCTTGGGAATGAGCGAACATAAAAAAAGAAAAACAAAATTTGTTTCCTATATACATATTCTAAGACAACTTTTTTAAAGTGTCTTATGTTCCTGACTCCATGCTCTAAAAAAAGAGATGTCATTTTTGCATTGTAAGCTGTCAATGCTCTTGCTCCTAACATGTCTAGCTACCTTGTTAACAATACCCGATTCAAATGTCCAATGTCTGGATGATTGAGACAAAGTGTAATTCAGGGTGATTCTTTTTTTCCAGCTTTGGGAAACAATACTGAAAGTGCAATCTAACGATTTTTGTTGTAAGTCAAAGAAAAAAAAGAAGGAAAATCAAGCCAACAGACTTCTTGAGTCCATGATCAGCTAGGTGGATTTCTGATCATAAAACTTCACAAATAGATTTAGAAATGTATCTCATCTTGAGGGTAATTGACACTGAAGCTTTCGCTGTGCAGTTAAAGCGTGTTCAAAATATGACATGTTATACCTAACAATATGCATAGACAGGAATTTAATAGAATTAGTCCATTTATACTATGTACTGTTTGCTGCAATGTTTTTATCTTTTTTTTCTTGATTTTTGGCAAATCAATACAACAGAAAATAAGATCAGACAAAAAAATGTAAAGGAAAAAAAATAATCAAAACAATATTTTTCCATTTTTTTTCCTAAACTGTAAAAGAAAATTAAAACTAAGCAATGAAGTAATATTTTCAGAGTTTTACTCAGCTATGGTTAAACTTGAAAACCTGAGGCTCGACACTGGTTGCAAGATTAAAATATCTTCCCTTTGTCATTGTGCTTCCGTTGTGTGACAGATAAAAATTAGAATGATCTAGAAAAGTTTGGAACAGTGCTCGGACATACAGACAGAAATTCAAATACATCATACACATAATACTGATTTAGTTTCATATCCAAGAGGGGAGGACCGTTAGAAAATGGGTACTTGTGACTCGCTTACATCCAAAAAAGTTAAATATGTATCAAATAATGTTCAACTTGATTTAATATATGTACTATATACAAGATACTGAAATGCACAGATAATCTTACATTTTTTCCTAAAAAAAAATAGCATCCATACAGTAACAATAAATATGGATATAAGATTGTAACATTAAATAAACACATTTCAGTAAGGAAAATAAACAGTGTTAAACATCCTAAATCATAATCTTATAGACTAATAAAAACTATGTGGAAGTACTATTTTAATAAAACCTGGGCTTAATTTTAATAATCTAATTCGCTTCTCAAGCCTATATTAGATAAAGACTGTGTAAAGAATGCAATGTATGGCTCTGCCTTGGTGATACTGACAGATTTAGAACTACTACTGTTATGATAAAGCATACCTCTAGAATTAGTACCACTATCTGTTGTGTTTATGAATTTCTGTTGGTTTTGTGGTACATAATCAAAAAACAGACCCTTCGGGGATTACAAGCATAGAAACTACCGTCCTTGTGGTATTGAATTCTAATCAAGTCTGTACCAAATTAGTGTTGATTGATGGCTTAACACACACACCATACGGTATATATGCATAAATGAGTGTAGTCCAAATTATTGCAATTTTTTTGTACATAATACCTCAGACATCCACATGGGGAGTTGTTACCCAAAATCCTACCGAAATAATGGTTATCTATGAGTAGGTCATAGACTCAGAGCATTGTAGTACAATAACATGGACTAAATATACATGTCTGTGTGTTCATGTATGTGTGCTGGAGAATATATAGAAAAGGGCAGCCTGGAAGTCTGTTATTACGTAAACATAAAAAATAAAATATGTTCTGAAAAATAAAAAGTGGAAAAGAAACTGTTAAGGCTGTATATTCAAGCACTGTATGACTGAATTATAACAGAGTGATGGACATTTTTTTTTCTTGTTTTATATTTTTTTTAGCAGTAAGAAAAGTCCCGCATTATGAAATGCAATTAATTTATGATGCCGTCAACAGCTGATTGTTGGCCTAAGCTGGCTATTGATAGCAGAAGTTAATAAAATGGAGCAGAAGATGGCGGGGGAATGAATTCTGAAAAGTGATAGCCAGTTTTTTCCAGCAGTCAGCCTGATAAGTGAAATGCGTCGTCACCCGGGTTTGCATTTAAATGAAATATTCCTTCTTCTCTTCTGCATTGACTTGGCTGCCTTCTGCATTGATAATGGCTGTGTCTGCATCGGGGGCATCTTCAGCGCCTTTTGCTTCGTTTGTTAAGTATGTCCCTGCAAAGATCGAGATTACAGAAAATGGTTGTTAGATATTTTGCTCGTCATCAGCTGTCTCTTGTTTCATTTAGAGATGGATGCAAGGCAAAGCCGCTTACAATACATTACCATATCATTTATATACAATGCTCTGATCTACCTCAGATTACATTAATGTGGCTCTGCAGTGCCAAATGTTTGCATTGATTGGACTTGCCATGGCAGGTGAAACACAGTTTTTAATGTTAGTCTACAAGACAAATTATTGTCAGAGCATAACAAAAGCACAGCAATGTTGCCTTGGTGTATATTTTCAGAACACAAAAAGGCTTATTTAGCAAGGCAGTGCAAACAGCAGCATTGACATGCAAAGTGCAATGAGCAATAATAACCAGATTTCAGACTTTAGTATACTGGAATCAGATTGGTTACCATGGGTAGGTTTGTATTTCAAATCAAAATTTAATTGTGTACTGTATGCAAAATAAGCCTGTAACATGGCACCATCTTATTTCCAAACATTCTGCAGCACTAAAATACACTATCCCTTGAAGATACACTGCAAACGGCTCCCCTTGAGCCACAGATACTTTGCCAGCACTCCTCCTTCTGAACTAAAATTCCCATTATTAGTTTATGTCAGATTCATTCTTCATGTGTAAGTGCATGGGCCTAGCAACTGGCTGCTAGACTCCAGCACTGTCACATGGGACAGGGTCATATACTCCCCCCATACCCCTAAAGGATATTGTCACCAGCAGCAAGGGAGGAAGGAGCACTGGTAAGGTAAGAATCAGTGGGTTTGGGTGCCCCTTTGCAAATACACCATCACTTTTGCTATGAATGAGCAAGATGTGCCTCTTTAAAAGAGAAGTATGGGTTTGGCTTTTTTCCCATAATTATACTTACCTAAGTGGATGCAGCATCGGTCCGACGCTGCATCTGTCCCCCGCACTGAGAATCGAGCCATTGAACACCAGCGATGGGTTGGTTCTCTCAGCTCCTCGGCTCGGTTCTTTCTGCCTGTCAAACATCAGCTCTCCTGCATCTGCTCCCCCACGCTCACTGGGGAGCTGAGCTGTGGAGGGGCAGGGAGTGGGCAGGGAGCAGGCATCTCAGCGGTTTGCTGAGAGGCTGAGACGACTATCAGTCCAGGCACCTGGAGGATCCAGACTCCCAGAGTTGGGATGACATGGTGCCTGGACTGATCTGTGTAACGTCAGCAGAGAGCGGACTTTAGACCGCTCTCTGCTGAAAATGGGTCACAGGAGTGCAATTTGTTTCATAGTAGAAGCCCAGCCAAACAAGCTCAGGCTGGACTTCTCCTTTAAAGCTAACTACAAACATTATGATCTGATTGTACAGTGTCTTGTGTTGTGGGGGTCATTCTCAGAAGGTGAGGGTATGCCCAAAAGGTTTTGGAGAAAAGCTTTGGCAGATTGCTGTTAAAGTATGATTGCACAAAGTGACTTTTTTCATTCAGTTTGCACTCTTGTGATAACACATTGTGATCAGAATTTTTTGGACTTTATTCTGTAGACTTAGCACAATTTTGAGATCTTCACATCTTGTCTTATAACATATGTACACAATTGATGTATATATACAATAATTCAAGTTTTTGTCATGCACAAAATGAAACGGATATTAATATTTATAGGTAAGTTGATTCAGGGAATATCCGATTGTGTCTTGGGAGATCAGGAAGGATTTTTTTCCCCTGCTGGAGAAAATTGGATCATGCTTTAATCACTTGCTTACAACCCTATAGCAGTTTTACTGCTACAGGGCTGCATTTCTTTGCCAGATCACATATATTTATACAGTATCTCACAAAAGTGAGTACACCCCTCACATTTTTGTAAATATTTTATTCTATCTTTTCATGTGACAACACTGAAGAAATGACACAATGTAAAGTGGTGAGTGTACAGCTTGTATAACAGTGTAAAGTTGCTGTCCCCTCAAAAGAACTCAACACACAGCTATTAATGTCTAAACTGCTGGCAACAAAAGTGAGTACACCCCTAAGTGAAAATGTCCAAATTGGGCCCAATTAGCCATTTTCCCTCCTCGGTGTCATGTGACTCATTAGTGTTACAAGGTTTCAAAATGTGAGGGGTGTACTCACTTTTGTGAGATACTGTAAGAGCAGATCCTCATTTCTCAGGTCCTTACAACACATGCATGCTTATAGGACATCACTCAGTTATACTCATCACTCAGTTATACTGTATGTTAGGCAAAAACAGGCCCATCCAACCACATCCTTGGTGTATACCCATTTTGTGAGATACTGTACGTGATCCTGCACTCCCATCTACAGGATGCGGGCCAGCGGGCTGGTTCTGCTGTGGTTACTCACATGCTGATCTGTGGGTGCTGGGCACTCACCAGTTGTCGGGCAGAGACTCAAGAACGTGCTCTGCCTATGTAAACAAGGCAGAGTTTTGTTCTGACAGGGGGTAAAGGATGGATTTTGAGTTCTTGCAAAGCAGGGACTAAAATCCATCTCTTCCCCTAGTTAAAGCAGCACATACAGTACAGAAAAACACTGGCTAGGCACACAGTTAACCCTTTCATTGCCCTAGATGTTTAACCCCTTCCCAGCCAGTGTCATTAGTACAGTAATGGCCCGTACACACGGTCGGATTTTCCGATGGAGTCACTGGTTCCTGCAAAGTGTCAAAAGTGTCTGTCGCAATATCGCAGTCCCGCTGATCACCGCCATTACTAGTATAAAAAAAAGAAATAAAAATCCCATAAATATATACCATAGTTTGGCACCTTTTAAACATTTTATTGGATATGTTTTATGGCAATATTTTTTTTTTTTCAAAATTGTTAGTCTTTTTGTTGCTTATAGGGCAAAAAGTAAAAAATGTAGTGGTGATCAAATACCATCAAAACAAAGCTGTATTTTTTGGAGAAAATGACATACATTTTTGTTTTTGGGAACAGCGTTGCACGATCGTGCAATTGTCAGTTAACGTAACACAGTGCAAATCACAAAAAAGTGGCCTGGTCATGAAGGGGGGTAGATCTTCCGGAGGTCTAGTGGTAATAGGGGTTTTTGCCTTCCTCTGGATCAACTGTGGTCATAGGATTGTGTATATGGAGCTTTTCATTTTGAGTGTGTTTTTTTTCTTCTGTGGGTTGAACTAGATGGACTTGTATCTTTTTTCAAGCAGATTTACTATGTAACTATGTAACTATATCATACACCCTATTCTGTTTAACCACTTCCCGCCGCCCGCTATCATATGACGGCTGGGCGGTGTGGCTCTCGTTCTGGGTAGACGTCATATGATGGCTTCCCAGAACGACCGCTCTCCACGGGGGGGGACAGCGATTGTGGCCCTGATCTCTGTAAAGAGCCGATGAAGTGGCTCTTTAACCATGTGATTGGCTGTGTCCAATTGGGCTGCACGTTGGTCAGCGGGTGCACGTTGGCCTGCGAGTGCATGTTGGTCTGCGAGTGCACGTTGGTCAGCGAGTACCTGTGTATTGTCTTGTTGAGTACCTGTGTATTGTCTTGTTGAGTATTAGTGTCAGGAAGCTAGTTGTTAGGTAATTTGGACAGGGTATAATCCCCAATCCTCATTAAATTAGTAGGTACGATACCCAGTGGGTGTGGAAATTGCGACTCGGTGTACATCTTGCGGCATGTATGCGTTCCTTGATCATCTGATCAAGGGCGAATACTGCTGTGAAAAATGTAAGCACATTGTTTCCCTGGAAGCCCATTTTCTGAATCTGGGGAAGCAACTGTCAGCACTGAGAAGTCCCTCTATACTAAAGGAGAGCCAGGAACGTACACGGCAGGTTCCGGCAGGGGCCAGCACAGAGACAGGTGGAGACAAAGAGGTGCAGGCACTAGGAAAGAGTAGATGACATTGGTGAAACCAGTCAGGGACCAGCACTGCAGGAGCTGAGGGACTCTCCTAGCTGCCAGGGGAAGAACTCCTCCAGTGAGAGTGGGGTGGAAGCGAAGGGAAAGTAAAGACCGATTCTGGTGGTAGGGGACTCATTTCTTAGAAGGACAGAGAGGGAAATTTGTAACAAAGACCTGAAGCACCAAACTGTATGTTGTCTACTGGGCGCTAAAGAGCTGGAGCAGTAAGGAGGGGTTTGGATTCCTGGAGGACTGGGCCAACTTCTCAGTCGAACACCAGTACTATAGAAGGGATGGATTGCACCTAAATGAGGAAGGTGCAGATAAGCTGGGAGTAAAGATGGCCAAAAAGTTAGAGGGGTTTTTAAACTAGTAGATGGGGGGGGGCCCAGAGGTAGAGATAGTCAACATCGAACATATTCCAGAGGGTATTATTGGGGGCATTAATGGTAGGTTGACTGAAGCACATAAACCCAAGGTAAGTATAGCAACAATGAACTCAAATATTTCGCGCTTAGGACGGTAACCTATGAAAACTGCAGCCCCCCCAAAAAAAGAAAAACACCAAGGTGAAATCCAAAAGACTAAAGAACTCTGGTGGGGGATTTGGCGCTGTTCAAAAATGAAATAAAATAAAACAGTACCCCAAAATGATGTACATCAAAGTGTAATACTAAAATATGTGAGAAATACTATAAATAAATGCGTATATAGTAGACAAACAGTGTGTCATGTGCAAATACCACATGTGCAAAACATCACATAATATATAAAATCAAATGCGAATAAATATAAGTGTAGCTGGAACATCAATGGTCCTATAAGAAATGAATACACCTGAAAGTGATAATATGGATATAAAGAAAAAATGTGTAATATTAGTGACAGTTTAAAATATCCCAAAAATACTGCATGATATATACCAAAAAAATGCACAATTAAGATCAACCAATATGATAAGGTATTTACGTGATAAATAACCGTGCAACCAGATCATCAAAAATAAAATTCAAATGATATATTAAGTGTCCAAGCAAAAATAAAGTTCTGTATATGTGAAAAAAGAAAAAATCAGTGAGAAGTGTCTCTGCTTCCAAAGGATCCTGTGTAGATTGTTGTAGTTGTTATGTGATCTCCTCCACTGGAACCATCACTTGTGCCCCCACTCACCGGAAAGCCCAACCCCTGCAGGGGTAATGAGCATGTAAATGTAGATCCAATGGCAGGAATCGATCGGTGTCCCCCTCACTGACTCCGCGATCTCCTTCCTGGTTGTGTCACCACTGGTCCTGAACAACATGGGAGAAGTCAAAGATCACCGTGCACTGTGAGGTGAGCTGGGCGACACAGTGCACAGTGATTTTTGACTTCTCCCATGTTGTTCAGGACCAGTGGTGACACAACCAGGAAGGAGATCGTGGAGTCAGGGAGGGGGACACCGATCGATTCCTGCCATTGGATCTACATTTACATGCTCATTACCCCTGCAGGGGTTGGGCTTTCCGGTGAGTGGGGGCACAAGTGGGGGTTCCAGTGGAGGAGATCACATAACAACTACAACAATCTACACAGGATCCTTTGGAAGCAGAGACACTTCTCACTGATTTTTTCTTTTTTCACATATACAGAACTTTATTTTTGCTTGGACACTTAATATATCATTTGAATTTTATTTTTGATGATCTGGTTGCACGGTTAATTATCACGTAAGTACCTTATCATATTGATTGATCTTAATTGTGCATTTTTTTGGTATATTTCATGCAGTATTTTTGGGATATTATAAACTAGCACTAATATTACACATTTTTTCTTTATATCCATATTATCACTTTCAGGTGTATTCATTTCTTATAGGACCATTGATGTTCCAGCTACACTTATATTTATTCACATTTGATTTTATATATTATGTATGTGATGTTTTGCATATGTGGTATTTGCACATGACACACTGTTTGTCTACTCTATACGCATTCATTTATAGCATTTCTCACATATTTTAGTATTACACTTTGATGTACATCTTTTTGGGGTACTGTTTTATTTTAATTCATTTTTGAACAGCGCCAAATCCCCCACCAGAGTTCTTAAGTATAGTAACAAGTCCTAGTTGCAATCTGGGAACACCCAATAAGAGGATAGTATGCATCCGGTCTAAACTACGTGGCATGTTCACCCATGCCAGGAGCCTGGCGGACAAGATGTGTGAACTAGAGATAATGTTGTACAAGGAGGATTTGGATTTTGTGGGAATTTCAGAGACCTGGTTCAACAGCTCTCATGATTGGCTGGCAACCATTCAGGGGTATACCCTTTATCGCAGGGATAGAGAGAAATAAAAAAGGGGGATGGGTATGCCTATATATCAAGAAAAATTTATACAAGTGAATGTAAGAGATGACATCACTAAGGGAGCTAGGGAAGAGGTGGAATCCTTATGGGTAGAGCTCCAAAGGGATGAAGCTAAGTGGAAAATATTACTGGGAGTATGCTATAGGCCCCCTAACCTGAGGGAGGAGGCGGAGACGGATCTCCTATCACAAGTTGGATTAGCAGCAAGGATGAGAAGTTTTATCATAATGGGGGATTTTAATTATCCAGACATAGACTGGGCGGAGGGAACCATGCATTCATCTAAGGCTCGCCAGTTCCTAAATGTCTTGCAGGACAATTTCATGGTTCAGATGGTAGACACACCAACTAGAAATAAAGCATTACCGGATCTACTGATTACCAACAATACAGACCTGATCACGGATGAGGAAATACAGGGCAATTTAGGAAACAGTGATCACAGGTCAATTGGCTTCAGTATAAATCACACAAATAAACATAAGGGGAATACAAAGACACTGAATTTCAAAAGAGCCAACTTCCCTAAATTACGAACCTTGTTAGAAGGCATGAATTGGGATAAAATCTTAGGAACAAAGAACACGGAGGAGAGATGGGTGTTCTTTAAGAGCATATTAAATAAGGGCATTAGCCAATGCATCCCATTGGATAATAAATTTAAAAGAGCGAACAAAAGTCATGGATTGCTTAACTCCAATGTAAAAATGCATAATAAAAAAGCAGAAGGCATTATCATCAGCATTCAGACTTTACAAATAATGCAACAAGAAATGTAAGGGTGCAATTAGGGTGGCTAAGATAGAACACGAAAGACACATAGCGGAGGTGAGCAAAAAAAATCCCAAGAAATGCTTCAAGTATGTAAACAGTAAAAAAGGGAGGACAGACCATATTGGCCCCATAAAGAATGAGGAAGGACATCGGGTTTCAAAGGATGGGGAGATGGAAAAGGTATTGAATTTATTCTTCTCCTCAGCCTTCACGAGGGAATCGGGGGGCTTCAGTAACCAAAACTGCAGTGTTTATCCCTATGACACATCACAGGAAGCACATCCATGGTTAACAGAACACAGAACAGAACAGAATTAAAATTAGACCTGGGAAACATAACATTAATAAATCGCTGGGACCAGATGGCTTGCATTCAAGGGTACTTAGGGAGCTCAGTCAAGTAATTGCCAGACCGTTGTTCCTAATTTTTACTGACAGTCTACTGGCTGTAATGGTAGTAGGTGATTTGAGAAAAGCCAATGTAGCACCAATATTTAAAAAGGACCTAAAATACATCCCTGGGAATTACAGACCAGTTAGCCTAACATCAATAGTATGCAAGCTCTTGGAGCGGATGATAAGGGACTATATACAAGATTTTAGTAATGAGAACTGTATCATTAACAGTAATCAGCATGGATTTATGAAGAATTGTTCTTGCCAAAACAATCTATTAACCTTCTATGAGGAGGTGAGTTGCCATTTAGATAAAGGAAGGCCCGTAGACGGGGTGTATCTGGATTTTGCAAAAGCATTTAACACAGTTCCCCATAAATGGGTGCGTATATGGATTGAAAACTGGCTACAATGGGGTGGCGGAGCCAGCAGCCGGAGCTGATGGTGTGGTGAGAGGCGAGCTCCGTCACATCAGGAGACTGTAAGCAACTCACAGCGGCGTGTGACACGCTAAAAAGGGCCACACAGGCGACGGAACACAAGGGGATACCGATCCACATAATGGCCAAACGCAAGGAGAGAGAGGGACCCAGGAAACTGACAGACTTCTACACCACAGTCCCAGGCAGAATCTCTCAAGATGGCGCCGGCGCGGGAGACATCTCCCCTCAGCACAGCCGTCCTCACAACAAAGATGCCTGTACTGACACTGGTGAGTTACCTGTGTCAAGCATAACACCTCTATCACCCCCATCAGCCTCAAACAGTCCCCTTAAACAAAAAAGGAGACTCAGCTCTCCCGCTGATGACACAAATCAGCAAGACACAGAGGTACAGGACAAGGAGCAAACTGATATGTATTCACAAAAGCTGGACACCCTGCCTGTCTCTGGTCTGCCCCTGACTGATATTATGATGAAGGAGATGATCCTTACCCTGAGAGGAGCAATCCAGCAGGATATTACTAAAATTACACGCTCCACAAATAGAGATCTGACAGCTCTGGGGGACAGGGTTAACTATGTGGAGAATAAAATGGGTGATTTCTATGAAGCCCACAATGAACTTGTGGATGCTCACATGGAACTAGAAAACAAGTTCACAGCTCTCCACCTAAAAGTCACAGACCTCGAGGACCGCTCACGCAGAAATAACGTGAAATTTAGGGGGATCCCCGAATCGGTGAAACCAACTGAATTGCGCACTTTCCTCCAACAAATAATGATAACAGCTATGCCATCCCTTACACATGCAGATGTCATTATTGACAGAGCCCACAGACATCACAAACCACCTCATCTCCCTGAGAAGATCCCTAGAGATGTCATTGCTAGAATACATTTCTTCCACATCAAAGACCAACTCATGAGATTCTTCAGACAAAATAACACACTTCCAGACCCCTATCCAGGGAACACAGTATATGCAGACCTCTCCCAAGCCACCATGAAGGCCAGGAACAACCTGATTCCAATCACAAAACTGCTGAGGAATCATAAAATACTTTACAGATGGGGCTTCCCCACTAAGCTCATGCTGGAAAAAGATAACGAATGGTATACCATTTCGTCCTGGAAAAGGGCTTGGAACTAATGCACAAATGGGGACTCCTTCCCTGTGAAGCCTACCCGGAATCCTCGGATCAGGCTCTAATTCATACCGCAACACTAAAGGGTACCGCGACGGCTAATCACCACCGTGATCAACATTAGGGGCCAACTACCGGGAAAAATTTCAAAAGAATTTCCCCTTGGTTCACCAATTGAGAACACGCATATATATTCTACCATACAAGTCGCCTGATGTTCGGCTGCACTGGAAATTATCTTCATGATTTTACCCCACTATTGTTTTTGGGATATTCCCAAATTCATCCAATTGAAGTTGACTGTTTTGTATTCCTTTTTTCTGTTTCTCGTTTTTTTTTGTTAGTCACTCCTACATTCTTGTGGAACATTCACATAAATGTAATAGCCCACTCTACTGCACTGGAATCATTTCCTAGATCATATGAAATACCTCCATGCACTACTAGATGTCGCCAGAGCACCATTGAAGTTAACAATGTCCATTAAAGTGATGTCCATCAACGCAAGAGGTCTCAATAGCCCATTTAAACGTTGTACGCTATGGAAGACGGCCTTAGAAAAAAACTGACATTCTTTGTGTGCAAGAAACACATTTCTTGGATCAGAACCCCCCTTGATGCTCCCACAACAAATTTTCACATGTCTTCACAGCAAATGACTCTGGTAAACATAACGGTGTCCTTATAGCCATTAAGGATTCTGTTACCTTTAAATTAATAGATAAACAGCTAGATAGCCATGGTAGGTATATTATCTTAATTGCTGAAATCAATAATAATCTTTATACATTAGTAAATCTGTATGCCCCTAACAAGAAAACGATGAAATTTCTCCGTCAAACTCTACAAAAAGCTAAAAGGCTGAAAAAGGGTAACCTGTTGATATGTGGAGATTTTAATTTAATTTTAAATGATGTACTAGACTCCTCCTCTGTGGGGCAGAGATGCAGACCATCCCTGGGTAACTATTGCCTAGAAGAAGAGTTATCCTTAGTGATGTCTCCGCACCACAGAGCGGGATTACACTTATTTCTCACCAGTCAATAGAAATTATTCCAGGATAGATTTCTTTCTCACAGACAAATACACATTACAAAAGGTGACAAAGGCAGATATCCACAATATTACCTAATCCGACCACGCCCCCATTACGGTCGAATTACTAGACACCGCCAAGACTAATTTTACACCTCTATGGCGTAATAACACTTACCTCCTCTCCCAACCCCAAATTCAAAAAGAAGTCAATAAACAACTTGAAGAATATTTTACATTTAATGAGCAACCGGGAATTCAGCCGACTACAGTTTGGAGCTCCCACAAAGCCTTCTCTAGAGGCTTACTGATTCAAATAGCAGCCAGGGAAAAAAAGAAAAAAACGCAGCTTATATGGAGACTTCATGAACTAATCGCTGACCTAGAGAATAAACACAAAAAACACAATGACCACTCCCTATTACAGCAACTAAACTCCTGTCGGGAAGAACTAAAACAAACATTGAAAACTGACTATGACCTCTACTTTAAAAGGCTCAAGCTTTCATATTATTCCCAGAACAATAGGGCAGGGAAACTACTAGCCTCTCAACTAAAGAAGAGGCACAACAGCACAAACATCTCGGTGATTAAACACCACAATAATAATCAATCATATCACAATCCTAAAGATATTGCCAATAATAAGAATATTCACCAACCCACTGAGACTGAAATGAATGAGTTCCTCAGAAATATTGACCTCCCCTCCATAAACACAAATTCACTACAACTAATAAACAAACCTGTTACTGCAGCTGAAGTACATGAAGTGATTAAACATTTACCTAAACATGACTTCCTCTTGTGGGTCCCCCCCAGAAAACGTCCCCCAATTCTATCCCCGACACTCTCTCAATCCTTCAAAATATGGGATACATTAAGAAACAACCCGGCTTTAACTTCGAATTACCACCCTCTAGCTTACATCTTCAACAATACCGACTTTGCCCCGGGACTAGACATCAAAGCATTTCGATGGTGGTTGGACAAGGGGCTGTATTGGATCGGACACTACTTCACTAACGTTGGCCCTATCACCCTTGATTTTTGTGTGAACCAACTAGAGATGCCTAGCTCTGAACGTTACAGATTTCATCAAATACGACATTTCCTCCGCCACATTGTGGGGGTCAAATCCTCACCCCACACATTCACGCCATACAAATTATGGTGTGGACGGTCTACAGAACAGAGGGGTGGAATCTCCGTCATCTACCAGTCACTTTCCAATCAATCCATCAAGACCCCATACATGCTCGCGTGGGAGACAGACCTGTCCATACAGTGGGACCTAGATAAATGGAGGGTCGCCTCTATAAGGGCCTATAAGGGCATTAAGAACATATCCTTGATTGAATCCAGTCTCAAGGTCTTTACTAGATGGTACCTATCCCCAGACAGACTAGCCAAAATGTTCCCCTCGGCAGACCCCAGGTGCTTTAGGGGATGTCAACTCAGGGGCTCTTTGGCCCACATATTTTGGGAATGTCTGAGATTGAGGCCATTCTGGAGCAGGATTTTCCACCTGATCAGAAAAATCGGTAAAGTCCAAATTCCGAAAACCCCGGCCATGGCGCTCCTTAATGCTAATTTACCTAAAATACCAAAACTTACCCGAAAACGAATACATTACATTCTTCTCGGTGCTAAGCTCACCATTGCCAAAGCCTGGAAACAACCCAAGATTTCCATCCAGGCGGCTACCCGCAAAATATCCTGGATCATGTCCCAAGAGAAGCTCGCCAGTATTCTTCACAATACCAAAGAGCAATTTGAAGATATCTGGGAACCTTGGGCAAACTTCATGGGTATTTCCTTGATTCCAGGAGTGCAACCGTAATACTCCTGGGTTTTCCATAGGCAATGGGGCCCCCTCCCATAGATAGGCTTCCGTTTCTTCCCCCCTTTCTTCTTCCCTTCTCCCCCCTCCTTTCAACTTCACTATTCCTTTTCCTTATAGGTATATTCCTCCACAAGACGTAGATAGTTCGCTTGATTCTAATGCATCTACGACCCCAGAGGGGAGGCTTCCCCCGGGGTGCAAATATCACAGGTATTAGCTCCCTCGATTGATACCCTAGACTCCAAGCTTTATTTACTGAAGGCGATCTGGGGGGCTTGCTGAGATTCGGCCGGTCACAGTGTGATCCCTCTTGGGGTGCCGGCGGAATCTCTCCTAATGTTGTCAAACAAGTTCTGCAGCCTCATCAGGGGACCGCCTATGTTTGATCTGTCTATACTATCATTATTGCATATTGTTTGTTTCCCTTTTTGAAAACCAATACAATATTTTGAAAGTAAACATTTACCTAAACATAAAGTCCCTGGAGCAGATGGCTTTTCAGACGAATACTATCAAGCGTTCTCATCAACACTCACCTCCAAACTGGTAGACCTCTTCAACATAGCTGCAAATACTGGTACATTTCCAAGTGAAATGCTTCAAGCTATTATAGTGAATATACCAAAACCAGGAAAAGACCCCTCCTTACCACATAATTACAGACCCATCTCATTACTAAATTCTGATTTAAAAATCTTCCCCAAAGTACTAGCAAACAGATTATTGAATATAACCCCCACCCTTATAGGACTGGAGCAGGTGGGATTTGTCAAAGGAAGGCAGGCCCCGGACAGTACTAGAAGAATGATTAACTTAATGAGATACGCAGAATTACACGTAAACCCAGTATATTCGTAACCCTAGATGCAGAAAAAGCGTTTTGATAGAGTCCACTGGACATACCTATCTCAAACGCTCTCCAAATTTGGCCTAAATGGATTCTTACACTCAGCCATCATGTCACTTTACTCGAACCCCTCCACCAGAGTATATGCATCAGGAATACTTTCCGACTCTTTCAACCTTACCAATGGTACCGGTCAAGGATGCCCCCTATCCCCTATAGTATTCTCCCTAGCCATAGAACCCTTAGCAGAACTTATTAGAAATACTGCTGAAATTAAAGGATTCCAGGTAGGTCTTAAAGAACACAAAATAGGGCTCTTTGCAGATGATATAATCCTTACCCTGACCAACCCTGAGAACTCCCTACCCAGAGCCGCGGAACTCTTACATAACTTTGGGGAAATAACATTTTACAAACTGAACACTTCCAAATGCTATGCCCTACCTCTAAATATAACTAAGAACTGTAAAGACAATCTTAAAGAAATATTCCCCTGCAATTGGGACTCACCCTCTATCACCTATCTAGGTATCCAATTGACTCACCCTATATCTAAATTATACACTACCAACTTCCCTCCCCTTCTAGCATACATACAGACGGAATTCTCCCAAATCTCTAAATTTCACCTAACCTGGGTTGGACGTATAGCTGCATGTAAAATGCAAATACTTCCCAAACTACTCTACCTCTTCAGGACCATCCCAATCCCAATTCCACAAAAAATTTTCTCTGAATTGGCGTCACTCTTGAACAAATTTATCTGGCAACACAAAAAACCCAGAATTGCACTGACGACTCTATATAAACAGAGAACAATAGGAGGAGGGGGACCGCCAAATGCTTTTGCCTACCATCAAGCTTCCTTATTGGACCAACTGAAGTTTTGGTTCTCCTGTCAAGAGGACAACCTATGGTCCCACATAGAACAACATATTACGCCAGGTCATGATCTAACAGCGCTACTTATGGCATCCACCATTCATCATAAACCCACAATACCGGACTACCCAACGGTAAAAGCATCACTCGAGGCTTGGTCCCTCCTGACTAAAAATAATTTTACAGATGAACCATCTCACACACTGAATATACCTCTCAGAGCCTATGCATACCTCATACCAAAATTTTCATCCACTATGACACTGCAGATCTAGTGAACCCTAGAGCAGTGGACACCTTTATGATTCAGCAAATCAAACAATATAATAAAAAATACCCAACCACTACCACGAAAACTCCACTAATTATATGGAATTTCCTAATGAACAAGCACAAACCTACTGCTAAGGGTATATCGCTGTGCTATAGATACTGCAACCTCCACACTACACAAACCAAGCTTCCAACCATGAATAAGTGGGAAATAGAACTGCAAAAGTCCTTTACATTGCCACAATGGCTCACAGCTATTAAATACAATAGTACATCTTCAGCGTGTGTAGACCACTGGGACAACTCCCATAAAATTCTTCGTAGATGGTACATAACTCCCATGCGTCTACACACTATGAACTCCTCTTTATCCCCACTATGCTGGAGGAATTGTCATAATAACGTAAACCTATTACACGTCATGTGGCACTGTAAGGTTCTGAAAAAATATTGGACAGACGTATTCTCTCTAATCTCAGACACAACTAATTCCCAATGTACTCCCTCTCCAGAATTAGCACTACTGTGCCTGGGGATAGACTCCTTCCCATATACACACAGAAAAGTAGTGGTACATATACTATTTGCAGCTCGTATATCCATAGCAGCGAAATGGAAATCTACTACCCCCCAGATATAAAGGAAGTTATTGCCAGGGTGAATTCACAAAGCCTCCTGGGAAGTATGCTGGCATACAAGGAAGGTCGAGCACATACCTACCATAAATTCTGGGATATCTGGCTATCAAAGCACAATACCTTCTTGCGTTGATGAACCTAAAATTGATTAATAATTGGAAAAAGACCACTTCTATTGGTGTTGCATTACATCCAGTGCAGGAAATTAAATTTTATCAATACTGAATCGTTATGTTTGGTTATATGTTTAATTTGGTTTGATTAAACAATTAATGTTTATACAAAGCTGTTACAACTACTACACTCTAATTGATGTTGGTATTATTATCAATAGCTTTAGGTTCAAGTACTTTTGTTGTTATCAATTTGTGACCAATTTGAGGCGACCATATACTGGGTCGCATTCACCAGTCCTGGAAAGGCATACATATAGCCTGCTCACAGTGTGTTCCCGATAGGGGTGACGGGCTCTTACTGCTAATTTATCTTCCTAACCGAATTCTCCAGGCACTACAACTCAGATTAAAGATTCCACAGTTGTTCTTCTTTGTTTTATTTCAAGAACCTAATCTACTCAGATGTGCTTACACTTTTTTTTTTAACATCATTGTACACCTGCTATATTTGTATTTGTACAAAAAATGTTTAATAAAAATCTTAAAGTTGAAAAAAAAAAGAAAACTGGCTACAAGGGCGAGTTCAGAGGGTGGTGATAAATGGGGAGCACTCGGAATGGTCAGAGGTGGGTAGTGGGGTCCCCCCAGGGTTCTGTGCTGGGACCAATCCTATGTATTTTGTTCATAAACGACCTGGAGGATGGAGTAAACAGTTCAATCTCCGTATTTGCAGATGATACTAAGCTAAGCAGGGCAATAACTTCTCCGCAGGATGTGGAAGCCTTGCAAAAAGATTTGAACAAATGAATGGGGCTGGCAGGTTTAGGTGAACTTGCGGCTTTAATGTAATGTCGGGTCCTGGCAATATGGATGATAATCAGTGAGACAAACGGCACGGGTACCCCCCAGTCCATTACCAGGCCCTTTGGGTCTTTTATGGATATTGAGGGGAACCCCGCACCCAAATTAAAAAAGGAAACAGCAGTATACAGGCTCTGTACTCTGAACAGCAGTATACAGGCGGTGCAAACAAGACAGGGACTGTAGGTTTGTTGTTAAGTAGAATCTATTTGTAATTTTGAACTGGTACATTTTTAACGTGTTTAGCTCCAGCCAAACAATCTATTTTAAGCTTTTTGGAAAACATAGTGAAGGGTTATCACCCCTGTGACATTTGTTTTGCTGTCTGTGCTCCTCTTCAGAAGATTTCCCCTCACTTTTTGTCCCAATGACAAATGTTTTTTGAAAATTTGGGTTTTTTGAGATGGATCTGGGGGTTATATTGGACGAGGAATGGCAAAATATTTTGAAGAGGGCACCAATGGTTTCTTTATCATCTACACAATGCCTATCACAACTGTTCATTATCTATAAGACATATAGGACTCCAGTAAAATTATATAAGTGGAGGTGGAGGGAAACTTCGGATTGCCCAAGATGTAAGCAACCCCAGACAGATTTGCTTCATATGCTTTGGAAATGTCCTAAACTGGTTAGGTACTGGCCAGAAGTGGTGTCTACAATTAATGGGGCTTATAACAGCCAGATAGAATTAGACCCCAAAATATGTTTACTGGGTTATCTTATTGAAGAGTTATACCCAAGGGAAATGTCAATTTCAATTGATAGACTATTATTTAGCCCATAAACTAATAGCTAGAAAATGGATGTCTTCCAGTGTACCAGTATTTGAGGAATGGCGCTCCCAGGTAAACGAGGCAATATTAATGGAGCGACAGGTTTATCAGAAAAGGGGTACAATGGATATATTAGCTAAGTTGTGGGGTCCCTGGTTAATAACACCAGGTCTGGCCTCATTCTCTTGGATTCCAAATATAATAGTAAAGAATGTAAGAAGAGAGAGTAGATAGGAAAAGTATAGGCTGTATGGGAAGTGTTGAGCAGTGTGGGAGGAGGAGGTGGAGGAGGAGAGGGAGAGGGAGGGGGCTTGTTTTATTTATTTTTTCTTTTCTTCCCCTTTTTGTTTTCTTATTTGTTTTTTCTGGCTTTTTGTTTTGTTATGAATGGTTTTGAGCAGGCAATTCTACTTGTGGTATATAGTCACTGCTGGGAATCGATGGAAATAAGAAATTAGAGTTTAAAAACATATACTTTGTAAAATCAGTGTTAAAATTGCTGTATGTATGGATATTGTAACACTGGTAAATAAGAAAATGTTGAACAAAGAAGTAATGTTAAAAAAAAATTGTTTTTTTTTGGTGAAACAAGGATTGGTGATAAAGCATCAGTGGAAAGGAGAAATGTTTTTCCCATATTAACTCTTACAGGAGAGAAATTCCCTTCCTAGGGGTAGATTTCATCTCACTTCCTGTTGTCTCCTTTGGTTTGCAAGTAGGAGTCGAATGCAAGTTGGATGTTTGAAAGTAGGGGCCTGCCCTATATACTCAGCAGAAATTTGAGCCTTAGGTGTTGTTGTGGCCACAACACTGTAAGCCCTCACAGGGCCCTGCTGTGAAATATTAGATCAAGAATTGTAATTACATGCCCTTGTTGAACAGGAGCAGAAAAATTGGGCCTTTGGTGGTGGTGGTGCTGGTGCCACAACACTGTAAGTCCTCACTCGCTCTTGGTGGGCGCAGAAACGGGCCCTGCTGTGAAATATTAGATCAAGAATTGTAATTACATGCCCCTGTTGAACAGGGGCTGAAAAATTGGGCCTTAGACACTGGTGCTGGTGCCACAACACTGCAACCCCTCACAGATACTCTAGTTGGAATGCAGGAACGAGTCCTGCTGCAAAGTATTGCCCCAAAAATTGTAATTACACGCCCCTGTTAAACAGGGGCTGAAAAATTGGGCCTTAGGCATTGGTGCTGGTGCCACAACACTGCAACCCCTCACAGATACTCTAGTTGGAATGCAGGAACGAGCCCTGCTGCAAAGTGTTGCATCAAAAATTGTAATAACACGCCCCTGTTAAACAGGGGCTGAAAAATTGGGCCTTAGGCACTGGTGCTGGTGCCACAACACTGCAACCCCTCACAGATACTCTAGTTGGAATGCAGAAACGAGCCCTGCTGCAAAGTATTGCATCAAAAATTGTAATTACATGCCCCTGTTAAACAGGGGCTGAAAATTAGGCCTTAGGCACTGGTGCTGGTGCCACAACACTGCAACCCCTCACAGATACTCTAGTTGGAACGCAGGAACGAGCCCTGCTGCAAAGTATTGCATCAAAAATTGTAATTACACGCCCCTGTTAAACAGGGGCTGAAAAATTGGGCCTTAGGCACTGGTGGCGGCGCCCAGAACCAAAAATGTTCTTACAAGCTATCAGCGTGATCATTGAGGAGGAAGAGGATAATTAGTCAGGATAGTCACTCAGCATCAGCATAGGCAGTCTTTGAAGGGATCTGAGATTTCAAAAAAAATTATTCAGGTACATCAGCATCAGGTGCTTGGTAGCTGGTGGTGATCCAAGACTGATTCATTTTTATGAAGGTCAGTCGATCGACCGAGTCGGTGGACAGACGCACCCTGTGATCGGTTACAAAGCCTCCAGCAGCACTGAATGTGCGTTCCGAACGCTGGATGCAGGACAGGTCAGTAGCTCAATTGCATACTGTGCAAGCTCTGGCCAGTGATCCATCCTCAAGACCCAGTAACCCAGAGGATTTTCGGTGGGAAAGGTGTCCAAGTCAGATCTTGCCCCTAGGTATTCCTGCACCATGTAAAACAGACGCTGGTGATGGTTGCTGGAACCGATCATACCTTGGGGCTGCGGACTAAAAAATTGTCTGAACGCATCGGTCAGACGGCCACCTTCTCCACCGCTCCTTCTTTGACTGACCAAAGCCTCAGCAACATATTGTCCAGAAACAGGAGTTTGTAACCTCCCAGTCTCTGGGAACGCGTTGCACAGACATTTCTGCAAGGCCTCCCGAAGATGTTTCATCCTCTGCTCCCTCTGCGATGGCAAGATAAGGTCCGCAACCTTACCCTTGTAACGTGGATCAAGGAGGGTTGCCAGCCAGTATTGGTCCTTCTCCTTGATACCACGAATATGAGGATCCTTAGGCAGGCTTTGCAGGATCAGGGAGGCCATGCAGCGTAGGTTTGCTGAGGAATTCGGTCCGGAGTCCTCTGGGTCACTAAGGACGACATGGTCCGCAGCCACCTCCTCCCAGCCACGTACAAGTCCATGTGTTTCTTGGGACTGATCCCTTAAAGACTGCTGCTGATGCTGAGTGCCAGGCTCCACCTCCATACTGACACAATCCTCCTCCTCCTCCTTGTCCTCTTCCTGTGTGATCGGCGGGCATGCAGGAACACTGTCTGGATAAAGGGGGCCTTGAGAGCTAAGGAAGTCCTCCTCTTCCTGCCTCTGTTCTGCCTCAAGTGCCCTGTCCATTATTCCACGCAGCGTGTGCTCCAACAGGTGGACAAGGGGGACAGTGTCACTGATGCATGCACTGTCACTGCTCACATCCTCATGGCCTCCTCAAATGGTGACAGGACAGTGCATGCATCCCTGATCATGGCCCACTGGCGTGGGGAAAAAAAACAAGCTCCCCTGACCCTGTCCTGGTGCCATAGTCGCACAGGTACTCATTGATGACCCTCTGCTGTGTGTGCAGCTGCTGCAGCATGGCCAACGTTGAGTTCCACCTGGTGGGCATGTCACAGATTAGGCAGTTCTTGGGCAGGTTAAACTCCTTCTGGAGGTCTGCCAGCCGAGCACTGGCATTATATGACAGACTTTCCTGGCCTGCTTCAGGACATCCTGTAAGCCCGGGTACCTGCCCAAGAACCACTGCACCACCAAGTTAAGGACGTGAGCCAAACAGGGCACATTGGTCATTTGTCCCTGTCGGAGGGCAGAGAGGAGGTTGGTGCCATTGTCGCAAAAACCACCATTCCTGCCTCAAGTTGGCGTGGCGTCAACCACCTCTGAACCTGCCCATGCAGAGCTGACAGAACCTCTGCCCCAGTGTGGCTCCAGTCCCCCAAGCACACCAGCTCAAGCACCACATGGCATCTTTTGGCCTGCATACTTGTGTAGCCCCTTGAACGGCTATGGAGCACCGCTGGTTCTGAGGGCAAAGCACAGGAAGAGGCCATGGAGGAAGAAGAAGAGGAGGGGGTAGAGGAGAGAGGTGTGTAACAATCATTAGTAGTGGCATTTTGGAGGGGTGGTGGCAGAACAACCTCCAACACTACTGCACCTTGTCCTGCATCCCTCCCAGCTACCAGCAGAGTCACCCAATGCGCGGTGAAACTTAGGTAACATCCCTATCCATGCCTGCTGGACCATGAGTCAGCGGTAATATGCACTTTATCACTGACCGCCCTGTCCAGCGAGGCATGGACATTGCCTTCCACATGCCGGTAGAGAGCCGGAATTGCCTTTCATGAGAAAAAATGGCGTTTGGGTACCTGCCACTGAGGAACCGCACATTCCACAAACTCACGGAAGGGGGCAGAGTCTACCAACTGAAAAGGAGGCAGTTGAAGTGCTAGCAATTTTACCAAGCTAGCATTCAACTGCTGGGCATGTGGATGGCTGGGAGCGAACTTCTTTCGGTGATGCAGCAGCTGGGGCAGGGAAATTTGCTTGGTACAATCTGATGTCGGTGTACCGAAAGCAGATTGCCCACAAGTACTTGGCTAATGAATGAATGATTTGTAAAGCGCTGCAAATGCGAACTGAATCGCCTCAAGGCGCTGATGCGTTGTGTTGTCAGCTTAATTAGAAGAGGTGAGTCTTGAGTTTTTTCCTGATTGCCAGATGGTTTTCTTCCATGCGGATGTGAGTCAGAAGAGAGTTCCATAGTCGAGGTCCCTGGACTGCAAATCTTCGTTCTCCCCTTGCTTTGTAGCGGTATTTGGGAACGAGGAGGAGGTTTTGGCTAGACGATCGCAGATTGCGATTCTGTGTGTAATGTTTTATTTTCTCTCGGAGGTATTGAGGGATGTTTCCACGTATGCATTTGTGGGTGAGGCAGAAGGTCTTGAAAGTGATCCGATTCTTTACTGTTAGCCAATGTAGGCTCCTTAGGAGTGGGGAGATGGACTCCCAGGGTTTTTTTCCTGTTATTAGTCTTGCCGCCGCGTTTTGAATGGCCTGTAGGCGTGTAAGCTGATACTTGGGTAATCCTATGTAGAGTGAGTTTGCGTAGTCGAGACGGGAGTTGATGATTGTTCCCACTTCTGCTGCTTTGTCACCTTCTGGGATGAAGGGGATGAGTCTGCGTAACATGCGGAGGAGATGGTGCTATCCACTAACTACTGATCCTATTTGTGCATCCATTGTCATTTCGGAGTCAAAGATTACTCCAAGACTTTTGGCCTTGGTGCTCGGAGAATTGCGGAGGAGATGGTGCGATCCACTAACTACTGATCCTATTTGTGCATCCATTGTCATTTTGGAGTCAAAGATTACTCCAAGACTTTTGGCCTTGGTGCTCGGAGAATTGGTCTGTCCAAAGATGGCGGGGGGTGTCCATGGGGTCTTGGTTTTGGGATTTTGATTTGCGTGTAGGAAGAGAAGTTCTGTTTTTGACCCGTTGAGTTTGAGGGAACTAATGGTCATCCAGTCATCTATTGAAGTGAGGCATTTCTCTAGTTGCTGATGGTGGTCTTTTTGTCCGGTGATCCAAAAGTAGATTTGGGTATCGTCTGCGTATGAGTGGAAGCAGAGGTCTGAATTTTTGATGATATTGAGGAGAGGGCAGATGTAAATGTTGAATAGCACTGGCGACAAGGGGGAGCCCTGAGGGACTCCACAGGAGATTGCCAGGGTTTCTGAGGTAAATGCTCCTAGTTTCACTGTCTGCGAGCGATTCTCTAAGAAGGATGCGAACCATTTTAGACTAGAATCTGTGGCTCCTGCTACTTCTGTGAGCGGGACAAGTAGAGTATTGTGGTCCACTGTGTCAAATGCTGCACTGTGGTCTAACAGTACCAGGAGATAAGATTCTCCGTCATCTGCTGCTTCGAGTGCATCGTCCCATATATTTAGAAGTTCTGTTTCCGTACCATGGCCTGGGCGTGACACACCTAATTCTACACCTTCATTCCTCTCAGTGCAGGTCTCAGAGAGGACTGAAGGTATAGTGGGGTTGGAGATCTCAGCTGATGAGGAGCAAGGAGAGGTCCTCTTTGTTCTTTGGTGTGGGACTTTTAGATACGCTTGCCAATGAACTGCATGGCAGGTCAACATATGTCTGGTCAAGCATGTGGTGCCCAAGCAGGAGATGTTTTGGCCACGCGAGATATGCTTGAGACATATGTTGCAAATAGCAGCGGTGCGATCTGATGCACTCATCTAAAAAAAGGCCCACACCAAAGAACTTTTGGAATAACGCGCAGAGTCAACAGCGCCCTGCACATGCAGGGCTTTGGGGTGTGATGCAGTCAGCGTGCTGCCCTTAGGCTGGCCCCTGGTGGGCATCCTGCCTCGTTGGTGATGTGCCTCCTCCTCCTATCAGGCACCCACGTTGAGTCAGTGACCTCATCATCCCCTCCCTCCTCATCACTGGAGCAAACCTGGCAGTATGCTGCAGCAGTTAGAGCATGACTGCCAAATTGCTGTCCTTCTTGGGCACCCCCTCTGTCCGTGCTCACGTTACTGCCTTCATCTAGCTCAGTATCATCATCAGAGCCTTCCAAACGCTGGGCATCCTCCTGGAGCATGTACCCAACACTGTGGTCAAACAGTTCAAGGGACTCCTCAGGAGGACATGGTGGGGCTAGGGAAGGAGTCACTGATCCCATTGAGCCGAGGGAAGAGGCCGCGTTGGCAGCTGCTTTTCCAGACAAAGTACCCTGAGCATGGGTGAGAGAGGATGAGGAGGATGAGGACGGCTTGGTCATCCACTCGACCAAGTCTTCCACATGTTGCGGCTCAACACGGCCAGCTGCCGAAAAAAAGGCCAAGCGTGTCCCACGGCCACGTGCTGATGAGGATGCACCGTCTCCACGACCAGCACTGTTGCCTCTAGACACAGAGCCTGCTTGCCCTCTTTTATTGGCTTTTGACTGTCTGCCTCTCCTTGTTGGCCTTCCAGACATAATAATGGCCTGTAGCTGCACTAAGCTGGGATATATATATATATATATATATATATATACGTGGAATACTGCAGCTAGCAAAATCAACTGCACACCACCAACCTTCTACAGGTAGCTTTAGCTGAACACTGTTCAGAGCTTGCAAAAAACTAACTTGTAGCTTATTTAGCTGCCTGCGGTAGTGATAGGATCAGGAAATCACCACCAACCTTCTACAGGTAGCTTTAGCTGAACACTGTGCAGAGCTTGCAAAAAACTAACTTGTAGCTTATTTAGCTTCCTGCGGTAGTGATAGGATCAGGAAAACACCACCAACCTTCTACAAGTAGCTTTAGCTGAACACTGTGCAGAGCTCGCACTACACTAACTTGTAGTTTTAGCTGAACACTGTACAGAGCTTGCAAAAAACGAACTTGTAGCTTATTTAGCTGCCTTTGGTAGTGATAGGATCAGGAAAACACCACCAACCTTCTACAGGTAGCTTTAGCTGAGCACTGTGCAGAGCTTGCACTACACTAACTTGTAGTTTTAGCTGAACACTGTGCAGAGCTCGCAAAAAACTAACTTTTAGCTTATTTAGCTGCCTGCGGTAGTGATAGGATCAGGAAAACACCACCAACCTTCTACAGGTAGCTTTAGCTGAACACTGTGCAGAGCTGACAAAAAAATAACTTGTAGCTTATTTAGCTGCCTGCGGTAGTGATAGGATCAGGAAAACACCACCAACCTTCTACAAGTAGCTTTAGCTGAACACTGTGCAGAGCTTGCAAAAAACGAACTTGTAGCTTATTTAGCTGCCTGCGGTAGTGATAGGATCAGGAAAACACCACCAACCTTCTACAGGTAGCTTTAGCTGCACACTGTGCAGAGCTTGCAAAAAACTAACATGTAGCTTATTTAGCTGCCTGCGGTAGTGATAGGATCAGGAAAACACTACCAACCTTCTACAGGTAGCTTTAGCTGAACACTGTGCAGAGCTCGCAAAAAAATAACTTGTAGCTTATTTAGCTGCCTGCGGTAGTGATAGGATCAGGAAAACACCACCAACCTTCTACAAGTAGCTTTAGCTGAACACTGTGCAGAGCTCGCACTACACTAACTTGTAGTTTTAGCTGAACACTGTGCAGAGCTCGCAAAAAACGAACTTGTAGCTTATTTAGCTGCCTGTGGTAGTGATAGGATCAGGAAAACACCACCAACCTTCTACAGGTAGCTTTAGCTGAACACTGTGCAGAGCTCGCACTACACTAACTTGTAGTTTTAGCTGAACACTGTGAGGAGGATGCACTACACTAACTTGTAGCTTTAGCTGAACACTGTTCAGAGAACGCACTACACTAACTTGTAGCTTTAGCTGAACACTGTGCAGAGGTCGCACTACACTAACTTGTAGCTTTAGCTGAACACTGTGCAGAGGTCGCACTACACTAACTTGTAGATTTAGCTGAACACTGTGAGGAGGACACACTACACTAACTTGTAGCTTTAGCTGAACACTGAGGAGGACGCACTACCCTAACTTGTATCTTTAGCTGAACACTGTGCAGAGGTCACACTAAACTAACTTGTAGCTTTCGCTGAACACTGTGAGGAGGACGCACTACACTAACTTGTAGCTTTAGCTGAACAATGTGAGGAGGACTCACTACCCTAACTTGTAGCTTTAGCTGAACACTGTGCAGAGGTCACACTAAACTAACTTGTAACTTTAGCTGAACACTGTGAGGAGGACGCACTACACTAACTTGTAGTTTTAGCTGAACACTGTGCAGAGGTCACGCTAAACTCCCTTTTAGCTTTAACTGAACACTGTGAGGAGGACGCACTACACTAACTGTAAATAGTCTAGCTGCCTAACTGTGGTACTAATAGGATCAAAAGAACACCAGCAATTTTCTTCAGGTAGCTGTAAATACTGTAACAAGACAAGCCTGCCTGTCAGTAGGAAGATAACAGGAACGGATCTAGCTAAACTGAATATAGTGTATACACTATAAGTGCAGCTAACTCACTGACTGTCCTGCCTAATCTATCTAACTTTAATCAAATGACACTGTCTCTCTTTCAACGCCGGAACACACACTACACAGGGCCACCGTGCAGGCGGCCTTATATAGTGTGGGGCGTGTACTAAATCCCCTGAGCCATAATTGGCCAAAGCCTCCTTGGCTTTGGCCAATTACGGTTCTCTGTTCAGACGGCGCTGTGATTGGCCAAGCATGCGGGTCATAGTGCATGCTTGGCCAATCATCAGCCAGCAATGCACTGCAATGCCGCAGTGAATTATCGGCCATGACACGCCAAAAGAATTTGGCGCGAACGGCCCATATTGTTTGCAATTCGGCGAACGGGCGAACAGACGATGTTCGAGTCGAACATGGGTTCGACTCGAACACAAAGCTCATCCCTAGCTGTGTCATTTGGCCCCCTGTATACTCTAAAAAATCTGGCTGATCATGCCTGACTGTACCCTCTCCCCTGCAAACAGACCACGATAATCATGGTTGCTGAGCCCTGACATCGCTGTCCGTTTGCGTGTGTCATGGTTTTGCAGTAATGTGTGTCTGTCAGCTTACCTCTCTCCATGTGTTCCTTTAGGGGCCAGCCACTCTCACCTGACTGCACATATAATCTTCCCTCAGCATAGCTCCACCTCAGCCTCTTATTAGGAACACTATATTAACCTGTGCATTGCAAGCCAACATTGCTGATCAACCATTGTGTATTTGGCTTCCTGTTTCCTGCCATGTGCTCTACGTTTGGCTTTGTTAGCGACTTACTGTCTTACTGTGTACTCTGTTGTCCTTGTCTGCTAGTTGCCCTTATCTTGGGTTATCCCCCTACTATCCTTGTTGTTCCAGCCTGCTGCTTCCTTCCTCTATCTCCTGTAGTCTATGCATCTGTCACCTGGTCTCAGGTGACCTGACAGCGTGATTCCATCAGCCGCAGCCCTGCTCTCTGTAGCTCTCCCTGTGTCTGTCTCCTCTGTCCTCCTCTGTCCTCCTCCCCCCTCCCCTCCCCTCCCTGCTTGTACCAGCACCAACTCCAAAAATGCATTCAAAAAAATTGTTGACTACACAGTCATATTTAACAGCAGATCCAGGACACAGGTAAAACAGTCAACTGCTAATACAATCCAGTAAACAATGCATCTGTGCTAAAACAATAAGCTCCATTTTTCTTAAAGTATTTGAAGGATAGAGTAGAAAATGGTTACAACCACTGCTAACCTTTTACCCTTATCTGTGTCTTTACTGTGGAGATTCTTCCTCTCTGTCCTGTTGACCATTATAATTGTGGCAGAAAGTGATCAGAAAACCAAAATGTTACAGGATTGCTGATACAGGATCTTTTAAAGGTGACACCTGTTTTAGTTACAACTGTCGAAGAGGGGATGTCCCTTCATTTTGGAGAGATTGTCCCCGTTTGGTAATGTTAAGAATCTATTATGTGCCAGCCATATGCTCTAATACATCAATTTTAGCCTAGTCATGACTTTTGTGTAAAAACATTTGTTAATAGACCACTTAGAATTAATAGTGTCAATAAAACAGTAGTTTACCTTTATGTCTTGCCAAGTATCGTCCAAGCAAGATAATTGAACATAATGTGACAAATACAACTACAGCTACAATTCCTCCTATTAGAGCGTGATCTGGGGACGCAGGACCAGGATAAGCATTTGGATCTGTGAAAAAAAAGTAACAATACATGTAATATACTGAATAACATATGTTAGCCTTTGAGAGGCAAAAGCAATGGGTAAACACTTTTTTCAGTTGTGACTGTCTACGTTGTTTACTTCGAATATCAATGATCATAAATCACATTTTGTAAGAGCGGTTGGTCATTTCCAATAAACATAATGATGTCAAGAGTTTATTCAAATCAAACATACAATATTTTAAGCAGGCCTGTGTCATAGATTAGGAATAACTGAAGCCATTTTATGTGCATTCAACTATGACACATTGAACCCAAACATTTCAAGATATACGCTAGGGAAATACTGCATAGACCTGTCTAAAAGTCAGTTCACACAACATTTGTTAAATAAGGGGCAGTTTAACCATATGGTATTTAATCAAATGCTAGTTGGTTGTTAAGGAGCCTGCACCCACCGACGTCCTTAACAACCAGTGAATAGCTGGTTGCTAAGGAGCCAGCACCTGTCATGTCCTTAACAACCAGTGACTCATTTGCAGTCAGCAGGGATTATCCGCTGACAGCAGTATGTAAACAAAACATGCAAAAAAATAGGCCTTTGGGCCTGTATGGATTTTGGGGGGAGCATCACGCTAAGTGGCTAGTGTTTGTAGGGGTGCAGAGGTGTAACTTATGGGAATCTGAAAGCACCCTTTAATAAGACGGCCCCAATATTC
This sequence comes from Lithobates clamitans, assembly GCA_037952925.1. NCBI lineage: Eukaryota > Metazoa > Chordata > Amphibia > Anura > Ranidae > Lithobates > Lithobates clamitans. The sequence goes on from JBBGZY010001135.1 coordinate 4,801,422, forward strand.
CACAGCACCCATATGAATGAGCATGGGGTGCATAGGACCTCTATTCAGTCACCAAAAAGGCTAGTGTAAAAAAAAGCAGACAGTTTTTGACAAATCCTTTATCAATTTTTTTTTTTGTCCTTCAAGGTAGATCCATCATCAATCACAATGAACACTGTCCTCAGACACAAAAAAAACACTGTTCCTGGTGCTTGACTCTGGCCAACTACACGCCACTCCCCCCCCACTGTAAGCAATGGGGGCGTTGTCAATGATGTCATACTCAGGAACAGTCAGTTATGTTGTTGACAGGGGTGGGATTAATTACATCAATTTATCACCCCACCCCTTGTGACATCATTGACCCCACCCCCATGGTTTACTTAAGCAACGAGGGGAAGTTTTGCTTTAGTTGGCAGGAATCAAGCATCAGGAGTATTTTTTTGTTTGTGTGGGGTCGGCGGGCCGCATTCATCATGATTGACAATGGATCTACAGTGGGGGACATTTTTTTATAAAGGACTTGTCAAAAACTGTCTGCTGTTGTTATTTACACTAGTCTTTTTTAGTGAATAAGTTGGGGTACTATGTACTCCCTACTCATTCAGATAGGCGGGGGGCTGGGATCTGGGTGCCCCCTTGTTAAAGGGGACTTCCCAATTCTGATAAGTTATGCCACCACACCCCCAAAACCACCTGAGATTGTTCAGGATCATGATGGGGCTGCACATTTGTTTTCTCCCCTTTCCTAGCCTGCTGGGCTGCATGCTCCAATAAGGGCCTGGATGTCGTCATCGCATGTGTTCTAAGCCTCATTTTGGAGAGGCCAGAACAGGAAGCGACATCACTCATGGTGTCAATTGTGTGGCTCACATGCGGTGACAACATCCTGTTCGTTCCCGGATTGGATGTCACTTCCAGTTCCTGCCCTTACAGAATGAGGCTTGGAGTGCAAGCCGTGGCGCCATTTTGTCTGTTTCAGGAAGTGGATGTTAATCCACACAATTGACACCATGAGGCTGTGGCTCATTACCCAGGTACCTTTTTATTATATAAGTACAGTGCCTACAGCAGAAGAGCACCCCCCGATGATGTCTTTTAAGACAAAATGCGTTGGGACAATCTGCTGAAGTCACTGATTTATTTCTAAGTGCTTTTTTATCTACTAAAATGTGGGTGTATTTCCTTCTTTTTTTTATTAAATAAATTACTATCTGATTTAAATGGGATTACACTATGTGCCTGCTTCGTCTTCCTTTTCATGAATTTGTCCTATTGGAGCAACTATCCATGTGGCTCTCTGTCTATTACCTATCCCATTGAGGTCCATTGATGGAGTTGGTCTTCTGGTTGGAAATCGTGTCCTCTGTGACAGTTTCCCCTGGGTGCGTGGCCCTACAAGCCTGATTGACCCATTGGGTGTACACTCATTTGGGTTCAATTGCTCCAGTAAGCCTTTTGACTCTCTGGTGGTGGATCACTTATCATCAAGTTTGGGCACATTTTCCTTTCTCACATCGTTATCCAGTACAAGTGTCAGTTATTTTGAACCACGTTTTGGATATCTACAATTTATTGTTTGGTTCACCTGTCCAAACATTAAGGACTATAATTTTTTTTTTAAAGAATTTTTTTCCTTCACATTATTGGACATCATTCACTCATATTTTGATTGTCACATAGTACATTCATTTTTTGGTCTATCATACAATTATATTTTAGTGTTTATACACATTGTCCACATATATATGTTGTTTGAGTTTCTTCTTAGATCATTTATGTGCACTTTATGTATATACAGTCAGGTCCATAAATATTGGGACATCAACACAATTCTGTTCGGTTCGCACCAGAACATGCGAACAGGAAAAAAGTTCGCTCGAACACGCAAACACCGTTAAAGTCTATGGGACAGGCTTATATGCAAGTTATTGTCATAAAAAGTGTTTGGGGACCTGGGTCCTGCCCCAGGGGACATGGATCAATGCAAAAAAAAGTTTTAAAAACGGCCGTTTTTTCAGGAGCAGTGATTTTAATAATGCTTAAAGTCAAACAATAAAAGTGTAATATCCCTTTAAATTTCGTACCTGGGGGGTGTCTATAGTATGCCTGTAAAGGGGCGCATGTTTCCCGTGTTTAGAACAGCCTGACAGCAAAATGACATTTCGAAGGAAAAAAAGCCATTTAAAACTACCCGCGGCTATTGCATTGCCGACAATACACATAGAAGTTCATTGATAAAAACAGCATGGGAATTCCCCACAGGGAAACCCCGAACCAAAAAAAAAAAAATGAAGTGGGAGTCCCCCTAAATTCCATACCAGGCCCTTCAGGTCTGGTATGGATATTAAGGGGAACCCCGGCCAAAATTTAAAAAAAAATGACGTGGGGTTCCCCCTAAATTCCATACCAGACCCTTCAGGTCTGGTATGGATTTTAAGGGGAACCCTGCTCCAAAAAAAAAACGGCGTGGGGTTCCCCCAAAAATCCATACCAGACCCTTATCCGAGCACGCAACCTGGCAGGCCGCAGGAAAAGAGGGGGGGATGAGAGTGCGGCCCCCCCCCTCCTGAACCGTACCAGGCCACATGCCCTCAACATTGGGAGGGTGCTTTGGGGTAGCCCCCCAAAACACCTTGTCCCCATGTTGATGAGGACAAGGGCCTCATCCCCACAACCGTGGCCGGTGGTTGTGGGGGTCTGCGGGCGGGGGGCTTATCGGAATCTGGAAGCCCCCTTTAACAAGGGGACCCCCAGATCCTGGCCCCCCCCCTGTGTGAAATGGTAAGGGGGTACTTACCCCTACCATTTCACTAAAAAAGTGTCAAAATAGTTAAAAATGGCGAGAGACAGTTTTTGACAATTCCTTTATTTAAATGCTTCTTCTATCTTCCTTCATCTTCTTCTTCTTCTGGTTCTTCTGGCTCTTCTGGTTCTTCCTCCGGCGTTCTCGTCCAGCATCTCCTCTGCGGCGTCTTCTATCTTCTTCTCCTCGGGCCGCTCCGCACCCATGGCATGGGGGGAGGCTCCCGCTCTTCTCTTCATCTTCTTCTTCATCCTCTTCTCTTCTTCATCTTCATCTTCTCTTCTTAATTTTCTTCTCCGGGCCGCTCCGCATCCATGCATGGAGGGAGGCTCCCGCTGTGTGACGGCGTCTCCTCGTCTGACGGTTCTTAAATAACGGGGGGCGGGGCCACCCGGTGACCCCGCCCACCTCTGACGCACGGTGACTTGACGGGACTTCCCTGTGACATCACGGGGAATGCCACAGGGAAGTCCCGTCATGTCCCGTGCGTCAGAGGGGGGCGGGGTCACCGGGTGGCCCCGCCCCCCGTTATTTAAGAACCGTCAGACGAGGAGACGCCGTCACACAGCGGGAGCCTCCCTCCATGCATGGATGCGGAGCGGCCCGGAGAAGAAAATTAAGAAGAGAAGATGAAGATGAAGAAGATGAAGAAGATGAAGAAGAGAAGAGGATGAAGAAGAAGATGAAGAGAAGAGCGGGAGCCTCCCCCCATGCCATGGGTGCGGAGCGGCCCGAGGAGAAGAAGATAGAAGACGCCGCGGAGGAGATGCTGGACGAGAACGCCGGAGGAAGAACCAGAAGACCCAGAAGAACCAGAAGAAGAAGAAGATGAAGGAAGATAGAAGAAGCATTTAAATAAAGGAATTGTCAAAAACTGTCTCTTGTCATTTTTATCTATTTTGACACTTTTTTAGTGAAATGGTAGGGGTAAGTACCCCCTTACCATTTCACACAGAGGGGGGCCGGGATCTGGGGGTCCCCTTGTTAAAGGGGGCTTCCAGATTCCGATAATTCCGATATTCCGCCCGCAGACCCCCACAACCACCGGCCACGGTTGTGGGGATGAGGCCCTTGTCCTCATCAACATGGGGACAAGGTGTTTTGGGGGGCTACCCCAAAGCACCCTCCCAATGTTGAGGGCATGTGGCCTGGTACGGTTCAGGAGGGGGGGGGGGCCGCACTCTCATCCCCCCCTCTTTTCCTGCGGCCTGCCAGGTTGCGTGCTCGAAAAGGGTCTGGTATGGATTTTTGGGGGAACCCCACGCCGTTTTTTTTTGTTTTTTTTGGCGCGGGGTTCCCCTTAAAATCCATACCAGACCTGAAGGGTCTGGTATGGAATTTAGGGGGAACCCCACGTAATTTTTTTTAAAAAATTTTGGCCGGGGTTCCCCTTAATATCCATACCAGACCTGAAGGGCCTGGTATGGAATTTAGGGGGACCCCCCCACGTCATTTTTTTTTTTTTTAATTTTGGTTCGGGGTTTCCCTGTGGGGAATTCCCATGCCGTTTTTATCAATGAACTTTTATGTGTATTGTCAGACCGGCAATTCATTAATAGCCGCGGGTAGTTTTAAATGAGTTTTTTCCTTCGAAATGTCATTTTGCTGTCAGACTGTTCTAAACACGGGAAACATGCGCCCCTTTACAGGCATACTATAGACACCCCCCAGGTACGAAATTTAAAGGGATATTACACTTTTATTGTTTGACTTTAAGCATTATTAAAATCACTGCTCCTGAAAAAACGTCCGTTTTTAAAACTTTTTTTTGCATTGATACATGTCCCCTGGGGCAGGACCGGGTCCCCAAACACTTTTTATGACAATAACTTGCATATAAGCCTTTAAAATTAGCACTTTTGATTTCTCCCATAGACTTTTAAAGGGTGTTCCGCGGCATTCGAATTTGCCGCCAACACCCCAAATTGTTCGGTGTTCGGCGAACTTGCGAACAGCCAATGTTCGAGTCGAACATGAGTTCGACTCGAACTCGAAGCTCATCCCTAGTATTTACATCCAAATCAGGTGAACGGTGTAGGAATTACAACAATTTTTTATATGTGCCTCCCACTTTTTAAGGGACCAAAAGTAATGGGACAATTGGCTGCTTAGCTGTTCCATGACCAGGTGTGTGTTATTCCCTCATTACCCCATTTACAAGGAGCAGATAAACGGTCCAGAGTTCATTTCAAGTGTGCTATTTGCATTTGGAATCTGTTACTTTCAACTCTCAATATGAGATCCAAAGAGTTGTCACTATCCCTGAAGCAACAAAACAAACCCTTCAGAGAGATAGCAAAAACATTAGGCATGGCCAAAACATCCTTAAAAAGAAAGAACTGCCGTTGAGCTCAGCAACACCAAAAGACTCGGAAGACCACGGAAAACAGCTGTGGTGGATGACAGAAGTATTCTTTCCCTGGTGAAGAAAACACCCTTCACAACAGTTGGCCAGATCAAGAACACTCTCCAGGAGGTAGGTGTATGTGTGTCAAAGTCAACAATCAAGAGAAGACTTCACCAGAGTGAATACAGAGGGTTCACCACAAGATGTAAACCATTAGTGAGCCTCAAAAACAGGAAGGCCAGATTAGAGTTTGCCAAACAACATCTAAAAAAGCCTTCACAGTTCTGGAACAACATCCTAGGGACAGATGAGACCAAGATCAACTTGTACCAAAGTGATGGGAAGAGAAGAGTATGGAGAAGGAAAGGAACTGCTCATGATCAAAGCATACCACCTCATTAGTGAAGCATGGTGGTGGTAGTGTCATTGCGTGGGCATGTATGGCTGCCAATGGAACTGGTTCTCTTGTATTTATTGATGATGTGACTGCTGACAAAAGCAGCAGGATGAATTGTGAAGTGTTTCGGGCAATATTATCTGCTCATATTCAGCAAAATGCTTCAGAACTTATTGGACGGCACTTCACAGTGCAGATGGACAATGACCCGAAGCATACTGCGAAAGCAACCAAAGAGTTTTTTAAGGGAAAGAAGTGTAATGTTATGCATTGGCCAAGTCAATCACCTGACCTGAATCCGATTGAGCATGCATTACACTTGCTGAAGACAAAACTGAAGGGAAAATGCCCCAAGAACAAGCAGGAACTGAAGACAGTTGCAGTAGAGGCCTGGCAGAGCATCACCAGGGTTGAAACCCAGCATCTGGTGATGTCTATGTGTTCCAGACTTCAGGCTGTAATTGACTGCAAAGGATTTGCAACCAAGTATTAAAAAGTGAAAGTTTGATGGATGATTGTGAATCTGTCCCATTACTTTTGGTCCCTTAAAAAGTGGGAGGCACATATACAAACTGTTGTAATTCCTACACCGTTCACCTGATTTGGATGTAAATACCCTCAAATTAAAGCTGAAAGTCTGCAGTTAAAGCACATCATGTCTGTTTCATTTCAAATCCATTGTGATGATGTATAGAGCCAAAAAGATTAGAATTGTGTCGATGTCACAATATTTATGGACCTAACTGTATATATTATTTTTCAGTTTATTCTGAGATCTATTCTGAGTGCTGCACTTACTGTTCACATGTTTTAATTTTTTTCAATTGATCTATTGCTGTGCTAGCTGCTTTTTTACATTGGTTGCAGACAGTGCTGTATGTTTACTTTATATTTTTCTTATATGCAGGAGGAAGCCACTAAATGTAGAATGGCAGCTGTTTCCATGGTTAAAACCTAAAGCATCCCAGCATGTGGCAGTGTATCTTAGGCACTATAGGGTGGAGGGATCTCCTCCCTGATTGTACATGTATAGTTCAAGGCATGATGTCATCCAGCCAGTAGAGAAGCGGCATGGGATATGACGAGTATTGAATGGTAAACCTTAATGCTTTCCTACCAATTATGGGAAACCTTTTCATTCACTGACATAAGGACACAAGAATGTAAAATTTTTCACTGCCATAAATGGTGCAAAACTATTCCACCCACTGATCCAAACAATAGAACACTAATCATCCCACTGACACCAATAATGGGACAAAGTTCCTCCTACTGATCCCAATGGTGGGACACTATTCCTCCAAATGGCAACCAACACATGTATTACTCCCACTAAAACAGGGGCATTTTTTCACCTCCATCAATGCTGTGCTCCCATTGACCTCCAATTTTTTTTCCTGCTGGCCACAGTTTGATCCCAAAACAGTCTGATGGGTAGTGAACTTATCCTTTGTTTAACACATGAATCCCTGAACTACAGTTTGATGCCAACTCTGTCTTTATCACAAAAAGAGATGCTGTACTGTCAATAAGAAGACAAGCACCATTTATTACAAGGTAATCTGATAAGGATGGAGCTCAGAATTAAGCAGTTACAAACATGGGATAAAGGGCAGTTGCATAAAACAGCCAACTTTAGGTCAGCATACAAAAGGTCTGGGTGGATTATAAATCTGACCCAGGGCCATGTTTGAGAAAAATAAATAATTGCAGTTAGCATTTCCTTTGACAGTTTGCATTTTTACAGGCACAAAATAGCTGAACTGTGAAATCAGAGTTGCCAGCCAAGTTACAAATTGGCAAATAATTATATTAGAAGAAATAATATCTCAATGATTTTCAGTTTTTCCTCTATTGTCTTCAGAAGTGGAATAATGCTTTAACATTACTCAGGTTCCCTGAAGAGGGCACATAAAATCCCATAAAATGGGGCTGTTCTGCTCATATACCTAGATTTCCCCAGTGAATTCCCAGCCCTGATTTCCTGCTGAGTCTCTTAGCATCACACCAGCTGGAAAGCCACAGGTTGCCTACCTCTGACTTAACACAAAAGCCTGTCAGACTACTTCTTCTAACTGCATACTGTCGGTTATTTAAAGGAAATGACTTGCAAAGCTGTCCAACTATTTTAACTAGAGAATCTGATCCTAGCTATTTTAGTGGAAAATAAAAGGAATTGAGAATTAGGGATCAGACAGCACTGGCAGAACACCGTCTGAATAATGCATTATTTATACAGCCTGTTCTCAGTGGGAAATACCTTCAATATCCTCATCATTTCTGAGCTATTGCTGCTGTACTTTTTCTGCCCTTCAACACAGAGACTGCATTCTGTAACAAAGCCGGGTGGCTTTGGGAAGGTTTCAGAACAATGCATCGAAATGGACTTTTATTATACAACCCCACTTTCTGCTTGCAGTTTTTGCAATCCAAAGCAAGATTGCCATACATCTACTAGTTAAAGAAGGTCTTGTCTTATGAAAGCGCATTTAAATCTTTAAATTAAATTGATTGTACTTTAAGAATATACCAGAAGTGTTAGGGCCACTATGCCATCTGGTTGCTTTTTCTGTGTAAATTATATTATGCAGCTGTTATATCTGAATAGCTACAGAGAGCAAATAGACTATATACTTTCTGTTTATTGGGCCCTTCCTTTCTGAGTCTCAGTGACTTGTGACACACAAATATCTGTTTTACTATTTCATTCCTTCCTAATTAAAGAGAGGAGAGCCACTGAACTCAAACATTGCAAAGTGTTCAGTTATGAAAATATTTGACATGCTATGGGAGAGCTTTTCATTACACAAAACAAATAAATTACACATTTGCAATTGTCCTATTTTTTCTATTTTTCTGCTTATTATAAAAATTATTCAGAATATGTTAAAAAAAATGCTATGTGCTGTATGCAACATGATTTTTTTTTGTTATGCAAAGCAGTAAAAAATTATCATTAACCAAATTGCTGCAAATTACTCCAAAAGATGCACAAAGGTTTCCATGACCCCAGAACCCCAACACTATGTTGGCTCAAAGTTATACAAGCTAAATGTAATTATTATTTCTATAAAGTGAAAAAAACAAGCTGACTATACGTTGATGGTTTATAATTAGTTCTATGTCACAGATAATGCTTTCTGCCACTGTACTTTGCATTTACCCAGGGAGATATCAGCAAGTCATGAAGAGGATAAGAGAGTGCAAGGATGGTTTACTTTACAGCTAAAAAACATCAAGGCAAACCATCCATTTGGTAAGTTTAGACTTTCTAGCAAATTTCAGAGACTGATTATCATAAAAAACTGGCCTTTTACCAGGTAAGTCATATGAGCTGGGTCAAAAATCATATTTAGGTTTCTTGATGACTGTTAAAAGATTTGATCATCTAAAACCAGCAATAATTAAAATAAAAGTCTTTAGTGGAATTTGCTATAAGCATACCTGGAAATGTTATGTAATTTGAGTGTAATAGGTTCAAAGAATAGTGCTCAGAGGTGCACAGAAAATAATACTTTTTTGTGAATGTAAAATACTGCAGACAAAGAAAAGTGCCTTTTTACCAGCTTAATACAAAGCAGAGCTCTAGCAGAATGAAAATATATGGCTTTCCTTGACATTTCTTGATTTATTGTACTCTATTCCAGTTTGAGCTAACAGGACCTCACTGTAGTGCATTAAGTCTGATAGAAAACATACAAGAATTAGATCTACAGAGCAGCAGCCACCATTAGTATTTATTGATTTTTATGATACATTACAGCATAACCACAAAAGTCCGCTCTTTTCACTGCAAAAGAGGTTTTAAAGGAGCACTCCCAGCAAGCATAAAAAACCTTTATCTAGTTCTTATACACATTTATAAAAAAATTACAACCTTATTTTTAAATATAGAAAATCAAAGAAAAAGAGTAATTTAACTTCTACTCTTCCCAACAGTGCATACCCATGTTTACTCACTCATCTGTCCTTCCATTTAGCTGATGGGATCAATGTAAAATACCAGACACTTCCAGATATGGGTGAGCAGATAACTCCCTTCTCTCATGTGACAATTCTAGGTGCCTCATGATTGACAATTCTAGGTGCTTCATGATTGACTCTGCTCTGTCATATGGAATGAAGTTCACAGCCTACTGTGAGCTCCAACAAGTTGTTTTGGAGCCTAAAAGGTCCATTTTTTTAATGGATCAGGTAGCCAAATGGAGCAGCTTATGATCAAGATGATCAAGGGAAGTATGTATTGCAGAGGAGGGGAAGGTGATATGTGACCATTTGCTATTGCACTGCACTTGCTCATCCATGTCTTTATGGACCTTGCTTTGTGCAGTGGTTCACAGTCATGTTGAAACAGGATGGGACCATCCCCAAATTGTTCCCACAAAGTTGGGAGTATGAAATTGTCCAAAATGTCTTGGTATGCTGATGCCTTAAGAGTTCCCTTCACTAGAACTAAGGGGCCAAGCCCAACCCCTGAAAAACAACCTCACACCATAATCCCCCTCCACCAAATGATCTGGATCAGTGCACAAAGCATGGTCCATAAAGACATGAATGAGCGAGTTTGAGTTTGAGGAACTTGACTGGCATTCCTGACCTCAACCCAATAGAACACCTTTAGGATGAATTCGAGCGGAGACTGTGAGCCAGACCTTCTCATCAACATAAGTGCCTGACATCACAAATGGGCTTCTGGAAGAATGGTCAAACATTCCCAAAATACACTCCTAAACCTTGTGGACAGCCTTCCCAGAAGAGTTGAAGCTGGTATAGCTACAAATGGTGGCCCAACTCAATATAAAACCCTATGGACTGAGACTGGGATGCCATTAATGTTCATGTGTGTGTAAAGGCTAGGGATGGATGAACGGTTTGGCCCGAGCATAAGTTCGGACCAAACTTTGGTTGTTCGGACATTCGGCGAACAACGAATATTATGCAGTGTTCGCGGCAAATTCAAAAGCTGCTGAACACTATTAAAGTCTATGGGACATTAACATGAAAAAACAAAAGTGCTCATTTTAAAGGCTTATATAAAAGTTATTGTCATAAAAAGTGTTTGGGGACCCGGGTTTTAAAGTTTTAAAAACTGAAGTTTTTTTGGGATTCCCCTTAATTTCCATACCAGACCTGAAGGGCCTGGTATGGATTTTGGGGGGACCCCCAAGCAATTTTTTTTAAATGTTTGGTTCAGGGTTCCCCTTAATATTCAGGCCTGGTAATGGACTGGGGGGGACACATGCCGTTTTTTTCAATGAGTTTTATCTATATTGCCAAGACCCGACAATTCATTACAGCTGCAATCAGTTTTAAATTACTTTTTTCCTTTAGAAATGCCATTTTGCTGTGGTACTGTTCTAAACACGGGAAAACTGCCCCACTTTACAGGCATACTATAGACACCCCCAGGCATTTTTATTGTTTCACTTTAAGCATTATTAAAATCACTGCTCCCGAAAAAAACATCCTTTTTAAAGCTTTTTTTAGCATTGATACATGTCCCCTGGGTCAGGACCCATGTCACCAAACAATTTTTATGGTAATAACTTGCATATAAACCTTTAAAATTAGCACTTTTGATCTTTCATGTTCATGTCCCATAGACTTTAACGGTGTTCGTGTGTTTGTCCAAATTTTTTGCCTGTTCTCAAGTTCTGGTGCGAACTGAACTGGGGGTGTTCGGCACATCCTTAGTAAAGGCAGCACCCCAATACTTTTGGTACCATAGTGTATATTAGGGTACTCCAATCGGTGACTTAGACACCGTGTCTTTCGCTCAAAGCTCCAATTGAATCAGGACAGGTATTATCCAGTATAAAGGATAAAACATTGTGTAGCATGAACACATACCATTTATTTTTAAAAGAAAGGCACTCACATAATAAATTCAAGAGACCAGCATATCAAAATACCACCGCTCAGCCAAGAAGGCATCATGACGTCATTGCTATGCTACGTCCGATATGTTTCATCACAACAGACATCGTCTAGGGGCATAGCATGGGAACTTCTGTTTTGATAAACTATATAAGAAGAGCTTAGTGGTGACTTTATCACGCCTGCTCAGCCAAGCGACGGTGTTTTCATATGCTGGTCTTTTTTATTTATTTTGTGAGTGCCTTTTTTATAAATAAATTGTATACTTTCATACTACACCATCCTTTATTATCCTTTATACTGATATTACCTTTTTCAATTCACAGGTTTTTGGGGTATTTTTGTATTCAGATACCAGTGATGGCTGCTGTCTTAGGTTTTTGCCTATAATATATAATATTATTTTGCGCTGAGCACAGGTTTTCTATATTCATTTACTTATTCACTGTCTGGGAGCAGAAGGACTCCATATTTCCTATATTCTACCAGCAGCACATGACACTTACGATACAACTGTCACTGCATTAAAGAGCTTCTTGTGCATAACGTAAACATGTTTGCAGAACCATATAAATTCTGGTAATATGAACAGCATAATGATAAATGCACAGAACAATTTATTGCAGCTTTGTTACCTGTATGTTTGGTGCTTTAACAGATGAAATGATAGGATACCAACTAGTAGAAAAAAGATTACATACCAAATTAAAGAAAGACTGCTCTTGGAACAAGATTTAACTCTAAGAAAGGCTTTTACAATTACGAGTCTTAAGCCCCATACACACAATAGGACTTTGTACAAACTTTCCCTTGGATTTTTGTACAAAGGGCGTTGGCCATAAGTTTGTATTGCATACAGACGGCAGGACTTTTCCAGCCAACTTTCACTAAATCACATGGTTTTTCAGCTCTTTACCACCACCCTTTGGTCAACTTCTGTATTGTTGTCTGATATTGTGTCAATCTCGCCACTTTTATTGGTGAGATTGACACCTTGCGAGCCGGGTTCACACTGGTGCGGGGATCCAACTTTGATCCCCACCAATGCCAGGCACTGTGTTTGGTATGAATCTTGAGGGGGAACTCCACGCCAAATTTTAAATAAAAAAACTGCGGCCCCCCCACCCCAAAGCACCTTGTTCCCATGCTGATGAGGACAAGGGCCTCTTTCTGACAAACCTGGCCGTTGGTTGTCGGGGTCTGCGGGCGAAGGGGCTTATCGGAATCTGGGAGCCCCCTTTAATAAGGTGGCCCCAGAACCCAGCCCTCCACCCTTTGTGAATGAGTATGGGGTACATTGTACCCCTACCCATTCACCTAGGGAAAAAAGTGTCAATAAAAAAACACAGTACACTGGTTTTTAAAGTAATTTATTAGGCAGCTCCGGGGGTCTTCTTCCAACTCCGGGGGTCTTCTTCCGACTTCGGGGGTCTCTCCGGTGTCTTCTCCCGGTGTCCAGATCTTCTGCCGGCTCCTCCGCTATCTTTTGCTAGTGGTGGCCTGGACTTCTGGATCGTCTTCTTCCTTCTTCTCTTCTTCCAATGTTGACACGATGCTTTCTCCAGCTGGAATGCTCTCTGAGCGCTCCGCAATGGACTTATATAGGCGGTGACCCTGCCCCCTTATGAGGTCACAGTCCCAAAGCATGCTGGGACTGTGATCTCATAAGGGGGCATGGTCATGTCTTCCGATGTACCCCATACTCATTCACAAAGGGTGGGGGGCTGGGATCTGGGAGGCACCTTATTAAAGGGGGCTCCCGGATTCCGATAAGCCCCTTGCCCACAGACCCAGACAACCAACGGCCAGGGTTGTCGGGAAGAGGCCCTTGTCCTCATCAACATGGGAACAAGGTGCTTTGGGGTGGGGGGCCGCAGGGCACCCCCCTCCCCCAAAGCACCCAACCCCCATGTTGAGGGTATGCGGCCTGGTACAGCTCAGGAGGGGGGGTGCTCGCTCGTCCCCACCCCCTTTCCTGACCGGCCGGGCTGCGTGCTCGGATAAGGGTCTGGTATGGATTTTGGGGGGACTCCCATGCCGTTTTTCGGCGTAGGGGGTTCCCCTTAAAATCCATACCAGACCTAAGGGCCTAGTATTCTCCCAGAGGGGAATTCCCTCTCGCGCCCGCCACAGTAGGAAAATGTGTTTTTCCTATTGCAGCCAGCACGAGATGTACAGTACCCTGTCGCCGAGAACATTCTCATGGCTGGGTACTCTAGTTTGTACAAAAGTCTGATGCTTTTGTGTACACATGATCGGACTTTGCTCCATCGGACTTTTGTTGCTGGAAAGCACAGCCAACAAAAGTCCGATGGAAACAGAAAAGGTTTGTCCGATGGAGCGTACACACGGTCGGATGTTGCTCCAAAACAGCTAATTTGCATGTTTGTTGTCAAAAAGTCCAATCGTGTGTACGGGCCTTAAGTGAAACTGCTGTGGTTGAAGCAAAAGGCCTCAGTCAGGGAAATACTGGCACTAGCAATGAGCTGCTGGTTTGGTCATAGGCAATGCTCAGACCAAATGTGGCTTGTTCAGAGGTTCACTAAACAGCTAAACTGTTCAGAACCTTTGACTGCAATGGGAAGGAAAACATTTAGTAGTAGGGTTACTACCACTGTTAAATGTGACAGCATTTTTCCTTCAGGCTGGATGTTAGGGAGACAGCAGCCACCAGCATCCTAACAACCATGACTAATTCCCACCTGGCCCATTCAGCTGTCAGCTGGGGATACTGGTGAATGTAAACAAAGGGGCGGGGATCATGTAAAAAAAGAAAAAAACAATTGGGCTCCTTCAAAATTCACATTAGACCATTAAGGTCTGGTATAGATATTAAGGAGGGGCCCACAAAAAAAAAAAAAAAAAGGCATGGGCTTTGTTACAAATTCTAAATCAGACCATTCAGGTTTGGAATGTATTTTAAGAGGAAATCATTTTCATAAAAGAAAACAAACAAAAGCATGTGGTTCTTGCCCCTCATCAACCATACAAAGCCAGGCTACATGCCCTCAATATGAAGGGGTACCTTACCTCATGTTGAGGGCATGTAGGCATGTGATGTGGTATGGTTTATGTAGTCTAAGGGTGCAGGCTGGTGCCTCCCCCCCCTTTCCTGACGTGCATGCTGCTTGCTTAAATACAAATCTGGTATGGATTTTGAGGGGCTTACATGTTTTTTCTTGTTTTTTTAATGTGTAGTTAGAGGCAAAACCTTATACGTCTTATTATTGGTGACATCAAGAAATAAACTGCCAGGTGTATCAGTTACAAGTGTACACCCAAAACTTTTCAGGGTATAAAGTATGCCTTCTTTTTTTCTCAGTAGTGGTTATTTTTAGATTAGTAATATAGTTTAAAATAACTTTCAACTGAAAGAAGAAGAAAATGTATCATGCTGATCAATTTTAGTTGCCATGCAGTGAGCTGCTTAAGTCTCATTTTCAATTACATTTAAAAGAAGAGTAAGAGTAAAAGGAATATTTAATGGCTGACCATATTTTACGTGAGACAGATTACGGATTGTGGGCAGTGTTTCTAACAATCTTTTAAGGTTGGCTGAGTCTTGGAATTATTAATTATTTTTTCTCCTGAAATAAAGCATGTGTCATACCATTCTGTGTATAGTTCATATTTAGTACTGAGACAGTGACAAATGTGTGTACACCCCCTTCAAACAAATCACTATGTGGAGGGAAAGGCAGAAAACAAACTACTATAGCGCAAACTATTTGCCAAACTTGTATTAGCAACAGATAACCATCACAGCCTTTGTTTTGTGGGACCAACACTCATGATATTCACCATTTCAGTAATTATACCCATAGGTGTGCGCAGCCTATTGCATTAGGGTGTGCACCCCAAAGCTCCAACACATTTGCATTTGACATATTTACCGGCCTCTTCCCCACTCTTCATCCTAAAACATTGGGAGGAAGGGGGAGCAAGGGAGCACATGGGGGACACGGGCAACAGAAGGAACAGGAACAGGGAAAGGAGGGGTGGCGGGGGTGGCATATATTAGTACCAATTCCCTATATTTTCCTCCTGTGGCTGTTGACAAAAGGGAGAGGAGGAGAAGCCTACTTTCAGCTGCTGCAGGAGGAAAATACAGATCGGATCCACTAAATTCCACCCACGCCACCTCTCCTGTCCAGGTTCTGAGGGTCGGCAAGGAAGGATTGTGATTTACCTGTCACCTGCCCACCACTGACAGGTTGCCAACCCCAGGATTAGGTTGTGCCCAGGCACACCTGGCACACCCCTTGCGCACGCCTATGATTATACCCATATACCATCTATTTATTGGGCAAATGCTTTTTATATCTAAGAGCATCTGTAGGTCAGCTAAAGCCCTCACCCTAAAAACAAATCCATTATGAGTGAAATATGAGGGTCTCCATTGCTGATCTCCTGTAAATGCTATTAACTTACGACAGGTTTAACTTATACTAAACTTCCAGCAGCCTGATCCCTGACACCCTTGTTGAAAACTGCACTAACCCTTACTCCAGCTGCTTACTTACCTTGGTTCCAAAGCCAAGACACTCATCTATGTACTCTATTGCTGGAGCAGACAGATTTGAATGGAAAATATATCCTATCATTGCATGGGGAAACAGCAGACCACAGAGGGGAACCAGGCATCCAATGCTCCAGTAAGTGTCAGATGTAGAAGATATTTCAACAAGCTTATCTCTTCAAAGCAGCCGAGATTGGCCACATGGGTAAAGGGACAAGAAAATATTAAACCTCTTTTTGGCAAGGAGACATTTGTTTTTGTTTTTTAAAATGATGACAAAGTTGCTTTAGGTTCCAAAGAAATGCACAGATGTCTATTTCATATCACTCTGCTCTCTTTATAATATCCCCCCACTATAATTCGATGGAAGATAATTTATTTTATGTTGCAAATACTCAACAAAATAAGAAAATTACACACTCCAGCAAAAAATAAAAAATAAATATCGTTTTAAAGCATGTATGTTAAACCAAAAAATCTGAAATGTAAAAATGTTAAATGATTTGCTAATGGAGATTGCAAATGTGTCTACTCCAATGACTAAAAATGAGCAAAGTTATGAAAAGTTTGACCAATTGTTGTTTGGTAGAATATTTTTAAAAGTGCTAACCTCTGTAATTCATCAGGCAGGGCTGCCAGAAAGTTCCTAAACCATTCGTCATAATTTTGTATTACTTACTGCTCTGTAGTACACTCTTTTTGGAGCTTCATTTGAGTTCCCATTGGGATTTCCAATCAAACTCTAAAAATTATGTATTACAGAGCAGGCAGTAATGCAAATTCTGCAGGAAGGTTTAGAAACTTTTTGGCAGCCCTGTGTGATAGGATGGTGGGGCCAAAAAACAGCCCGTGACACTATCTTTAACCGCTTCAGCCGCGGAAGATTTGGCTGCTGAATGACCAGGCCATTTTTTGCGATTCAGCACTGCGTTGTTTTAACTTACAACTGCACGGTCGTGCGGCGCTGCACCCAAACAAAATTTACATACTTTTTTCCCACAAATAGAGCTTTCTTTTGGTGGTATTTGATCATCTTTGCGGTTTTTATATGTATTCTTCTACATATTTTTGGTACTAAAAATCACAATAAACATATATTGATTGGTTTGCGCAAAAGTTATAGCATCTACAAAATAGGGGATAGATTTATAGCATTTTTATTATTATTATTTTTTTACTAGTAATGGAGGCGATCTGTGATTTTTATCGGGACTGTGACATTATGGCGGACACATTGAACACTTTTGACACATTTTTGGGACCATTGACATTTATACAGCGATCAGTGCTATAAAAATGCACTGATTACTGTAAAAATGTCACTGGTAGGGAAGGGGTTAACACTAGGGGGCAATCAAGGGGTTAATTGTGTTCCCTCACTGTGTTCTAACTGAAGAGGGGTGGGACTGTCTAGGGGAGATGACAGATCACTGTTCATATTTTGTATGAACACACGATCAGTCTCTTCTCCCCTCAGAGAACCGGAATCTGTGTCTTTAGTGCCTTTTTTTAGAAGCCTTTTGGAAATCCAAAAATAACACTTAATTTTGGATTCAGCCATCTGAATCCTTGAAACTTGAAGTCCTAATTTAACATTACCTGAAAATTGGGTTTAAAGTATTGTAAAGAAAAAAATAAATAAAAAATAAATAAACATGTCATACTTACCTGCTTTATGCAATGGTTTTGCACAGAGTAGTTCTGATCCTCCTCTTCTCTGGGCCCATTGCCGGTGCTCTGGGCCCCTTCCCCTTTCCTATTGCAAGCAGCTTGCTATGGGAACACTGGTGCATGCTCACTCCCGAGCCGGCTCTCTGTGTCCATATGCCACAGAGAGCGCAGCTCAGCCCCATTTCCCACTCCGATCTCACTGGCTGTGATTCACAATGACTCCTGCTGCTGCATCTCAGCCAATGAGAAGGGAAAGACCAGGGAGAGCCTAGTGCACATTGCTGGATCAGGCTCAGGTAAGTATTAGGGGGGCTGAGGGGGCATCTGGACACTTCATGTGCCTTCATGCACAAAATGTATGAAGGTAAAAAAACTTTAACCTTTACAACCACTTTAAACCTATTATTGATACATCCACTGGCCTTCCAAATTGAAAGAAGTAAGTAGGCCTGATCAGAAATATCAATCTCACTTTCAAATGCTCAGCAAGATGGCGTTCTTAGAGCACTAAATTTCTGAAAGTTTGGACATGAGATGTCCTAATGTATGCCTGCTATGTTTTGATGGAAAATTGAAAGTTCTAGGAAGACAGGATATACTCTAGATTTTATATCTACATTTTCAATTACCAATAGGTTGTTGCTTCCCTTTAATGTAATTCTGTTACACAGCAATGTTGAGCTTTGGAGAATACGTCAGGCAATGTATAATTCACTTTTAGGCCTATGCTGCTGTTACCAGCAGTGAAATTTTGGTCATATTTACAGGAGTCTGCTTCAGAAAGTAATTTTCCTTCAATGAATTGTTGTAGTCTTCTTTGGGGACAGAGGGCTTTGACCTGTACTTAGGCACGAACATTGATAAGAGACAGAAGACTGGCACAGTATCACTCCTTCAATAATGCGTATGTTCTTTTTACAGAGATCTATAACAGCAGTGTGCACACCTTCTTTGGCTGTCAAAACCACCAGTTATCACATTCTTAAAGTCTGGCAAGAAACAGATGTGCTACATTTTCTATTTAAAACCACTTGTATTCTATTCATATCTGCAACCATTCAGTCAAGATAAATATATTAATTGACGAAATATTATAGTGTAATGTTGATTAGTTTGAATAACAACGTAATCTATAAAAGTGGATTAAACTTAGTCATACACACACTTAGACTCTGATGGCCAGTTCAGCTCAATATCATGTCAGCTGATCTTTAACTAGTTCCAGCCCAGCCCAGCCTATAACAGATTGATGGCTGGGTAGGACTCTCCTCCTTCCGAGTGGTCATCATATAGCATCCTCCCAGTCACGCCGCTCATACGTGCCCCTGGGAGCGTGCAGTACGTCGATCGGTGGTGAGCCGTGTCCCTCAGACACAGCGCTTCACTGATTGGGGTAAAGTGACAATGACATTGGCACTTTACCATTTGATCAGCTGTGTCCAATTACAGCTGATCCCATGTAAACAAATGCCGGTTATCAGCATTTCCTTTCCTTAGCGCTGTTACTGTGAGAGGAAAGGAAAGCCAATAACTGTCTTTCCTGAGACAGCAGATATTTACACTGGTAATCAGAACACTGATCAACAGTCCCCTGATTATCAGTGCAGCCCCATCAGTGTCGATCATTGTCCATCAGTGCAGCATATTAGTGCCCATCAGTGCAGCATATCAGTGCCCATCAATGCAACACATCAGAGCAGCATATCAGTGTCCATCAGTGATGCCTATCAGTGTCCATCAGTGCAGCATATCAGTGTCTATCAGTGCCACCTATCAGTGCCCATTAGTACCGCCTCATCAGTGCCCATCAGTGCAGTCTCATCAGTGCCCATCAGTGCAGCCTCATCAGTGCCCATTATTGCAGCCTGTCAGTGCCCATCAGTGCAGCCTATCAGTGCAGCATCATCAGCCCACATCAGTAAAGAAGAAAAATTACTTATTTGCAATTTTTTATAACAGGAACGAAGAAAACTTTTTTTTTCAAAATGTTCAGGTTTTTTTTTTGTTTGTTTAGCAAAAAATTAAAACCCTGCGGTGATTAAATACTACCAAAAGAAAGATCTATCTGTCACAAAAAATATATAAAAATATCATATGGGTACAGTGTTGCATGACCGCACAATTGTCATTCAAAATGCAACCCTCCCTAAGGGGGTGAAAGTGCTCAGTAGGCAAGTGGTTAAAGTGAACTGCAATTTTGATGAGCACATATTTTACGCCATTGTTGCATTGTTTAGTGTTTGATGTGACATTTTTATTTGCATATACTTGCTCTTCATTATTTTTGTTATTTTGTTAAACACAAACATTTCTTGATAAGCCACCAGTGTGTTCTGTATCTAACTACAATAAGGATACCAGATTTTTTAAATTAAATATGGGGACACCCTACTGATTACATCCACTTTTAACCACACCCACAAAATCACATCCCATTTGTAGCCTTAACCACAAAATCACATCTCATTTTTCTTACGCTCTTAAACAATTGGTCATAGGCTTTTGAACAAAAGTCAGACATTCAAGGTATAAGTACAACATATATATCAAGTAGCGTGCCATCCACCAAACACCTGGAGGCATAGCCAATAATGTGGATGTCACCTCATGGTATACAGTACATATTAGTTTTTGCCATATCATCAAAAGTAAAGTATAGTAACACATATGATCTCATCCAGATTTGATTGATTGCCTACAAGTTCTCCAAGTTTCATGACAAATATTGAAAAATGATTCTGATAAATTCACATGCATATGTGAGATTTGAAGACAAATTAGGAAAATATAACAATACAAATGTCACGGTAAAATTCTAAATGTATTCCACCATTTTAGCTTCAGAGAGAAACTTGGCATTCACTTTTGTTCATAGTGCAGGGCTAATGCCGCGTACACACGAGCGGACTTTACGGCAGACTTTGCCCGGCGGACTTTTCGACGTACTTACTGAATGAACGGACTTGCCTACACACAATCCACCAAAGTTCGTCGAATTCGTACGTGATGACGTACGACCGGACTAAAACAAGGAAGTTCATAGCCAGTAGCCAATAGCTGCCCTAGCGTGGCTTTTTGTCCGTCGAACTAGCATACAGACGAGCGGACTTTTCGACCGGACTCGATTCCGATAGATTGATTTAAAACATGTTTCAAATCTAAGTCCGTCCAACTTTTCAGAAAACAAAGTCCGCTGGAGCCCACACACGATCGAATTGTCCGACGAAATCCCATCCGCCTGGAAAAGTCTGCCGTAAAGTACGCTCGTGTGTACACGGCATAAGGATTAAGTATCACGTAAAGTTCAGAGATCAGTTGTATGCAACACAGAGTTCAGGGGTCAGTAGTATGTAAGGCAGAGTGCAGGGGTCAGAAGTAATTAACACAGTTATATAGCACCAGCAATTTCCATGGAACTATCTGTGCAGCATTTACTAATTTGTAGAAAATTTGATTTTGAAAACAGTCACACAACATGCAGCAAAGGTCTCAGTAATCACATGTGAAGAGAACTGAGCACACAGCGGCATGCCATTGCTGCCATGTAAGTTGCTGCCTCCTGGGATATGGGAACTAGATGTAGGGTTCCCAGACGTGGGTTGGACTGGACTTAGAATAAATGGTAAAGGAACCAAACACACACACACACAGTTTTATTTTTAGATTATGCAATAATGAAGAATGCAATGTTGTAAAGTGAAATTTTGCTGTCAGCTTTAACACCCTATTCACACTTGTGCGACTTGTCATATGACATTGGACATCAAATTTGCATGACAAGTCGCACCCCATGTTTTTCCAATGATGACCATTCATATATGTGTGACTTAATGTTGTAGCAACATCAAAGTAGTTTATGCACTACTTTGGTCCAACTTTCATGCAACTTCAGGGGCCATAGACTTCAATGTTAACCTTCAAACGCAGGGCCATCTTTATTATTGATTGGACCCTGGGCAAAACTTTTCTTGGGGCCCCCCCATGCAGTTTCGCTCTCCACCTGCTCTTAAACATCCAATAAATAGCAGCTGGACTCATTATCAGTTTACTGAATCAGATCAGGCAGTGATTGCAATTGGTTGCCAGAAGTTACAGTGTATCATTACCACTCACTGACTGGTTGCTAGAGGTTACAGCACACATTACGGCTCACTGATTAGTTGCTAGAGGTAACAGCACATGATTTTTGCTTGTTGATTGGCTGCTAGAGATTACTGTGGAGATGACCTCACGGGGGCATGATATACATATCAATGCCGCCGGCTGCCGCTATTTACATATGAATGCTGCAGCTATTTTCATATGAATGCCGGTAATTTACATGTAAACACAGGGTCTGCAGGTGAGTCATCTGTACACAACAAAAGGGCAGAGCTGGGTAGCATTAGTAGCAGCACTTCACACTGAGATATTGGGACACAGCACGGGACTAAAACCTCAAGGGATGAGGGACTTTAAACTGGGATATTTGGCAAGTATGAGGCAGCTGCTTCATGCCCCACAGCAATGACAGGGCCCTGGGCAGCTGCCCCTTTTGCCCTGCCTTAAAGACGGCTCTGCTCAAACGTTGCATGAAAGTCATACCTGATTGTTTTACATGCAACAGTGGGTCTGACAGATGCAAGTTGCAGCCATCCAAAGTTGCGTCAAAATTGCACTCCAAAGTTCCATGATATCATGCATATGTGAATGGAGCCTAAAGTGGACCATCTGTAATTTTACACATGTGAATAAATCTCCTGCACATCTCAGTTTCCTTCCTAGTCCCTTTTAAGCATCCCGCCAAAACTATTATATGTTTTCCACACTTGCTAGAAATGAAAAACCTTAAAGTCCTTATAAATAGGGATGGGCGAATGGTTCGGCCCGAGCATAGGTGCAGGTTGAACTTTGGTTGTTCGGACATTCGGCGAACACCTAACATTATGCGGTGTTCGCAGCAAATTCGAAAGCCACGGAACACTGTTAAAGTCTATGGGACACTAACATGAAAAACCAAAAGTGCTCATTTTAAAGGCTTATATGCACGTTATTGTCATAAAAAGTGTTTGGGGACCCGGATCCTGCCCCAGGGGACATGTATCATGTTTTCGGTTGTTCGTCCAAATGTTTTGCCTGTTCGGATGTTCTGGTGCGAACTGAACCGAGGGGTGTTCGGCTCATCCTTAGTTGTAAACCCTTACACACTGCTTGAAAAAGTATTCATACCCCTTGAAATTTTCCACATTTTGTCATGTTACAACCAAATACATAAATGTATTTTATTAGGATTTTATGTGATAGACCAACAGAAAGTGGCACATAATTGTGAAGTGAAAGTAAAATGATAAATGTTTTTCAAAATATTTTACAAATAAATATGTGAAAAGTGTGGCGTGCATTTGTATTCAGCTCCCCTGAGTCAATACTTTGTAGAACCCCCTTTCGCTGCAATTACAGCTGCAAGTCTTTTTGGGTATGTTTCTACCAGCTTTGCACATCTAGAGAGTGACATGTTTGCCCATCCTTCTTAGCAAAATCGCTCAAGCTCTGTCAGATTGGATTGAGAGCGTCTGTGAACAGCAATTTTTAAGTTTTGCTACAGATTCTCAATTGGATTTAGGTCTGGACTTTGACTGAGCCATTCTAACACATGAATATGCTTTGATCTAAACTATTCCATTGTAGTTCTGGCTGTATGCCTAGGATCGTTATCCTACTGGAAGGTGAACCTCCGCCCCAGTCCCAATTCTTTTTCAGACTCTAACAGGTTTTCTTTTAAGATTGTCCTGTATTTGGCTCCATCTATCTTTCCATCAACTGTGACCAGCTTCCCCGTTCCTGCTGAAGAAAAGCATCCGCACAATATGATGCCGCCACCACAATGTTTCATGGTGGGGATGGTGTGTTCAGGGTGAAGTGCAGTGTTAGTTTTCCGACACACATAGCATTTTGCTTTTAGGCCAAAAAGTTAAATTTTGGTCTGATCTGATCAGATCACCTTCTTTCACGTTTGCTTTATTCCCCACATGGCTTCTTGCAAGCTGCAAACGGGACTTCTTATGGCTTTCTTTCAACAATGGCTTTCTTCTTGTCAATCTTCAATAAAGGCCAGATTTGTGGCGTGCACAACTAAGAGCTGTGGATCTCTGAAGCTCCTCCAGAGTTACCATGGGCCTCTTGGTTGCTTTTTTGATTAATGCTCTCCTTGCCCAGCCTGTCAGTTTAGGTAGGTTTGTAGTTGTGCCATACTCTTTCCATTTTTGGATGATGGATTGAACAGTGCTCCGTGAGATGTTCAAAGCTTGGGATTTTTTTTTTATACCCTAACCCTGCTTTAAACTTCTCCACAACTTTATCACTGACCTGGTGTTTTCCTTGGCTTTCATGATGCTGTTTATTCCCTAAGGTTCTCTAACACATCTTTCAGGGCTTTACAGAACAGCTGTATTTATACTGAGATTAACAACTTGCCTACAGGGAACTTACACACCCTTCCTGCCGAAGCCATTTTTCAGCTTTCAGCGCTGTTAGTTTCTGTCAGTAAATTTTGTAACTAAGTAATTTTTCTCTTTCACCGATGTGCATGATAAAGCGGCACTGAAGGGCATTGATTAGGTTGCACTGATGAGGAGGCACTAATATGCCACACTTATGGGCACTGATGAGCACTGATAGGTGGCACTGATGGGCACTGTTAGGTGGCACTGATGGGCACTAATAGGTGGCACTAGTGGGCACTGATAGGCGGCACTGGTGGGCGGTGATAGGTGGCACTGGTGGGCACTAATCGGTGGCATTGAAAAGGCGGTACTGATGGGCATTGATGGGTGGCTCTGATGGGCGACACTGATGGACATTGATTGACAGCAGTGATGAGCATTGATGGGCAGCACTGATAGGTGGCACTGATAGCCAGCACTGACTGGCATCGCTAATGGCCACTGATTGGTGGCACTTGTGGGCACTGATTGCTGCCACTGGTGGGCACTGATTGCTGGCACTGGTGGGCAATGGTTGAAATCAGGGCACTCATGATCAGTGCCCTGATTACATATGTAGATGTCCCCCTGCGTGGAGATGCCGCTGATCGGCTCTCCTCGCCACACACTCTGTCAGTGTGAGATGAGGAGCGCTGATTAAGGCATCTCCCTATTTACATGTGACCGGCTATGATTGGACACAGCCGATCACATGGTTAAAGAGCCACAGATGCAGCTCTTTACAGAGATCGGGGTCGCATCCTGTCCTAGCAACACGGCGCAGCCACAATCGCCATGATGCGTGCCCCTGCGGGCGCGCGGGGAGCGTCCCAGAATGAGAGCCGCACCAAACCGCCTTCATTTGATGGTGGGTGGGTGGCAACTAGTTAAATTACATTAGTTAAATTACACACAGGTGGACTCTATTTACTAATTAGGTGACTTCTGTAGCCCATTGGTAACACTAGATTTTAGTTAGGGCTATTAGAGTAAAGGGGGCTGAATACAAATGCATGCCACACTTTTCAGATATTTATTTGTAAAATATTTTGAAAACCATTTATCATTTTCCTTCCACTTGACAATTATGTGCCACTTTGTGTTGATTATCACATAAAATCTTAATAAAATATATTTACGTTTTTGGTTGTAACATGACAAAATGTGGAAAATGTCAAGGGGTATGAATACTTTTTCAAGGCACTGTATAACCAGTGAAATGAACAGTCTCAGATGATACTTAGAGATGGCACAAATTCTCCTACATTCTACATAAACAAATAAAACATCCTACGTTTTGCTTGTTTATCTGCCATCTTCGCCTCTTTATACCCCTGCAAAGGAGCAAAGTGTTAAAATCATTCTTTATTTGTCAGGAGCACAGAGGAGGGGGCAGAGAGGCTGCAGTTACAGTGTGTGAGAGCTGATTGGAGGAAAGGAACACACCCCTTCAGACAACAGAAGAACTGTGTTCTGAATAGACAAGTTCCATGCTAAGCTCCCTCCCCGACACAAATTTATCTCATGTGTCGGAAAAACTTGTCAGAAGTGACTCATGCTGATAACAGAGGAATGAAACACAAAAGAGAAAGGACACCTAGAGTTTTGGAGAGAGATAAGTAAACATTACAGATATACATGCTTTGGTCAGATACCCTGACTCCATTTTACAACCACTTTAATCAGTGCACCACTACTAATATACATACTTTCATGATTTCATGATATTTCAAAATATCCCACAAAAACATATTTCACCTAACTATGCAAAAACAACTCTTCCTCAATTAAACCATCATGTACTAATCCCTTCACCCACTGTGTGCAACACTTCAATATAAATTTAGTCCTCTTTGCTGGAAATGTAATGTCCTCAATGAATAGTCCAAATTAATTCTTAAATAAATATCTTAAATTCACTATGATCCACTTCAATAGACTGCTTCATTCACTGTGAGCATGATTATAAAGGTCACAATGAACCTTTTCCCCCCTCAGATGTTTTAGAAGCACTTTCCACCATTTTCCTTCACATTTCTTCCTCTTTCCAGGTATGTTGTAAATAAGAGTAAAGCAGGCCATACATGGATCAGTATTTTTTTTTTTGCACTGCTAGAGGACTGAGAAAAAAAAAACTAAACAGATTCCCCCATCTACACAAGAGGTGAATCCTTCACATCGTGTCATTGTATTTTGACAATCAAGGAGTCAGCTGGACTCTTTAACTGTCAAAATATACTGATCAGCACTGCAACCTATTGGCTGAAGCACTGATTGAACTAAAGTTTTCCAACAAGTCTGTAAATGAGCAGATGATAAGTAGATCGACTGGAGCTATGATAGCGGTATAAAAAATACCTCAATTGTGATCCCAGCATAGGAAGAAAACTATTCAGTTTCAGGGAGTGTAAGAAGATGCAAGGCCACACAATGAGACTGGAAGAGACAATTGGGATGTGGAACTCTTTTCCACAATTGGTGGTATCAGTGGGGAGTATTGATAGTTTTAAAAGACTCTTGGACTTGCATCTAAGTAAACACAACATACAGGGGAAATGATTATCGACACAGACACACATACACCTACACAGGTTGAATTGGATGGACTGGCATCCTTATTCAAACTTGTCAACTACAAAACTATGACACTGTTATGCTTACATATTACATGGATCCATTTAACAAAAAATATATCCACTTTAAGAACCATTGCTATAAGATGGGAGCCACACAGAGTGGATTATTTTTAGTAGGTCGGCTAACCTAAAAACCTGATAGTGATATAGATCAATAAGGCAAATCATTCTGTAGCTTTGCAGCTGAAACTTTGTAGCACAACCATAAAATGCAATGGTTCTATATGGGTCTCGCTGTATTTCACCCACTGAATTTCCTTCATTCCTCTTAACAGAATTAAGTGTAAATCTTGGTAACGGAACCCCAGATAGCAGAAAAAATAAAAACATTAGTTTTTATCCTTTCTAAAGAAAGGAACTAGAAAACAAGTTTTTGGCTTTACATGCACTTCAAACTCTGTAATTATATCCATACGATTTTGATGAGGAAGGCAAGGTGGAAGGTTCTGCTTTTAGGTTTAAAGTGATTGTAAAGTCTTGTTTTCTTTAAAAAGAAAGTAACAAACATGTTATACTTACCTGCTCTGTTGCACTGAATTTGCACAGAGCAGCCCGGATCCCCCTCTTCTCGGATCCCTCGTTGCTACTCCTGGCCCCTCCCTCCTGTCGAGTGCCCCCACAGCAAGCAGCTTGCTATGGGGACAAGTGATAGTCCAAGTGAAAAGAACTCACCGCTCCAACTGATATGCCCACTGGAACACATCCCTGAGTGCTAGCCCTGGCTCACCTCTGTGGTACATTGTCAAAATAAGAAATGGCTGCACCTCACGTGGGCTCCAAGTAAAGTTTATTGGAATATTAAATGGGGGCACCCGAGCTGAGTCACAGCTCTGTGTGTCCATTCAGACACAGAGATGCGGCCTAGCCCTGCCCTGCCCCCTCTCTTCTGATTGGCTGACTTTGATTGACAGCCGTGGGAGCTAATGGCACCACTGCTGTGTCTCAGCCAATCGGGAGGGAGAATCTCAGATGTCTGATTCACTCATGGACATCGCTGGACAGAGATCGGGCTCAGGTAAGTATTAGTGGGTGCTGGGCGGCTGCTACAGACAGAAAGCTTTTTATCTTAATGCATAGAATACATTAAATTAAAAAAACCTTCTGCCTTTACAGCTCCTTTAACTGCTTGCTGCCCGCCTCAAATGATGGTGGAGCGGTGCATATCATGTTCTGGGACAACATCATATGATGGCATCCCAGAACGGCTGCTTTCACGCGCCCGCGGGAGCATGCAACGCGGCGATCGCGGTCGCGCCATGTTGCTAGGACACAGCACGACCCCGATCTGTGTAAAGAGCCACTTCCGCGGCTCTTAAACCATGTGATCGGCTGTGTCCAATCACAGCCGGTCACATGTAAATACGGAGATGCCGGTAATTGGCTCTCCTCGCCTCACACTGACAGAGTGTGAGGAGAGGAGAGCCAATCAGCAGCATCTCCTCACAGGGGGACATGTAGGAATGTAATCAGGGCACTGATCATCAGTGCCCTGATTACAATAGTGAAATACAGTGTCACAATACAGTGCCCACCATTGCCCACCAATGCCAGAATACAGTGCCCACCAGTGACAGCAATCAGTGCCCACCACTGCCCACAAGTGCCACCAATCAGTGCCCATTAGCCATTCCAGTCAGTGCTGGCAATCAGTGCCGCCTATCAGTGTTGCCCATAAATGCCCATCACTGCTGTCCATCAATGCCCATCAGTGTCGCCCATCAGTGCCACCCGTCAATGCCCGTCAGTGCCCATATATACCGCCTATCCACGCTGCCTATCCGCGCACACCAGTGCCGCCTATCAATGCCCGCCACTGCCGCCTATCAGTATCCACCAGTGCCGCTTATTAGTGCCCAGTGCCACCTATCAGTGCTCATTAGTGCCACATATCAGTGCCACCTATCAGTGCCCATAAGTGTGGCATATTAGTGCCTGCTCATCAGTGCTACCTCATCAGTGCCCATAAGTGCCACCTTATCAGTGCCCATAAGTGCCACCTCATCAATGCCCACCTGTTCATCCTATCAGTGCCCATCAGTGCTGCCTCATCAGCGCACATCAGTGAAGGTGAAAAATTAGTTAGTTACAAAAATTTACTGACAAAAAAAAGTAAAAAACATAATTTTTTGGTCTTTTTTTTGAAAAAAAGAAAAAAAAAACCCTCCAGTGATTAAATACCAACAAAAAAAGCTCTATTTATGTGAAGAAAATGATAAAAAATTTGTTTGGGTACAGTGTAGCATGACCGTGCAATTGTCATTCAAAGTGCGACACCGCTGAAAGCTGAAAAATGGCTTGGGCAGGAAGGGGGTGTTAGTGCCTGGTAGTGGTCAATTCTTTAAAAAAAAAAAAAACCTCTGATTAGGGTTTTGAAGCTTTGTGTATTTCACATTCCTTGTATGATAGGGATTCCATGTATGTGGCTATCGTTATAATGTGCTTCATGATATCACCTATCCTGTTGTATCACCAAATGCACATCTCATGAAACCTGTAAAATATGTTTCTTATGACAGTGGAGTGTCCTGAATTGTAATTTTGTACATGCTTTGTTAATGCCCTGTACACTGCTGTGTTTTCTTTAATAACATTTTTGAACAAGGAAAATAATTATTCATCAGAATAATTTCAGTTAGAGATGCAAATCTCCTTTGAGTATTAAGGAGTGTAAATATTCCTTGCTAAGTAAATCAGTACATGCACCTTCTCAACCACACACACACACACACACAATTTGTTTAACAATTGCAAGCACTGTTTCTAATTTATAGATTATAGTCTATTACTGTCTCAATTTTTACGTCCAAAGTGAAGCCTAATAAAATTATTTTTATTCATGGTCATTTCAGCAATTATAATTTACAGTAGCTGTAAATGCAGGGGCAATTTCCACTGACTGTACTCGTTCTTCAATAGCGATAGTAAAACTTTATGCCATATTAAACATCTCAGAAACTGCTAATGGAAACAGTTGCAGATTGTGAAAATTTGTCCTATTTTCACATATAGGATGATCACGATCTTACTTTTAAATTTATGGAAAGAATAAAATAAAATATCTCTGGAAACAGTCAACAGAAGCTTGGAAATTCCCCAAATCCATCTTGTAAAAGTAAAAAGCGCAAAGCTCGAACCTAATGAGTTTATTTATGATAAAATTCTCATTTTCCTCCCTAGGAATGGTTTCAAAGTTTGGAGATTTGCTACTTGTCGTAATTTTTATGTAATGTGCCTTTTTGTAGCTTTTTCTTTTGCTGTTGCTGGTGTGTTTGTATATATATTTTTTCATGTTCCTTTAGGGTACAAGGTAGCTTTTGTAAAATGGTTCATTTGCTTTATGTTGCAGTTTGTGACTTTGGAGTATTATGTATTTATACATTTTATGGCCAGCTTTATTTTTTCCGACATGCAGATCAGGTAATTGTGGTTCTTTCTGAAAAAGCCAAGGGCTGAGAACGGATGTTTATTGTTAAGTTTTCAGTAGGAGAGGGTAAAATAAGAAAAATCTACTGGCAGCAGGCCAAGCTGTCACTTGTTTGAGGTTTCTTATGTTGGCAGCATTGTATTGAAGTACTTTGGAGGACAATGAAAATGTTATGCCGGTGGAAGATTACAAAACCCACCTTACTTTATTATGAAATACAGGCAAGGGGATTATATAATGTATGTGTTTCATGTCATGTTGCACTACTGAAGCATGTGAAATTACATCCAATAAAACTTTTTAGATTTGCAACTGTGGCATTTTTTAGATATAAGAGAACCAGTCAAACCTGCTCTTAGGCAAGATTTTCTTATGCAAGATGGATCCATTCTCTGCAGGCAAATAACCAAAACCAAACTTACAACTATCTGTCATGCTTTTTTTTATGTATATTTACCTTATTCTGAAGTTTTCAGACCCATTAAATGATGCAGTTGTCTACATCTTTATAATGTAAATAAAAAAGCTGTGGTTGTGCCCCCTAAGGCCTATGGTGTTCTGCAATAAGAGTATTGTTCTTAAGTGTCCCAGGGTTACACTTGACCTCATTCAATGAGAAATAATGATGCCATTTTGAAAAGGAACAGAAGTACTGTGAGGGACAGTTCCAGATTTAAGATGGGCATTCCAGCCAAATCTAAGGTTTTTTTTTTAATCAGCTCAGGGACCATATGAAGAAAAAAATTTTAACCCACAGTTTACAATACTTCTCCTGTGCAGGTTTATCTATTACAGATTTATACTTGCAATCCTAATTAACTTTACTTTCTTTGTTTGTGGATGATTTTGAGCAAAAAGCACAGCTTAGAAGCCCCCCTTTTTAATTTACCCAAGACATTGATACTGTTATGCACACACAGAATCTGGGAGCTTTTTTTGTTATTTGGCCAGCCAGTTGCTGGTCTTCCAGCTTTACAGGCATCCTCAATCCTAATATTTTAAGACAGACAGAAGGGCAACACGTATTCTCAGATGAGCACAGGCATGTAGTGTATGCATGCAGATACAGTTTAACATTTTTGTTTTACTGAAACTACTAGGGGTGGTGACAAGCTTCTGCGATCCACAAATGATATAAAATGGTTGAAACTAAAAAACGTGTATATATACTGTTGAGTACTATAACGTTAATAAAATGACTAGAAAATTACTATAACGCCATGACATGTAAATATCTATTTACCATTGAAAATAGAATAAAGAAAAATTTTGCAGTTACAATTGCAATTTCCAGATTTTTAGTTTTATTTAGATTTGATCATATTTGCCTTTAACGCGTTCCTGCTTACAGTTTTTTACTATTGTGCTGTACTTAGTGTTCTGCCAAACAAGATATTCTTTACTTTAAGTCCTCACTTACTCCTCAGTTGTTTCTATATTCTTATAATATTCTGAAGCTACCATTTGCTTCAGCAAGCCACAATGCTGAATAAATCAGACCCCATGGGGTTGATTTAATAAAGACAAATTGGCTGTTCAGTTTGCAAGGGAATTTTTCCCACAGCTTAGTGAATGAGTTGAAGCTCTGTTGACTTTCATCATTTGTTCATGGCCAAGCAGTTTTTTGCCTTTGCAAGCTATTTG
This sequence comes from Lithobates clamitans, assembly GCA_037952925.1. Classification (NCBI taxonomy): domain Eukaryota; kingdom Metazoa; phylum Chordata; class Amphibia; order Anura; family Ranidae; genus Lithobates; species Lithobates clamitans. The sequence goes on from JBBGZY010001135.1 coordinate 4,833,183, forward strand.
GGATTTTTTGCAAAGTAAATTTTCACCACATTCACTATGCTAAGGTAAAATCCCCTTGCAAAAGCACAAACCCTTTAGTAAATCAACTTATTTGTGTCAGTTCAGACGGAATAGAAAAAAAGATACACTCTCTATGTGGCTTACCTGTGATTTGTTTGATCTCAATAGACAATGAGCAAATGTTCAGATTTTATCGTCTGATATAAGGATAATCATAAAAGGAAAAGCATAAGAAAGTCCAAAACCAATTACAGTCATGAAAGTATTAAGCAAGTGAATATGTAAAATGATATTAACAAATAAGGTAAATTTTAAGTACCTTTTGAAATATGTGATTACGTAGAACTTACTATAGTTTCCCTTTACGCTATCTGTATGCTTGAAATAAGCACAGACTTACTGGGCAGAGTCCAATTTATTGGTTTAGTAAATTTGGTTTATTTTTCTTTTACAATGGAATAGGATGTAAAGCTTTACAGATATATAACAGCTGCATATGTTGTATGGCACCTTTGTGCTGTATTTCAGTTCACAGAATGTAAATTCTAAAAAAAAACAGACAGGTTTGTATAGAATGATATTTATTTGAATATAAAAAGTCTTCCTTGGTGCAAAGTAGAAGAAAAGCAACCTGCTGTCACTTAAATTTATGTTTCTTTTTTTTTTTTAAGAGAATTCCTGCTATGCCTTTGAGGAGGTGGAAATTAATGAATAGAAGACAGTCTTGGTGTTTGCAGGTGAAAGGCTGTATTAGATTTATGAAGTCATTTGATTTCTAATTAAACACCCACAATAAATTGCAAATTACTAACTTCCTGATTTAGTTCCTACTTGGAAAGGTAAAAAGAATGTTCTTATAGAAAATACCATAAATATATAATCTAATCTCTGAATTTGGGAAGGTAAATGCAAAGTTGTAAATAAAGTTATCTCAATGATTGCTCTCCACAGATTTGCACTTCTGTACCCAAAGTTTCCATATTAAAAAAGTCCTCCCATATGCCCTGACCTTAATTGTTCCATTAGGTTGACCCTAACACAACTCTGGCAAAGTTTTTGTCTATGGTGCCCTATCAGGTTTTTAAAATAAAAAATCAGCTCTGGCTGCAACACTGCTGTGGATTGCTTTCCCCGTATTAATCTCTTTCCCCACCTAGATCACCTCAGTTTTCTGAAATGAATGACACCCAGCATCTTTTTAACCTGGCAGACTGAGGACATTCTGAAAGTATAGGGTGTCATGGACCCACCCTCTGGGGGGGCATCCCCACTGTGCACTTTGTAATGATACAAAAGACTCTGCATCACTGAGGACCATTAAGCTCTTAAAAAGAAGCACAGAGGGGGTCAGGTGCGTGATGTGACGCACACGTAGTGGGGGAGGGGCCTGATGACGGAGCCGAGGAAGCGGGCGGCGGAGCAACTCAGGTGAACGAAGCTGCCTGAGAGGTGGAACTGACAGCGTGCAGCATTCAGAACAGCGGCGGCGGCGTTGGTCGGTACACCACGGGCCGCCGAGACACACGGGGTGGCTCACCCTCACGCTCCCCCAGTCCCTTCGGATCGATGAGGGGAACACACCAGCATCCCTAGAGGGTCTCCGGATGGCCCCGCACCCCACCCCTTCCCCCCAGTGATACATCATAAACCCCTGGAGGGCTGGATGAGGACCGGATCCTATGCGCCGAGCACGGCGGGATCGAAGGACACACAGCAACCTAGAGGAGGAAACACCCACAATCTCCAGAGACACCGGGCCTAACCTGAGGTAGAGACGGTAAGCCTATGAGGGAACCCCGGCGAATTCAGGCAAGTAAATGTAACAATACTGTGAAGTCCGTGGATCGGGAAGGAATCTTACAAACATGTAATGGTGGAACCATATACAAGAACAGTGTTTGATGGGCTCCGGTGTAAATAAAGGTTTTAAAACCAGTAGAAAGGTACTAATCCATGAGAGACTGTATAAACTGTAGACCACTGCTGCTTTAAAATTAAAAAGACTGGAAAAAAAAAAAAAAGGGAAAGGGGAGGGAGCAGACAGGCGGGCGGCACTACCGTCTATGGTGGTCTTGTCTGGCCGGCCATTTCCTTTCCCTTTGGGACGGTTTCACCCTCCGTCTCCCTTTGCCCCCCCCCGCTGCAGGTGTACATTGAAGGAGTATAGAGAAACTAATAGTCATAAGACCGGATAATTAAGTGGCTAAGCAGCTAAGAAAGTAACGATAGTGCTTGGGTTCAAGCACTCTGCCCTATCCCTGACCAAAATACAACGGTAGTCACTAGGTTTGGTAAGATCAAGACCAGGCCGGGGGGGGGGATACAGAGCATAGAGGAGGGGGCGGACAGAGAGGGACTAGAGGAGGCAGGCGGGAGGAGGGCAAGGTGGAGATAGAAGATAACAAACATGCGAGGGCGCCCTCAAAGGGGAGCGGAGGCGAAGCAACCTAGAGAGAGCCTGAACACTAGCTCTATTCAGAAGTACCTGAAGGAGACAAACCAGGGAAGCCCCAAAAACCCAGCTCAAGATAATAAACAGCAAAGTGGGAAAGAAAAGAAGAAAGAAATAGTGAAGAGCCAAGGGGCTAACGGGGGATCAACTAGGGGAGAAGGCGGAGCCCCAAGTACGATGGAAGACACCAGCATGGAAATTCCATTAACTAAAACAGAGCTTCTAGAGATGTTCGCCAAACTGGAACTGGTAATTAAAACAGAAATTCATAATGTTAGAACCGACATGGGCCACCTACTGAAGCTAGTAGAATCAGCAGAGGAGGCCTCAGATAAACAGGGCAGAGAAATAGTCACCTTAAAACAACAGGTAAAAGACCTACAACTAGCCCAACGGGACATCTTTTATAAATTAGAAGCGCAAGAAAACCAGAGTCGCAGACAAAATTTGAGGCTGCGCGCCCTGCCAGAACAACGAGGTGAAGATCTGTATGCTAAAATGAAAGCCATCTTCAACCCGATCCTGGACCGAAACCCAAACGATGAACTGAAGATTGACAGGGTTCATAGATTAAGGAAATCCCCAAATGTCAGCGAGGATAAACCCAGGGATATAATTATTAGGTTCCACCATTATGAAGATAAAGCAAGAGCTTGGAGTAACCTCAGGAAAGCTCAACCAGTAAAATTTGAGGGGGTTGAAATCCAGTTTTTTTCCGATATTTCGGCAGAGACTCTGGCCTGGAGAAGGCAGTTGCGACCCCTCCTGGAAGAATTGAGAAAGGCAAATATGAAATATAGTTGGGGATTTCCAACTTCACTGATTGTAGTGAAAGCGGGCAGAACATGCAGATTGAAATATATAGATAATATGCAAGACTTTTGTAAAGATTTGGACATCCCTGTCCCAGCCGTATTCAAATAATTGGTGGAAAGCCCGGTTGATGTTTAGACACCTGGAAACCTTGGGGGGGGGGAGGAGTGGGGGCGGGGGGGTGCGTGGGTGGGAGGGGGAGGGCGCCCAGTGTGGGGACAGGCGGCCTTATGGTCGCCCGCTCGCGATGTTCCCCCCCCCCCTTTTCTACCTAGGGGGGGGGGAGCATGGCGACCGAGGCGATCCGTCATTAGAGTCACACCCCATTGGTCTGGCCGGTCGCATGCCGAGAGAAGCAATACCTCTTGGCGGCGGACATACTGCCAGGTCTAGGCAGGTAGGGAAAGGGGGGAGGGCGGGGGGTGTTTGGGGGGGGGTGGGGGAATGGGGTTTGGGGTGGAGGGAGGTCTGGGAGGGGAGGAGAGTGGAAAAGGTCCGGCAGGTATCAAAGAAAAGAGTGCAAAACATAAGATGTGTATCTAGCGAACAGCAATATGCAAAAGCTAAATGACAGAGTTTTCATGTATTACTTACAACGTTAAAGGGCTGAACTCCCCCCTTAAACGTCACAAAATCTTGCGAGAATTAGAACAACTTAAGGCAGATGTAGTGTTTCTTCAAGAGACCCACTTCTCACAGGATTCACACATTAGATTATTCTCTAAGTGCTTCCCCAACTGGTTCTACAGCGACTCACCTATCAAGAGAGCTAAGGGGGTCGCAATTGGGCTCTCAAGAAGGACTAGGTTTGTGTTATTAGAAAGATGTGAGGATAGGGATGGTCGCTATCTTTTTCTGAAGATTAGAATGGGAGAAAGGGTTTTTACCCTGGTGAACATCTACTGTCCAAACAACAACCCAGCACAATTTTTGCTACACATCTTAAATAAGTTAGCAGATTTTAGGGCAGGACAGGTGATAGTGGCAGGTGACCTGAATTTCTGCTTGGACCCAGCGATGGATAGCACAGTTGGTAACCAGAGAATGAGTGGGAGACTATTAAAAAAAGTTGGCCAGAAATTGCACAACTGCCATTTGATAGACGCTTGGAGGGCACAACACGCAAAAAGTAAAGATTATACTTTTTTTTCCTCGGTACATGGGTCCTATTCTCGTCTTGATTATTTTATGGTAGACCATAGGTTACTCGATTTTGTCAAGGAAACGGAAATAGGCGTTGCCACTCTATCCGACCATGCACCGGTTTTGATGAGGGTGGCGATGCCGGGATTCCGGAGATCACCATTTTCATGGCAGTTAGACGAAAAACTAATAGACAACCCAATCATCTATAGTAAGATACAGGAGGAAATAGAGGGCTTCCTCAAGATAAACGATACCGGAGAGGTCTCAGGTTCAGTCTTATGGGAGGCGATGAAAGCATACACAAGGGGCATATTGATTTCTTTGGAAGCCAAAGAGAAAAAAGAGGGGAAAAAAAGAAAGGCAGAGCTAATTGAAGAAATACATCAGTTGGAACAAATACATAAATCAGCCAATGGGGGCCACAACTTATTCCTAGTGCAGTTAATCCATAAAAGAGAAGAACTAAAAGATTTAATGGAACTTGAATCTAAACGCATACTGTATAAAAACGCAAAAGACAGATTTAGGTGGAGTAACAAAATAGGGAAACACCTGGCATCAGTCGTTAAAAAGAAAAGGGATACGAACTTCATAGAGAGGATCCAAAATAAAAACGGGATATTTAAATATACTTCTAGCGATATAGCCGAAGAGTTTCAAAAATATTTTACAGCTCTATATAAAGTCAAACAAGGTGGGGCTAATACTCTGGGAAAGGAAGAAAGGATAGATGAATTTTTAAGAGAGGCAGGTCTACCAAGTCTCTCGGACAACGAGGCAAAAGAATTAGAAGAACTCATTACGGTGGAAGAGATTGAGCGGGCTTTGAAGACATCTCCCTCTGGAAAAAGTCCAGGGCCAGATGGCTTCACCACCTACTTCTACAAAAAATTTAAAGATATTCTGATCCCCAAGCTCTGTCAGATATGGAATAAGATAGGGAGCCAGGAGGAATTCTGTGAAGGAGCATTGATGGCATCGATTGCCTTAATACCTAAGGCGGCGAAAGATAGCTCACTGTGTTCGAGCTATAGGCCGATCGCTTTACTCAATACCGATACAAAATTATACGCCAAGGTATTAGCCAATAGGCTGAAGGACAAAATGACATACTGGATACACCCTGATCAGACGGGCTTTATCCCAGGCAGAGAGGGGAGGGATAACGGTGTGAGGTCACTATTGGTTATAAAGGCGATGAAAGTGAGGGGGGCCCCCAGTCTACTACTGTCGTTGGACGCAGAGAAAGCCTTCGACAGAGTGGACTGGGGGTTCATGATAAAGACACTGAGGGCAATCGGATTGGGCGACACTATGTTAAACTGGATCAAGGCACTATATAAGGCCCCATCTGCACTTGTCAAAGTAAACGGTGTATTTTCGAGAGAAGTCAGGATGGAAAACGGAACTAGACAGGGATGTCCCCTGTCCCCTCTTCTGTTTGCCCTGACTTTAGAGCCCCTACTGGCGGTAATCAGGAAAAACCCAGATATACGCGGATGCATAGTGGAAGGCGATGAACACAAGCTCTCGGCGTTTGCCGATGACGTATTGTTCTACATAGCGAATCCAAGGATCTCACTCCCGAACCTCCTGGCTACGCTGAGGAGATACGGGGAACTTTCAAATTATAAGGTGAATCTTGGTAAATCAGCAGCCCTAAATATCAACATTGAGAAACAAGAGGTAACCAAACTTAAAGAATATTTTCAATTTCCATGGCGTAAAAAAATAGATTACCTAGGAATAGTACTAACAAAATCCCTTAAGAAATTATACCAGTTAAACTTTATACCCCTCCTTGTGGAGATTAAGCAGGAAACAAAGAAAAGCATGTATTCCCCTATTTCTTGGCTTGGCCGAGTCAATATTGTTAAAATGACTCTAGCTCCGAAGATTCTATATAAAATGCAGTTACTGCCAATTCCGTTAGCACAGTCTTTTTTCAGAGCCCTGAATAACATTATTTCCAAATTTGTTTGGAAAAACAAGAAGCCACGGATCGCCTTTGGGGTCTTGAGCAGGGACAAAACACAGGGTGGTCTGGCCCTCCCAGATTTTAAGAATTATTATAGAGCAATAGTACTTTCACGAATGTTGGAATGGGGTAAAGAATCATTAGGGAATAGATGGGTGAAATTAGAAAGAGATCTGAGCACGGCAAATATATGCCAATTAATTTGGAATCCACCACACTTTAGGGAATTAAGTCCAAATACACACATAATAACACGCCACACTTTAAGGACTTGGGATCAATTACACAGACAAAAGACATGGGAATTTAATTCACCACTTATATATTTAAAGGAAAACAAGTTTTTTCCACCAGGGTTAAGAGAAGTGGGAGGGAATTGGATAAGGAAGCACGAAACACAATTATTGGATATTACAAGAAACGGCAAAATTATTTCTTTTCAGGAGTTGTCACTGCTCAATGACCTAATGAACATAGATATATGGAGGTATAATCAGTTGGCATCTTTTATTAAAAGTTTACCAGGTCCAATTAGAGATAAGGAGAATCTTAGACCTATGGAGAAACTGTTTCTGAAAAATAAAATCACAAAGAAAACAAAAGAACTATATAAAATAGTGCGGGAAGAGGGGGTAGGCATAAAGCCGTTATATTGCAATAAATGGGAGTTTGAGCTAGGTACATTACCAAGCGATGTAACATGGCAGAATATCTTTAACGCAACACATAAGTCGGCAGTAGATGCGAGTACAATAGAATCAAATTTTAAATGCCTAGCCAGATGGTACATGACGCCAGACAGGGTAAACAAGATGCAAGGAGAATCCTCTGGTAATTGCTGGAGGGGATGTTCCGCCAGGGGATCAATGGCCCACCTCTGGTGGGAGTGTCCAATAATTAAAAGGTTCTGGCAAGAAGTACTCAAGACAATACAAGAGATAACGGGGACCGAGATCAGAGAAGACCCTTGGGTATGCTTGTTTCACGGGACGGAGGGTCGGACGGGCAAGTACAACGCCTCTTTGACGCCCATTCTCTTAAATGTGGCCAAAAGCTTAATACCAAAGAAATGGCAAGAGAAAGAAGGCCCAAGCATTCGTGAATGGTTAAACAGGGTCAATGGAATCTATATCTTAGAGGCCGGTGACGTTGAAGATCTTTCGGCAGAGACAGAGGAAGTCCGGGAGGGAACAAAATGGGCGAAATGGTTAGCCTTTAAAAAAACATGGATGTATGCGGAGAAGTTCATATGAGGATGCACATATTAGAGTAGGAATTTCTGAGGGACCAGGGTGGGAGGGGAGAATCGGGGGGGTGAATTTGGGGGGTGGGGGGGAGGAGGGATAGGGGTATTAAGATACTATTTGGGTTAAGGAATAGCTGGGGTTCGCCCATATAATATTGGAATGTCAAAATAAAGTTTTTTTTTTTTAAAAGGAAAACAAGAATACTATACCTGCTACCATGATGTGATGTTATAATGGGAAGAAATGACCTAAACATGGTGATTTAAACCCTCTCATTGTAAAAGCTGAAGTAGCAAAAAAAAAAAAAAAAAAAAAAGAAAAAAAAAAAAAGAAGCACAGAGGAAAAGGACGTTACATATTACTACCTGAAGACTATACAATACATATATAAGAAACTTGCTGGGTACCTTCAGGGATGGAAGGGAGGGAGAGGAGCAAAGTGAGTGGAGGCCAAATTTCGAACTGAATCCCTTTCTTAATCAAATCCCTTAAAACAGGGATCTCCAAACTACAGCCCTCCAAATGTTGCTGAACTACACAACCCATGAGGCATTGTAAAACTCTGACACTCACAGGCATGACTAGGCATGATGGGAATTGTAGTTCCTGAACAAGTGGAGGGCCATAGTTTGGAGACCCTTGCCTTAAATGAGGTTCAGTCTTTACTTTCCCTTGACACTTAACTTAACTTAACCTTAGAAATGTACTACTTAAAAATGTTTAAAAAGTTAACTCAACACCTAAAGCTTAAAGTGGTTGTAAAGTCAGAAGGATTTTTTATCTTAATGCATTCTATGTATTAGGATAAAAAGCCTTCTGTGTGCAGCAGCCACCAAAGCACCCCCTAATACTTACCTAAGCCCCATCTCTGTCCAGCGATGTTCACGAGTGACTTGACTGTCCAGGACTCTCCTCCTGATTGGCTGAGAGACAGCAGCGGTGCCATTGGCTCCCACTGTTGTTAGTCAAAGTCAGTTAGCCAATCAGGAGTGAGAGGAGACAGGGTTAAACCACAGCTCTGTGTCTGAATGGACACAGGAAGCAGTGACTCAGATCGGGTGCCCCCACAGCAGGCTGCTTGCTGTGGGGGCACTCAACAGAAGGGAGGGCCCAGGAGAGCTGAAGAGGGACCAGAGAAAAGGAGGATCTGGTCTTCCCTATGCAAGTCCATTGCACAGAGCAGGTAAGGATAACATTTTTGTTATTTTTATGGAAAAAACCTAGACTTTGCAATGACTTTAATTCTAGTTTTCCACTTCCCCCGCTTCCTCCAACCCCTAGTTTCAATATTTCCAGTATACATACTCCAAATCATCTTCCAGTTGGTCACATGACAAGCAGATATTTATCCTACTTCTCCAGCATCAGCAGTCTTTACTGCTGTATAGAATTGCATTATGACATGTGACCACCATTCTATTCAGAGATTCTCTGCCATGGTGGGTTGTAAAAAGTGGTTGAATGAGGTTGAATGGCAACAGGAAGGGGCACTAAGGACAGTACTATATCATGGCAAGGGGCGAATACTGCTTTTCTAAACTTTTATTTTAAACATAGGGAGGAGGGAATGAGGTAGTAAAGCCTTGAAGCTCTACCAATTACCTAAACCTTATTTAACCCTGAAGATCTGTACTTTGGCAACAAAAGGTATCAGGCTTTTATGAACAAAGATTAACCCTGAAAACTGTTTTGCTCAACCCACCGTACTGAGTATTCACTATTGAAAAAACAGAATCAATGTATCATAGCTTTACAATCACCTTGCTCTGGACAGAAATCAGATGGTCACAAGGTTTTATTCACAACCAATCAGTATATTTCTCAGGATACATTTTTAAAGTAAAACTGAATGCTAATATTTCACAGTCTAATCAAGCACCAAATCCAGTTACCAGGGCTTTTTTCAGCAGGAGAAACACAGTTTCGGAACCTCCAACACTGAATGTATTTTATGGTAAGGAGTACTGGGGTGTGCTTGGAGGGTCTATTGATGCTGACTGATGGGGAATCTTTTGTCTCTGGTGGGGATCTATTTTTGTGTGGGGTCTTTTGGTGTCTTATGTTGCTGGGAGGAATCTACTGTCGAGGGAGAGGTCTATTACTGCTGACTGCTGGAGGGTCTATTGATGCTGGCTGCTGGAGGGTCTATTGATGCTGACTGTTGGGAGATCTGTTGTTGCTGCTTGGGTGATATTTTGTTGCAGGGGGTCCATTGTTGCTGGGGGGATTTATTGTTGTTTTGGGGGTCTATTGTTGCTGGGATGGGGGTCTATCAAATTCCATACAAATTACCTAGTAGCACAAAATGATAATTGGTTCTGTATTCTGTAAAAGGGGTGGTAGGGGGTGGAACCATGGGGCGGTGCTTAAAGGTCGGTAGGGGGCAGAGACAAAGGGTGACTCAGAAGAGAGGTGTTCCTGCAACTATTTCTGCGAAAAAAAGCCCTGACAGTTACTATGTGAGGTACAGCATAACATAAACCAAAAATCCCTTTACCTTCCCTCACTGGCCGTATCCTCCTTCAATTGTGTCTCAAGTTATCCTTCCCAGACACTGCAACTCACAGTGGAGGGGTTTTAGCAATGGATGTGCTGCCAATCCAGAAAGCAGTAGGAAGGAATAGGTGGGCCAGGTATTGTTTAAGAAGCGACACTGCTGATAGCCCCCCTGCAACATATTTTTTATCCCACGGTAGTGCAAGCAGGCTCAGCCTACTACAAAGTGGCAACTCTCCTCTGAATTTTTAAACAGTGCAGCATCATTACCATCCCATAACAGAAAGTTGTATTAGGTGGACGCTGGCAAGATCCACAGGTTTTTGTGGGACTTTGCAGGGGGGCTAAGAGAAAATTGTAGGTTAATTTATAATTAAGTGCATATTTTTTAATTAGAGGCCATAGTACTTGAAGAAGAAAGACAAGGTACATTGGTATGGAGAAAACGGAAAAGGAAGTAAGGAAGGAATCTATGTATGTGCATGAATGTGCATAATAACATAAAACAGTATACAATATGGTCATTTGATAAAACAATCATATTCCAGTTTCAAAAAGATGAATTGCGCCTGCAAATGATAATAATATATTTTTACATAGTAGAGATAATAAATTATCTGAATTTTGTCACTAATATCTCAAACTTGCTGCTGCTTGATATTGAAAATAATCACAGTTAGAAACGCCAACATATTTGAATTTCAGCAAGGCAACTCCATTTTACATCAGATCTGAAAAAGTAATTTCCTTTATTCCCTGCAGAGAGCAATAAGGCCCTGAATCAAGGGTCCAATGTAAGTACTAACTCAAGTTTCAAATTAAATAAATGTGATAAAAGCCTTCATCTTGCTGTTGATCAAATGTGCAAAGGCACTGATTTCGACAGACATATTACAATACATTTCTTGTATGAGTCCCTAATGCAGAATCATCAATTGCCTCCATTTGGGATTTCTCTACGAAGGCAGGCTGAAATGTTACTCACTCCTTAAGTGCTGCCCACTGGGAGAATATGAGCTATGTTCTAATCTGAAGGTTGTTAAGCTTGTCATTAAGAAATAATAGTGCCATGTTTATTTTACAAAATGACAGCTCGATTGAAAGTATTTGAAGACAGATTCAATTTCTGTGGCTATTTGAGTCATGTTCATTATTGAGATAAGGGCCAATACAGCATGAAACTTTAGATGAAACGGAGCGTGAGAGGCAATTGTTCTTCTTCTAAGACCTGTCTGAAACCTGTTTTATATATATATATATATATATATATATTTAGACACTTCACCCTCAAATGAATGAGCGTAATGTATCTATAGCGCTTAATTATAATCAGAAAAAAGAAAGGTTGATTCAAAATTATATATACTTTTTTTAAACAATCATTTTTATTAAAATTATAATGTAACAATCCAAATTGTCATTTATTTCAGTCATTAATAGCAAGAATAGTTACAGTAATTCAGAAATGCTGTTGCATAGTTATATAACACTTGATATCCTGGACCAGCCCTCCCCTAATGGACATCAAGTTTTTTTTTTTTTTAAGGCACAGAATACAACTACATAAGCAGGGTCATGGTTATCTGAACAAGAGATAACAAGACAGCCCCGAATATGTTGTAAATGAAACAATCTCAAACATTAATATTAACACTAATTAATTAATATTAACACTAATATTAATATATCTTAACTTGGACCTAAGGTACTCTGGACCCTAATTTGTATACCAAGAGACCCATGGACCCCATATGTGTTCGAAGGCATGAGTAGAATGTACAGTATCTCATAAAAGTGTTATATTTTATAGTGTTACAGATTTATTATATCTTTTCATGTGACAACACTGAAGAAATGACACTTTGCTACAATGTAAAGTAGTGAGTGTACAGCTTGTATAAATTTGCTGTCCCCTCAAAATAACTCAACACACACCCACTAATGTCTAAACCACTAGAAACAAAAGTGAGTACACCCCTAAATGAAAATGTCCAAATTGGGCCCAAGGTGTCAATATTTTGTGTGGCCACCATTGGCCACCATTATTTTCCAGCACTGCCTTAACCCTCTGGGGCATGGAGTTCACCAGAGCTTCACAGGTTTCCACTGGAGTCCTCTTCCACTCCTCCAAGACAACATCATGAAGCTGGTGGATGTTAGAGACCTTGCGCTCCTCCACCTTCTATTTGAGGATGCCCCACAGATGCTCAATAGGGTTTAGGTCTGGAGACATGCTTGGCCAGTCCATCACCTTTACCCTCAGCTTCTTAGCAAAGCAGTGGTCATCTTGAAGTTGTGTTTGGGGTCATTATCAGGTTGGAATACTGCCCTGTGGCCCAGTCTCCGAAAGGAGGGGACCATGCTCTGCTTTAGTATGTCACAGTACATATTGGCATTCATGGTTCCTTCAATGAACTGTAGCTCCCCAGTGCCAGCAGCACTCATGTAGCCCCAGACCATGACACTCCCACCACCATGCTTGACTGTAGGCAAGACACACTTGTCTTTGTACTCCTCACCTGATTGCCGCCACTCACGTTTGACACCATCTATACCAAATACACATCATCAGACCACAGGACATGGTTACAGTAATCCATGTCCTTAGTCTGCTTGTCTTCAGCAAACCGTTTGCAGGCTTTCTTGTGCATCATCTTTAGAAGAGACTTCCTTCTTGGATGACAGCCATGCAGACCAATTTGATGCAGTGTGCGGCGTATGGTCTGAGCACTGACAGGCTGACTCCCCACCCCTTCAACCTCTGCAGCAATGCTGGTAGCACTTATACGTCTATTTCCCAAAGACAATCTTTGGATATGATGCTGTGCACACGGACTCAACTTCTTTGGTCGACCATGGCGAGGCCTGTTCTGAGTGGAACCTGTCCTGTTAAACCACTGTATGGTCTTCACCACCGTGCTGCAGCTAAGTCTCAGGGTCTTGGCAATATTCTTATGGTCTAGGCCATCTTTATGTAGAGCAACAATTCTTTTTTTCAGATCCTTAAAGAGTTATTTGCCATGAGGTGCCATGTTGAACTTTCAGTGACCAGTATGAGAGGGTGAGAGCGATAACACCAAATTTAACTCACCTGCTCCCCATTCACACCTGAGACCTTGTAACACTAACAAGTCACATGGCACCAGGGAGGGAAAATGGCTAATTGGACCTAATTTTGACATTTTCACTTAGGGGTGTACTCACTTTTGTTGCCAGCTGTTTAGGCATTAATGACTGTGTGCTGAGTTATTTTGAGGGAACAGCAAATTTACACAGTTATACAAGCTGTACACTCACTGCTTTTCATACATATAATGTTGTTGGGTAACATTCGCAATTTCTGACGGGTTAGGAGCCAGGTCTTATTTCCAATGCCTGGTGAGAATTAGCTTGGCTGAGAGTAAGATATTGGCTACTATACCACGAAAATGAGGTAGAAACTGGTCTATGCCTATGTTAAGTAGGGCTAAAGCTGGGTTTGCAGGGGTAATAATGCCAGTAACTTCCAGAATCAGTTGGAATTCTTTCGGCCATAAACAAGGGTTCCCAAGTCACCGCAACCATGCCAGAATAAGAACTTGTTTTGTATATGGATGCTAATCTATAGGGAGTAAGATACCAACAATGCGATATCTTAAGTGCTAGCTCCCAGTGGTTCACACAGTGAGTGGTGGAATATGTGTGTCTGATAGTTCTTCTCCACTGGTGAAGGAAGCTTTAAGATCTGTTTAATCATAGGATTTGTCTTATAGAAGGTAATTTTGTCCTGTGGTAAACTATAAATAAGGGATGTGCCTCTTGCTGATTAAAGGGTATTCCCATAGTATTGCCATATTTTGGAATGTACCATGATTAGCGGGGGAGGTGAAGATAATAGGAAACTGTGTATATGATAAAGTGTGAAGCATGTTGAATTGGGTCATTTGAATTTGGATATGATATTCTCTGGTGTAATAGGGCTCCATCCGAGTAGAGATAATTTATCTGGTGTATCCCCCAGTCCCCCCAATCCCTTAAATACAGATCTGGAATAAGGTGTTGAAGGGTAATGAGTGGGATATCTAACTTGTAGCGTTGAGAGGGATGTGGAGTAAGATGTACTATCGCTCTACATTCTATTTTGGATGCCTTCGTGGTAGGAGGCAGTTGGTTTAGATTTAGTGGTTTCCACAGATCTGCATAAAGTATGGTGCAGAGATTAAGGTGTTGTTAAGACCCTTTTCAATATCTAGCCACGGGGGTTCAGCTGCTAGATTAAACCAGTGTTTGAGTGCGTCCGCATGTACAGCCGTGTAATAGTCCTGTAGGTCTACCATGCCTCCAACTAATCTATGCTTAATTAGGGATATATGGGAGCAACGGACTCTTTTTCCCTGCCAGATACATTTTTTCATTAATGATATTAGTTCTTTCATGTATGTTGATTTCAATGGGATGTGAAGAGTTCTGAACAAATATAGTATTTGTGGAAGTATGAGCACCTTATATGCTGCTAGTCTGCCCACCCATGACAGCTCAACTTTAGCTTTAAGTTTTTCATTTCTTTATCGAGTTTGGACAACATTGGCTTGTAATTACCATCAACAAAGCAAGCACAAATGGGTGTGATAGTGATACCAAGATAATTTATACGCTTCTCGGCCCAGGTGTACGGCAACCTATCCTTCAAGCTGGATACGTCATTGTTGATAATGCCCAAATTTAAAATCAACGTTTTTGTGTGATTGACCTTATAATATTATAGTTGACTGAATTCCATCAAAATTTCATGAGCTCTAGGGAGAGAAGTGCATGGGTTTGTTAGCATCAGAATGATGTCATCCTCAAATAAGTTAATGATATGGGGTCTATCTCTAAATATGAACCCTGTTATTTGTGGATCTAAGCGGATTCTCTCTGCCAAAGTTTCGATCGCTAAATGAAATATTGTAGGGGGTAGGGGACAACCTTGCTTTGTGCTGTTTGATATGAGAAAGGGCTTGGATAACATGTTCTCTGTGTTCACCTGGGCTGAAGGGGTGGAATACAGTGCTAATACTGCAGATAGAATGGAGCCTCGAAAACCAAACTGATGCAAGACTTGCAACATATAGTTTCAATGCACTCGGTTGAACGCCTTCTCAGCATCAATAGTGAGTGGCAGAATGAACAATGTTAATAACCCATCTGGTAGCATCTGAGGTCTGCCTGCCAGGAGCAAATCCCATCTGGTCCGCTTGAATCAACCAAGGTAGCACCTCCTTCAACCTAAGAGTTTGGCATATATTTTAATATCTACATTAATCAGTTCAGATCTGTGCTATAGCTGAATGACGGCTACAGTGCGGGCCCTTTGTCTATGAGACTCGCTGGATTACAGATCGGAGTAAGGGGTCGATCAAGACCCCTTACCACATGATCAGCTGTCAGCCAATGACAGCTGACCATGTGATGTCAACAAAGCCGGTAATCGGCTATTTTTTCTCCTCGCATTGGCAGCGTGTGTATATATATGCATCCCAGGTGTTGCATATATATATATATATACACTGTATTCAGTTTAGCTAGATCCGTTCCTGTTATTTTCCTACTGACAGGCAGGCTTGTCTTGTTACAGTATTTACAGCTACCTGAAGAAAATTGCTGGTGTTCTTTTGTTCCTATTAGTACCACAGTCAAGCAGCTAGACTATTTACAGTTGGTGTAGTGCGTCCTCCTCACAGTGTTCATTTAAAGCTACAAGTTAGTTTAGTGTGACCTCTGCACAGTGTTCAGCTAAAACTACAAGTTAGTGTAGTGCGTCCTCCTCACAGTGTTCAGCTAAAGCTACAAGTTAGTGTAGTGCGTCCTTCTCACAGTGTTCAGCTAAAACTACAAGTTAGTGTAGTGCGACCTCTGCACAGTGTTCAGCTAAAGCTACAAGTTAGTGTAGTGAGACCTCTGCACAGTGTTCAGCTAAAGCTACAAGTTAGTGTAGTGCATCCTGCTCACAGTGTTCAGCTAAAACTACAAGTTAGTGTAGTGTGACCTCTGCACAGTGTTCAGCTAAGGCTACAAGTTAGTGTAGTGCGTCCTCCTCATAGTGTTCAGCTAAAACTACAAGTTAGTGTAGTGAGACCTCTGGACAGTGTTCAGCTAAAGCTACAAGTTAGTGTAGTGCGTCCTCCTCACAGTGTTCAGCTAAAGCTACAAGTTAGTTTAGTGTGACCTCTGCACAGTGTTCAGCTAAAGCTACAAGTTAGTGTAGTGCGTCCTCCTCACAGTGTTCAGCTAAACCTACAAGTTATTTTTTTGCGAGCTCTGCACAGTGTTCAGCTAAAGCTACCTGTAGAAGGTTGGTGGTGTTTTTCTGATCCTATCACTACCGCAGGCAGCTAAATAAGCTAAAAGTTATTTTTTGGTGAGCTCTGCACAGTGTTCACCTAAAGCTACCTGTAGAAGGTTGGTGGTGTTTTCCTGATCCTATCACTACCGCAGGCAGCTAAATAAGCTACAAGTTAGTGTAGTGCGAGCTCTGCACAGTGTTCACCTAAAGCTACCTGTAGAAGGTTGGTGGTGTTTTCCTGATCCTATCACTACCGCAGGCAGCTAAATAGGCTACAAGTTAGTGTAGTGCAAGCTCTGCACAGTGTTCACCTAAAGCTACCTGTAGAAGTTTGGTGGTGTTTTCCTGATCCTATCACTACCGCAGGCAGCTAAATAAGCTACAAGTTAGTGTAGTGCGAGCTCTGCACAGTGTTCACCCAAAGCTACCTGTAGAAGGTTGGTGGTGTTTTCCTGATCCTATCACTACCGCAAGCAGCTAAATAAGCTACAAGTTGGTGTAGTGCAAGCTCTGCACAGTGTTCACCTAAAGCTACCTGTAGAAGGTTGGTGGTGTTTTCCTGATCCTATCACTACCGCAGGCAGCTAAATAAGCTACAAGTTTATTTTTTGGCGAGCTCTGCACAGTGTTCACCTAAAGCTACCTGTAGAAGGTTGGTGGTGTTTTCCTGATCCTATCACTACCGCAGGCAGCTAAATAAGCTACAAGTTATTTTTTGGCGAGCTCTGCACAGTGTTCACCTAAAGCTACCTGTAGAAGGTTGGTGGTGTTTTCCTGATCCTATCACTACCGCAGGCAGCTAAATAAGCTACAAGTTATTTTTTGGCGAGCTCTGCACAGTGTTCAGATAAAGCTACCTGTAGAAGGTTGGTGGTGTTCTCATACCAGCTTAGTGCAGCTACAGGCCATTAGTATGTCTAGAAGGCCAACAAGGAGAGGCAGACAGTCACAAACCAATAAAAGAGGGCAAGCAGGCTCTGTGTCTAGAGGCAATAGTGCTGGTCATGGAGACGGTGCATCCTCATCAGCACGTGGCCGTGGGACATGCTTGGCCTTTTTTTCGGCAGCTGGCCGTGTTGAGCCGCAAAATGCGGAAGACTTGGTCGAGTGGATGACAAAGCGTCCTCATCCTCCTCATCCTGTCTCACCCATGCTCAGGGTACTTTGTCTGGCAAAGCAGCGGTCTCTTCCCTCGGCTCAATGTCATCAATGACTCCTTCTCTAGCCCCACCATGTCCTCCTGAGGAGTCCCTCGAACTGTTGGACCACAGTGTTGGGTAGATGCTCCAGGAGAATGCCCAGCGTTTGGAAGGCTCTGATGATGATACTGAGCTAGATGAAGGCAGTAACATGAGCACGGACAGAGGGGGTGCCCAAGAAGGGCAGCAATCTGGCAGTCATGCTCCCCCTGCTGCAGCATACTGCCAGGTTTGCTCCAGTGATGAGGAGGGAGGGGATGATGAGGTCACTGACTCAACGTGGGTGCCTGATAGGAGAGAGGAGGAGGAGGAGGAGGAGGAGGCGGCACATCACCAACGAGGCAGGATGCCCTCCAGGGGCCAGCCTAAGGGCAGCACACTGACTGCATCACACCCCAAAGCTCCGCATGTGCAGGGCGCTGCAGTCTCTTCGTGTTATTCAAAAAGTTCTTTGGTGTGGGCCTTTTTTGAGACGAGTGCATCAGATCGCACCGCTGCTATTTGCAACATATGTCTCAAGCGTATCTCACGTGGCCAAAACATCTCCTGCTTGGGCACCACATGCTTGACCAGACATATGTTGACCTGCCATGCAGTTCGTTGGCAAGCGTATCTAAAAGACCCACACCAAAGAACAAAGAGGACCTCTCCTTGCTCCTCATCAGCTGAGATCTCCAACCCCACTATACCTTCAGTCCTCTCTGAGACCTGCACTGAGAGGAATGAAGGTGAAGAATTAGGTGTGTCACAGCCAAGTACTTGTGGGTAATCTGCTTTCGGTACACCGACGTCAGATTGTACCAGGCAAATTTCCCTGCCCCAGCTGCTGCACCGCTGAAAGAAGTTTGCTCCCAGCCATCCACATGCCCAGCGGTTGAATGTTAGCTTGGCAAAATTGCTAGCACTTCAACTGCTGCCTTTTCAGTAGGTAGCATTTGCCCCCTTCCGTGAGTTTGTGGAATGTGCGGTTCCTCAGTGGCAGGTACCCAAACGCTACTTTTTCTCACGGAAGGCGATTCCAACTCTCTACCGGCATGTGGAAGGCAATGTCTTGGCCTCGCTGGACAGGGCGGTCAGCGGTAAGGTGCATATTACCGCTGACTCATGGTCCAGCAGGCATGGACAGGGATGTTACCTAAGTTTTACCGCGTATTGGGTGACTCTGAGGGCAGCTGGGAAGGATACAGGACAAGGTGCAGTAGTGTTGGAGGTTGTTCCGCCACCATGCCTCCAAAATGCCACTACTAATGATTGTGACACACCTCTCTCCTCCACCCCCTCCTCTTCTTTTTCCTCCATGGCCTCTTCCTGTGCTTTGTCCTCGGAACCAGCGTTGCTCCGTAGCCATTCAAGGGCCGTTCAAGGGGCTACGCAAGTATGCAGGCCAAAAGATGCCATGCGGTGCTTGAGCTGGTGTGCTTGGGGGACAGGAGCCACACTGGGGCAGAGGTTCTGTCAGCTCTGCAGGGGCAGGTTCAGAGGTAGTTGACGCCACACCAACTTAAGGCAGGAATGGTGGTTTGCGACAATGGCACCAACCTCCTCTCTGCCCTCCGACAGGGACAAATGACTCATGTGCCCTGTTTGGCTCACATCCTTAACTTGGTGGTTCAGCGGTTCTTGGGCAGGTACCCGGGCTTACAGGATGTCCTGAGGCAGGCCAGGAAAGTCTGTGTGCATTTCCGCTGGTCATATAATGCCAGTGCTCGGCTGGCAGACCTCCAAAAGGAGTTTAACCTGCCCAAGAACCGCCTAATCTGTGACATGCCCACCAGGTGGAACTTAACGTTGGCCATGCTGCAGCGGCTGCACACACAGCAGAGGGCCATCAATGAGTACCTGTGCGACTATGGCACCAGGACAGGGTCAGGGGAGCTTGTTTTTTTTCCCCACATCAGTGGGCCATGATCAGGGATGCATGCACTGTCCTGCCACCATTTGAGGAGGCCACGAGGATGGTGAGCAGTGACAGTGCATGCATCAGTGACACTGTCCCCCTTGTCCACCTGTTGGAACACACGCTGCGTGGAATAATGGACAGGGCACTTGAGGCAGAACAGAGGCAGGAAGAGGAGGACTTCCTTAGCTCTCAAGGCCCCCTTTATCCAGACAGTGTTCCTGTGTGCCCGCCGATCACACAGGAAGAGGACAAGGAGGAGGAGGACTGTGTCAGTATGGAAGTGGAGCCTGGCACTCAGCATCAGCAGCAGTCTTTAAGGGATCAGTCCCAAGAAACACATGGACTTGTACGTGGCTGGGAGGAGGTGGCTGCGGACCATGTCATCCTTAGTGACCCAGAGGACTCCGGACCGAATGCCTCAGCAAACCTACGCTGCATGGCCTCCCTGATCCTGCAAAGCCTGCATAAGGATCCTCGTATTTGTGGTATCATGGAGAAGGACCAATACTGACTGGCAAACCTCCTTGATCCACGTTACAAGGGTAAGGTTGCGGACCTTATCTTGCTATCGCAGAGGGAGCAGAGGATGAAACATCTTCGGGAGGCCTTGCAGAAAGGTCTGTGCAATGCGTTCCCAAAGACTGGGAGGTTACAAACTCCTGTTTCTGGACAACGTGTTGCTGAGGCTTCGGTCAGTCAAAGAAGGAGCGGTGGAGAAGGTGGCTGTCTGACCCATGCGTTCAGACAATTTTTTGGTCCGCAGCCCCAAGGTATGATCGGTTCCAGCAACCATCGCCAGCGTCTGTTTTAGATGGTGCAGGAATACCTAGGGGCAAGATCTGACTTGGACACCTTTCCCACCGAAAATCCTCTGGATTACTGGGTCTTGAGGATGGATCACTGACCAGAGCTTGCACAGTATGCAATTGAGCTACTGGCCTGTCCTGCATCCAGCGTTCTTTCGGAATGCACATTTAGTGCTGCTGGAGGCTTTGTAACCGATCACAGGGTGCGTCTGTCTACCAACTCGGTCGATCGACTGACCTTCATAAAAATGAATCAGTCTTGGATCACCACCAGCTACCAAGCACCTGATGCTGATGTAACCGAATATTTTTTTGGAATTCTCAGATCCCTTCAAAGACTGCCTATGCTGATGCTGAGTGACTATCCTGAGTAATTATCCTCTTCCTCCTCAATGATCATGCTGATAGCTTGGAAGAATATTTTTGTTTCTGGGCACCGCCACCAGTGGCTAAGACCCAATTTTTCAGCCCCTGTTTAACAGGGGCGTGTAATTACAATTTTTGATGCAATACTTTGCAGCAGGGCTCGTTTCTGCGTTCCAACTAGAGTATCTGTGAGGGGTTGCAGTGTTGTGGCACCAGCACCAGCACCAGTGCCTAAGACCCAATTTTTCAGCCCCTGTTTAACAGGGGCGTGTAATTACAATTTTTGATGCACTACTTTGCAGCAGGGCTCGTTCCTGCGTTCCAACTAGAGTATCTGTGAGGGGTTGCAGTGTTGTGGCACCAGCACCAGTGCCTAAGGCCCAATTTTTCAGCCCCTGTTTAAAACAAACTATTGAACATGATTTTTTTTTTTAATTTTCCATCTTTTTTTGTTTGTTTAGCAAAATATAAAATCCCAGCTGTGATTAAATACCACCAAAAGAAAGCTCTATTTGTGGGAAAAAAATGATAAAAATCTCATTTGGGTACAGTGTTGTATGACCACGCAATTGTCATTCAAAATGCGTCAGCGATGAAAGCTGAAAATTGGTCTGGGCAGGAGGGGGGTTTAGGTGCCCAGTAAGCAAGTGGTTAAATAGAGATAAGGGCCTAAAATTGGCAGGGCAGTCAGGGTTTTTTCCCTGCTTCGGTAGGGTGACTATGTTTGTCTGCAGCATCTCGGGGGGAAAGGATGCCCAGGTCGTTGCGGCAGTAAACATGGTTTGTAGGCGGTGGACTAATTTAGATCTAATTGCCTGGTAGTGCTCTCCTGGTAATCCATCTGGCCCTGGAGATTTCACACTTGGCATAGATTGAATAGTTTGAATTTTTTCAGGTCCACAGAAAGGACGATTTAAATCCTCATGTTCCGAGGTGGTTACTGAAGGTAGGTTCAATTTGCATAGGAATGAGGAAATTAAGTCACTTGTAAGTTGTGGAGTGGATGGGTCTTCCTTCAGGTTGTAAAGTTATTCATAATAAGCCGCAAATGCATCCACTATTTGCTTGGGGTTGGTCAATTTTTGTTTGGTATGTGGATGATATAAGAATGGGATTTTCCCGTCGAGTCTTCTTGCTTTGAGCCTAGGTGTGAGAAATTTCCCTGCTCTATTATGAGAGGTGTAATATTTGAGTTTGAGTTCCCTTGAAGCAGGGAGCGGAGGTCCATGCGTAACTTAGCTAATTGAGAGGCTTTGGAAGGGCTGGGTTTTCTTTATTTTGTCTCTCTAGGTCATTAAGTTTGGTCATTATCCGTTGCAGATTAGTGGTATGGAGCCCTTTAGCATCTGCACCTAGTTGTAGTAATACCTCTCTGACATATGCCTTATTTCATAGTGTGAATATATCTATGTCCGGTTTATCATTTAAGGTAAAATATTTCTTTAGGTGGTGGTGGATCTTTTCTTTCGTGGTTGGGTCATCAAGAAGTTTGTGGTTACATCGCCACAGTAAGGTTGGATGACAGGGGGCCATTTCTGAGATTGCGATAGAGACTGCAGCGTGGTCAGACCACATGATATCCATTATGTCAGAGTGGGACACCGGTTGTAACAACCACTTGTCCACTAGAAATAGGTCAATTCTAGAGTATGAATTAAATCTAGGGGCATAATATGAGTAATCTATTTCGGATGCATGTAGACATCTCCATACATCATACATCTCCTCTTTTAGTAAGAGATTGGCTAGGGAGAATGAATTTGGCCTCCTATTTGAGGTAGAGCCCTATTTAGGGTCTACGACCAAATTCAGGTCACCGCCTACAACTAGGTTTCCTTGCTTATGTTTTGCTATACATTTGAATAATGTACGAAAAAAGGAACCTTGTTTTGAGTTAGGAGCGTACACCCCTACTATTGTGTACAAACGTTCATTAATATGACACACCAGTAAAACATATGTATCATCTTTGTCTATGAAGGAAGAGTGTAGCTTAAAGGATACCGAGTTCTTGATGGCAATCAAAAATCCCCATTTTTTGGGACGAGTATTCAGCTGAGAAAACATATGGGAAGTCTCTGTGCTGACATCTTGGAGCTGCTGAGGTCTTGAAGTGAGATTCTTGTACAATTATGACGTCTGCGTTGGTCTTCCTTCCATAATGAGAAGCGTTTAGCCGGGTGTTTGAGGCCCCGGGCATTGATGGATAGTAATTTAAGAGACATGGAGTTGAGGGTAGAGGTAGATCCGGTCTAGTTCTTTCTGTGCTTGAAGTGAGATACTGAAACATAATATACAGTCAAGTGCAGGTGGAGTTGTAGGTGCCTCACGAAGAATCGATGCATATAAAAATCTGAAGATGATCGATATAATGCATAGTACATAGCTCCGTTGAGGTGAGGGTAAAAACGAAAGTTCTAAAGAACTCAGGGCAGCCAAACTGCATATCAGGTGGCGGGGAAGAAATAGAGATGCTTTCTCATAAACAAAACAAGAATGGAGAGCTCTCTTCTCATGAGGGTATGGCTTCTTGGCTTTGATTCGGTCAAGTATGACTGCCCAGTGCAGATTTTATCATGGTGCTGCGTTTGTGTGACAACTTATTCCAGTCCCAAGATGGTCTAGTCTGGTGGGTGAGATTGTGGATGGTCAAGTGGATCCACTGGGACAATTTTCCACTCTTTCAGAAGTTGGAGACACTCTGAAAGAGAATTGATGAAGAAAGCTGAGCCAGCATGCAAGATTTTCAAGGTAGCGGGGAACTTCCACTGGTATCCTATTTCCTGGTTTTGTAGGGCTTTTGTGATAGAGATTACATTTATGTGTCTCTGTAAGAGGTCAGGGAAGATTTGTACTGATGCTCCGCATTAAGGGAGTTGAGACTTCTTATGGAATACTGTGAGGACTGTTTCTTTCATTGGAAGTAGTGCATCATAGAAGAACATGCCTTGGAACTTCATCCAGAAGAGATTATGGTTTTGGGATGCTATGAATCCTGTCAATAGTTAAGTCTGTATGTCTTTCATCATTATATCTGACATTGGTTGTCCTACTGTAGGAAAGGAGGAGATAGGATCAGGAGTTGTGCTGCTTGGTGCTGTGGTGGGGTCACATACTTCCATGCATGGGCCAGTAGGTTCATCAGAATCTCACCTGGGGTGAGATTTAGCAGGGCTGCCAATGTCAGGGGTGCCTGGGGACACTTCCTCGTCAGATCCTGCATCTTCTCCTCTCTCCCCATCTCCCTGAGGTCTATCCTCAGCCTTGATGTCTCCCGCCGCCATTTTGTTGTGGTCCTCTTCGGATTGTCAGAAAGAATCCAGACAGCTTCTGAGGTGGTGGCTCTTCTCTCCTCTGCCGTGACATTGTCGGTGGCGTGAGGAGTGATGGGCTTGTGGATGGGTCGTATAACTCGGAGCTCAGAGCAGAGCTATGGTCTTATGTGGCATCTTAAACAGCGATCACCACACCCCCCCCCCCCCGATTCAAAATTATATTAACATGCATAACTTTAAACATTTTATCCCATAGAAAGAGGTCATAAGACAGCTTCTAAAGTGCTGAGCTGCAAACTAAAGCAGAAATAAACTTTCTTTTCTTATTGCAATTTCTGCTGCATATTTGGAAACAAAATGTGCATGCATTCAAACGAAAATGGAAATGCCATGGAAATTTATCTCTCTTCTTTGCTTTTTTTTAAATTACACTCTTCAGGTGTGGCAGGACCTTGGCAAACTCTATGACCTCTAAGTTGAGCTTCACTGGCAGAAAATCCCCACAATTTATAGAATTTTCCTCACCTCTTCCTGATGTTGGAACTTTCTGACATAGTAAAAAAGGAGCGTACTTTGATGTTCAGTTCATTTTGATATTTTGAAGTTTAGTTGGGCTTAATGGCAGTGGAGCTTTTATAACCATTGAGGCCTCCTTCAGTTTAAATTCTAAAACTAGCTGAGAGACGCAAAAAAGGTTCACAATCAGCTAAAAACACTAGTTTTACATGCCCCTGAGAAAGTCATGTAAATCAAAATTGGAGCACTAATATTTTGCAAATAAATTCAGGGAATACAGCTGGTATATACCAAAAATTTGTAAACAGCGCTATTGAAATTCTTATAGTGTGACCAAAGAGAAATAAAATTAAATAAAAAAAATGTCAAATTAGCATCAATTCATCAACATAAAGCCCATATAAGACATATTTTGTATGCAGTCCCAAAGTGTTACTGTGTCATAGTCACTGTCTTATATGGACTTTATGAGAATGAGTTTCCATAGCGCTGTTCACAAGTTTTTGGAATATTCAGGGTTTTTTCTTAATGTTTACACACCTGTAGCACGGGTAACACAATTAAGTAATCACAGGAAATACAGCCTACCTATTGAATGACTTTAAATGTGTCAACGAACATGAGCACATCTCTCGCTATAATTATTTTGGCCAGAACATTTGTGAATCCAATGCCTATGATGACGGTGCATGACAGCCCAAAGTGCGTGTTTTTTTTTTTTGGAAACATGTAAACTATTGTTTTTCCAGGTTCCAGGATTGTCTTACCTAACCCATTGGATTCCCCTCCCTCCTCGATTTACTTTAAAATTAGTGTTCATGTGACTACTGTATTCATGTTAGTTAAATTGTTACTAAACCCAGAACCCTGCATTTACTATATCTGGTCTCCCATAGTACACAGACATGGAAATGCAATAGTTTTAGTAAATATAAACTGCTAAATACCTTTTCTTATCAGTAGTAGATAGCAGTTTAGTGACTTCTATCAGCGTCTGGTTAAAGGTTGTAGGAGGACTTTTCATTCTACTCTGCTTGTCCTATGAGGCTGCAGGACCCCTGACCCTCTGTCTGGACAGTGCTGATTGGCTCTGTGTCAATCACATGCACCCTCCCACTGAGCATGTGCAGAGTGACTCCAAACGCTCTGTCTTATCAGGAAATGGATTGGGGACTGCCTTTTTACACAATGCGGAGGATTAACCCCTTAGGTTTCACAGTGAGTATAACAAGCATGCTTTACTGCATCTATAGACTGATTTTACTGTTGTGGGTTTAGTAACACTTTAAGGGAGGAAACAGGACCGGGGGAAATTGTGTGGTGGCTGCACGGTGCATTAGTGCCCAACCATTGCCTAAGGATCAGATGGTTCATGGTTCCAGCACCTCTCACTCTGAGCCCATAGAAGCCTCATGCACTTCAACAGCAGGTTGAGAGAGAGGTTGTACAGCACAAAAATTCCATTACAAGAGATTGAGGTAACAGTCTGATGTACCTTTTATAGTACGAGTAGCTGTAATGCATTTCATAATACACAAGGTAATGTCAGGTACCAAGCCAACAGCCATACAAAACTTACATATTAGATTCAGATTGACCCTTAAGTGCTAGCATGCAATATAAAAATATCAAAATATAATGAAGTTCTTATTCTGTATAAAACAATTTAAAACCAAATAAAACCATTTAGCCATTATATAAGAATGCTGTGTGGATTTATGCAATGACTACATTATATATGGTGATCGTTTACTATTTGTCAAAACTAGACTAATATAGTCCAGTTTAAAAACATAGTAATTTAATGCAGATTATAAATATATATATATATATATATATATATATATATATATATATATATATATATATTTATTTATTTATTTATTTATTTATATTTATTTTAGTTATACATGCTACTTGTACAACTAAATATGTGCGAATATCAGTTTGTTATAATCCGCTTTACAGCCTCAGCTGCATGACCATATCCTGACAAGAAATTACTGATGGTAGAAAGAGAGAAAAGAGATGAACTGATGGTGCTCCTCCATTGCCCAATCACAAGCTGGGGACAGCAAGGTGACCATGCTGTGTTGCCTAAAGGCAAAAGGAAAATATGAGGTCACCAACCAGGCTTTGCTCTTCACACTGCTTAGCAATGCTCAGTGCTGGATGAGCAAAATTACAAATCCTTTGGAGACATTTCAACAGTATATTTAGCTATATGGCTGGTGTTCAGCTTTAATAATCCATATAGTTTCATATGTAATTCATTATAATAATTCGTATAATTCATTCTTAATGGTTGGGAAGCTAAAATCCTATCAATAAAGTGTTTGTATCTGCCATTTTTTGTGTGTTTTTCAAACTGGGGATGACACATTTTGAAAGTATCAGCTCTTAGAACCAAACTGTTGAATTAATAAGTCATAATTGAATCCAAAAAACTTTGAGTCAACTTGTACTGTTATGACACTGCTATCTACAGAAATTAAGCAACAGAGCTTGAACATCATAGTGATAATTGTGTAGAAAAACACATTCTTGGATGATTGTAGTACTGTTATGTTCGGGTCTAATTAAAGATGTGGCATTTTTTTTCTGTCATTACTTCCAGTGATGTCTAAGACGTTATTTGTTCTTTTTCAGCAACTTTCAGGGGGGTTGACTATAGGCAAAAAGACTGTGCAATTTGCGAGTGCAATTGCACACATTTTACCCAGAGCTTAGTGAATGTAGTGATGCTTCACTTTATAAAGAATATCAAATCGTAATCGTAAAGAATCGGATCACATTCAAGACCCTCTGCCTCATCCACAAATGCATACAAGGAAACGATCCTCAATACCTTTGAGATAAAATAAAACACTACACACCCAATTGCAGTCTTCGATCATCTAACCAAAACCTCCTCCTCATTCCCAAATACCGCTACAAATCAAAGGGAGAACGAAGATTCGCAGTCCAAGGACCACGGCTATGGAACGCTCTTCTGACTTACATCTGCATGGAAGAAAACCATCAGGCCTTCAGGAAAAAACTCAAGACCTACCTTTTCTAAGAAGCTGACAACACAGAATGCATCTAGCGCCTTGAGGTGATTCAGTTCGCATTTGCAGCATTTTACAAATCATTCATTCATTCAGCAGAACTTCATTCTTCAACTCCACATTCACTAAGCTCTGGGGAAAACGAGTGCAACTGCACCTGCCAAGTGCACATTCTATTTGCCTTTAGTAAATCAACCCCACAGCGTAGTTCATAAACCATTACAAAGAGTATCCTCTGAACCAGTGTTAGCAATCCTACATTTAGGAATAGACAAATATCCACCGACATTTTACATGGTAGTTATAGTTAAATTCCACCTTACCAATCGCTCTGTGTCTGCCACTCCTCTCTATCAATCCCTCCACTGGCTTCCGCTCGGCCAAAGAATTATATTCAAAATACTAACAACTACGTACAAAGCCATCAACAATTTTGCCCCGAGCTACATCACTAGCTTAGTCTCTAAATACCAACCTACTTGTTCTCTTGTTCCTCTCAAGACCTCCTGCTCTCTAGCTCCCTCATCACCTCCTCCCTTGCTCGCCTCCAGGACGTTTCCAAAGCCTCTCCAAACCTATGGAATGCCCTACCCCAATCTGTCTGCTTATCTCCTACTTTATAAGCTTTTAGACGATCCCTGAAAACCCTTCTCTTCAGAGAAGCCTACCCTACCCACACCTAACAACTGTATTTTAATTTTTTACATCAGCTCATCCCCCACAGTTATTACCTTTTGTTTCTACTTGACCCTCCCTTCTGCATTGTAAGCTCTAACGAGCAGGACCCTCTGATATTGATCCCTCCTGTATTGATTTGTATTGTAAGTGTACTTTCTGCCCTCATGTTGTAAAGCACGGCGCAAACTGTTGCCGCTACATAAATCCTGTATAATAATAAATAATAATAATAATAATAGTCATTCATTTACTGATTAAAGCTAAACTGGTTATTGCCAGGTGTTGGAGGAACACCTATACTCCTAACCCATCCAGAAGTCCTGGTACAGGTTGACCTCAACTACCAGTATAAAAGTCTCATAACTATAAGGAAAGCCTCTTGCTCATCCTTTGATAAACACTGGAACTGTTGGAATGATTGGTATAGGTGGTAACTCTGTATAGTGGATAGGTGGTTTCTTCAGTGCATGTTTATCTACATTTCTAATATTCTTTTCTGATCCACTTTGTAAATTGTTGCTCTTTTGAATCCTACATGCACACGACACTTGCTGTTGTTATTTTTTTTTATTATACACAGTGCATTTACACTCTACGTACCTTGCATTATTTGTATGTTAAAAACTTAATAAAAATCCATGAAAAAAAAAAAAAAAAAACATTACAAAGAAGCAAATTAGGCCACTTTAACCACTTCAGTCCCAGAAGGTTTTACCCGATAATGACCAGGCCATTTTTTGCGATACGGCACTGAATTATTTTAACTGACAATTGTGCAATTGTGTGATGCTGTACCCAACTAAAATTGATGTCCCTTTTTCCCACAAATAGAGCTTTCTTTTGGTGGTATTTGATCACCTCTGCAGTTTTTGTTTTTTGCCCTATAAACAAAAAAGAAGCGACAATTTTGAATAAAAAAAACAATATTTTGTCACTTTCTGCTATAAAACCTATCCAATAAAAAAATTTAAAAAATTAAATTTCTTCATCAATTTAGGCCAATATGTATTTTGCTACATATTTTTGGTAAACAAAAGACAATAAACATATATTGCTTGGTTTGCGAAAAACTTATAGCGTCTACAAATTATGACATAGATTAAGGAACTTTTAATTTTTTTATATTTTTTACTAGCAATGGCAGTGATCAGCAATTTTTAGCAGGACTGCGACATTGTGGAGGACAAATCTGACACTAAGTGACACTTTTTTGGGGACCAGTGACTTCAATAAAGTGATCAGTGCTAAAAAAAAATGCACTGTCACTGTATAAATGACACTGGCAGGGAAAGGGTTAACATCAGAGGGTTAAGTGTGCTCCTAGGGAGTGATTTTTAACTGGGGGGGGGGGCTTAACTGGAGGAAGAGAGAGATCATGTTCCTGATTAGCAGGAAGACACGATCTCTCTTCCTCTCTGACAGAACTGTAGTCTGCCCTGAATAAATAGGCAGACCACCGTTCTGCCTCTCCAGAGAACGATTGCCTCCTGCTGTATCCAATCATAGTGGGAGCATGGCTCCGGTGGCTTAACCCAAATCCTGCAAAGTTTTATGGCCATTTATTCATGTTACTGCTTGATCCAAGCTGTGTGTCCCATGCAGCTCAGAAAAATCTCATTCATTCCTTTAAAGAGGTCATCTTTTGTTGGAATGTCTGGAAGGTTTGCAGCAGCAACTGTGTGGCCCCCAATGGGTTGCAAAGTGTGGTTTTCACAGCATCATCGAGAGGTGAGTATAAGGCTTAATTTAGATGTACGGCTGGAGGGGGCAAAGATGCATCTTTGAGCTGCGCATTTGCTGCCGCCAACCACCCCCCTCTTATGCTGCAATGGACAGTGGACAAGGGTGTTTACATGCCATGGTTGTGATGCTTCATTTTGCACACGTGGCAAAGTTTACCCAGCACATAGTGATCGGCAGGTGGCAAGCCCGCCGAACACTTCCCATACAAGCAATATATGTGTGAAATACATATGCTTGTGCACGTTTGTCAGCAAAAATGGGATGAGGAGGCATAGCAGCACTTCCTCACTGTCAGTAGCCTCCAAAGCAATATCCGAATGTAGGTCTATCAGGCTTCAGAGAAACAGGAGATTTTGATGGACTTCTAAATCTACCCTAAAACTTTGGGGGATAGCTTAGGGGGAAGGTGGGGTTCTTAATAAAAGATAACTATAAAATTGTATAATTATATTTTAACTCCACGTTAAAAAAATAAGTAATTCAATTAGTACTTAGCAACTATATCCAAACTAGTTAGTCTTGCCTAAAAATGTTGAAAATGTTAAATGGTATCCCTCCTTCTTGTCTCGGCAAATGAGCTTGGCATGGAGTTGATTTACTAATGGGTTGTTCACCTAGAAAACTTAATTTTCAGTTTGCAAGGGAATTTTCCCTTAAGCTTAGTGAATGAGGTGAAAGTCTGCTAACTTCCATCATTCAGTCATGTGCAAGAAATATATATATATATATATATATATTTTTTTTTAACAAGAAGTTTTACGAGAATTACAGAGGCAAGTAACACAAATGATTCCAATTACATGACATTTCATAGACAGAGCAAGAAGTAAAAGAAATACAAAGCTAATGTGCTTCATAGGGGAACATTTTCCTCTATTACTTATGATGTGTATTGTACAGTGACCCCACACTGAAGCCATAACTTATTAATAGCATTAATAGCAACTTACATCTCTGGAATCATTTGCGGGAGAACTATATAGTAACTAGTCTGGAGGGGTAAATAGGTATTCGTAAGCAGGTCAATCAGCAGGTCAATCAGCAGGTCAGGAAGGGAGTGAAACTAGGAGCCAGATTGCCAAACTGGTTCCCAGACCCACATCCCCCATTTACTAAGAATTCAATTAGTGGGGGACAGAAAAAAGGGGGGATGGCAGGGATAGGAAGGGGAAGAAACACATAAAAGATAAGACCAGAAGAGGGGGTGGGAACACCACCAGCAACCCTCTCCGTCCAGTTCTGACAATTAGGTGTTTTAAATTGGGCCAAGCGCCCTCTAATACCCTGTTTCCCTGAAAATAAGACCTAGTGTGATTGTCGGTGATGGCTGCAATATAAGCCCTACCCCCCAAATAATCCCTACCCTGTTTCCCCGAAAATAAGCCCTACCCTGAAAATAAGACCTACAAAGACTTTAACTAGGGCTTGTTTGGGGGGTAGGGCTTATATTGCAGCCATCACCGACAATCACACTAGGTCTTATTTTCAGGGAAACAGGGTAGTAAGATATAATAAATCCTTGTATCAAATTAAGAATTCAAGTACTGTCCTGTATTAGATCGCCAAAAGACTGATTTATAATTTCCTTATATATTTATTTTTTGCACATGATTGGTTATTCTTTGCCAAGAAAATGTTCACCACATGTGAATGTTCACATGTTCACCTAAGTGAAAAATCACTTTCAAAGGTAAATTTCACTTTGCAAAGTGAACATCATATACTCCTTTAGTAAATCAACCCTATACTTAAGTGCACTTGTGTTTGCTTCAAACATCCATTCATCCAAAAAATTGAATTTTCAAACCCCCTTTTGCATGATTGGAAGTTTAAAATGCACATACAGTAGGTGCGCATCACTGCACTTCATACTATAGTAGCTCAATCATAGGACAATTCATCACTAAATAGGTAGAAACTATAAATCCCTATAGTGTAAGCTACACATGTAGCATTCAGTAGAAAGCATTAACTTACAATCGGAACAATGTGTGATCCTCTGAGATTAATCGCTACTTGTGTAGCCATTTTTGCCATCCATTTAAATCAAAACCATTGCTCTTGAAATGTGCTCATCTGTTTCCATTTGCAGCACAGCCCTTATAAAGAATCTTTTTCCAACTCAGAACCTAAAAGTTGTGTAGTCACAGTAAATTTATGCTGGCAAGATTATTGTAAACAAGCAAAAAAATATTGAACATATTTCCTAGAAATTGCATTCCAGCCCCAGCAAGGTAAATTTTGCCCTGTCAAGCAGCACAGCAGTTGAGATTTATTGTTGTTATAATAGAACTGTAAAATGTTTCATTTTCTTTATTTGCAACCTAATCAATTTATAGAACCAAAGAATACTCTATCCATGGGTTTCTTTTGAAAGTGTTTACGGTAATTAACCTGAGGTTTGAAGCATTGCAGTTTTTGGTTAAGGTTTGACGACATATAACACCTTTTCCTGAAAGCTTTGTTTCAGTGTAATATACATCAAGCCCATTTCCATAACATACAAGAAAAATGCTTTCTTTTAATGGCAGATATCCTAGAGGTAAAAAATCAATTACATATGATTATATTGCAAAAAATTGCATGTTCTAATTCACATTATGTCAACATTTGAAAATACTAGCTGTGCTAGGACTTTTTTTAAAAAAAATGAATTAATCCATTTTTGCAGAGAATATATTAGAACTCCAGTTAAAATGGCAAAATAAGTCATATCAAGCTCTTATAAAGACTGCTGAAATGCCTAATCGTTACTTTCCAGAGAGAAACATTCATATTAGTATGTTTTCACATACAACTTGGAATTTATTGTCTCTGTCCCAAAGTCCTACACACACAAGGGGCCAGGGCAGTCTCTGGCCAGCCAACTGAACTACCAGTATGATTTTGGAAGGAAATCTACACAAGTACTGGAAGAACACACATTCCAAGCAGAAGCCTTGCATGCAGCCTTGGCGGGGGCAGTTATGCATTTTTCTTGATTTTCTTTTTAAGTATAATATCAAATACTGACAAATTCAGCCCAAAGTTCATTCAATGCACCACCACTATTATATATATTGTGACTGAAATATGAAACTGTCGGGGAGTGGAGCCAGCAGCCGAAGTAGATGGCAGCGTGAGGAAAGAGCTCCAGAACCTCAAAACAGTACCAAGCCTAACACAGCGATGGCAGACAGCTCACAAGTGCCTTTCCAATCTCTATAAGTCGACGCCACACTACAGCCAGCCATGGGGGACTGAAAGCCACCTCCGGGTCCCCGCAAGCTGACTACATACTTTGGCTCCACCGCAGCACGCTCAGCCAAAGATGGTGCCGGTCGGGATCAGCCATGCTCTCCCTCCCTTCACAGCACTCCGCTCGGAGCTCACATCAGCGGCAGTAGCGGTTCCTCTCACAGAGACTCTCCGGGCAATAGCCCAGTTAAATCAAACTCCAAGAAGTCTCCAACACATCAATATGCAGGTAAGAGGGTACAGGCGGATATATCTGAAGACCCAACACGTGAGTTAATTGAATGTATAGATGACTACCTTGCTGTGGGGCAGCCTCTCTCAGATAAGACACTGAAAGACATGCTGGTGTCTCTGAGGGGATCCCTCCATAAGGATATGCTATCAATGGTTTCACAAATCAGACGGGAGGTGAATGATATGGGAGAGAGAGTGCACCATGTGGAGAATAAAATGGGAGACTTTGTGGTGGCACATAATGAGCTTGTGGATGTTAATAATGAAGCCGAAGATGAACTAATGGCTATTAAATTAAAATGAGCAGACC
This sequence comes from Lithobates clamitans, assembly GCA_037952925.1. Classification (NCBI taxonomy): domain Eukaryota; kingdom Metazoa; phylum Chordata; class Amphibia; order Anura; family Ranidae; genus Lithobates; species Lithobates clamitans. The sequence goes on from JBBGZY010001135.1 coordinate 4,866,933, forward strand.
TGGAAGATCGTTCCAGGAGGAACAATATAAAGTTCCATGGAATAGCTGAAACAATACTCCCAACTGATCTGCGCAACCATATTCAGCAGCTAATTGCAACTCTCCTACCTGAAGTGCCAAATAGGGAAATTATCATAGACAGGGTGCACAGGCTTTCCAAACTTTTTACCTGAAAAAGGTCCACTTACACGTGGCATAATAATGTAAGCTTCTTTTCCAGGCTGCCATTTAAAGAGGAATTTTTTATCAACAACATCACCCCAGCTGTGTCCTTTTCCTTGGTCTGGTGTGTTCACAAGGCCTTCATTAGTGGCCTATTGATACAAATGGCAGCTAGGGGAAAAGGTGTAGATTGCAAGCTATCTCTAATTTGTTGTTATGAATTTAACAGCTCGAATCTCAGCCTAAATCTACCCTGGCAGAGGACAAACTACAAGAACTGATACACTATAGAAACCAATTCAAATCTCTTTTAGAAGCAAACCATGAGAAAGCCCTGAGCAGATTTAAAGCCTTACACTACTCCCAAGGCAACAGAGCAAGGAAATTTCTAGCCAACTATCTCAGACAAAGACAAAATAAATCCAAACTAGCTTCCCAAACTAAAGTATTCCACTCTAAGCATATTGCCAATGCTTTCCGTAAATACTATAAAGACCTTTATAACTTAGCTAATGATCCAACAACTCCTCAACCACCTTAATTCCGTCTCTCTACCAACGGTATCTAAAGAGGAATTTGATGCTTTAAATTCCCCTATTAGAGACGATGGGATTCTAGCTGTTAAAAAATCATTGCCAAATAACAAGTCACCTGGTGCAAATGGGTTTACAGCTGAATATTATAAAACTTTTCAGGATGTATTAACAACACATCTGAATGCATTGTTAAACCTATCAGCCTCTACAGCTTCTTTCCCCTCCGAAATGTTACAAGCCACGATAGTGACTTTGCCAAAACCAGGAAAAGCTCCGGATTGCCCACAAAATTTTTCGCTCTGTATCGTTTTTAAATTTGGATCTTAAAATCTATGCAAAGGTATTAGCTAATAGACTGGCAATTATCACCCCAACATTAGTCAAGTCAAATCAAGTGGGATTTGTTCACGGTAGGCAAGCTCACGATGGCACTCGTCATATGCTTAATTGTATAGGTATAGCCAAATTGTGAACAACACCATCAGCATTCTTAGCTCTCGATGCCGAAAAGGCATTCCATTGGGTGCATTGGGGCTACTTGCAGGCTACTCTGTGCAAAATTTGGACCTCAAAGATCTGCTCTGTCTGCAATCTCTGCATTATATTCTAACCGTTCTGCAAGTATCTTCACATCCAATGCACTGTCCGAGGCTTTTCAAATTACTAATGGTACAAGACAGGGGTGCCCCTTGTCCCCCCTAATATTAACTCTAATAATGGAACCCCTCACTGAATCAATCTGCACCAACCAAGCCGTCACAGGAATTACAGTAGCAGGTCAACAGCATAAAATTGGACTGTTTGGCAATGATGTAGTCCTCGCTCTCACCAATTCGGAGTCTTTCTGGGCAGCAGTTCAAACTATTATTAATGATTTCAGCAGAATCTCCTATTACAAACTGAATACCACTAAGTCCACAGTTTTACCGATCAATATTCCCAGACCTTTACTAAAATATATGGTTAATTTTCAACCTCTCAATCAAACAGTCTCTCAAGATCTTTTACATATTGCAAAATTTGAACTAAATTGGTTATGCCGCATAGCAGCATTTAAAATGATAGTGCTTCCTAAAATTCTCTATCATTTTAGGACAATTCCCATCATAATACCAGCTGGCTTTTTCTAGAAGCTCAATGCCCTCCTTAAAAGTTTTATATGGCAGGGGGGGATACCATACCTTGCATTTTCTACACTAACAAGGCAAAAACAAAAGGGGGGTCTCCCAGCATTGGAAAGCTATCATAAAGAAGTGTTAATAGAACAGCTACATGCCTGGTTCGACTCTCCTTCTGATCGACACTGGGTTTCTTTAGAGAGGGCTTCAACGGATTACTCAGACCTTACCTCCCTATTATTAACTTCGAGAACAGGTCTTCCAGTAAATATGCCCAATCTCCCTGCAATCCAGGCATCTGTGTACGCCTGGAACCCGATCCATCAAAAACATAGTAAAAAAATAACAAATCTCCCTGTCACCACCCCTGTTTCAGTATTGGAGTATATAATTCCTTCTATTAAAATACAACCCTGGATCTCTCACAGTGTGCATTATATTAAAAACATTAATGTAGAGAAACAGAACTATATCCATTTAGAAGCCTTAAAAGTAAGACATTTGCTTACTAAATGAGATGTACGGTCCATAGAGGTAAATGGGGATATTTGGCAGGAGCTCCAAGATAGACCATTTAAAAAGGGAGGCATCTCAAGATTTTATGCCCATCTACAACCCGATGACAGCTGCACCAAAACGACCCCTATGTTGGCTTGGGAAAAAGATCCACACACTAATTTTACTCATCTAGAATGGAAATAAGCTAGAGGAATTACTTTTAAAGCATCAAGGTGTGTTAACCATTGGGACAACTTCCTAAAAATGCTTAACAGAATCTATCTTGTTCCCCACAAGCTATCAAAAATTTTCCCCGACTCTACTCCAAAATGTTGGAGAGGCTGTGGAGACATAGGAACTTTATTTTATGTGTTTTCAAATTGTAGAAGCCTTTGCAGCTTTTGAAATGGAATATTTTCCCTGATTTCTAAGGTCACAGGCTTCTTCACTCCCCCAATGCTGAAGATGGCTCTCCTACATCACAAGTTAGATAAAATTCCTAAACAATTTCATTTTCTAATTGTCCAAATCCTCACTGTAGCCCGTATGGCTATAGCATCACTCTGGAAAGCCAATAAAGCCCCTAATGTTTAGGAAATTATCAAAAAGGTGCAAAAATCTGCCCAATATGAATAGTTACTAGCACACAGTACAGACTCACTACAAAAATGTAATAATAATTGGAAGTGTTGGTCTTGTATATTCCCGATAAGGGATACATCATTTGAAGGCCCAATAGGATCTTGCCTCTTGGAATTCTCTTGTTTTGGTATAATATGTTATGTTCATTTTGTTCCTTACATCCATTTTTAGTTCTTTGCTCTTTCTTTACCCCTTAAGTTTTATAAAATGTAAAACTCCCCAACTGGGGAAAATATTTATGGTATATAACTTTTCTGATTGCATCTTATATGCTTAAATATGCTAAAAAAATCACTTGTTGATCTATCAGTACCATTGTATATTTTGCACGATAACTTAATGGGTGATCCAATGTCATTTGCAATATTGCTCAATAAAAACAAATTGAAAAGAAATATGAAACTGTCAAAGCTGTAAATGGGTGAGGCTATGTATACAAGATGAAATTAAGTCCAATTGTGACACTTCTCACATACATGTACAAATCAGATTTTTTTTACTAGAAAATTACTTAGAAACCCCAAACATTATATATTTTTTGAAAGCAGAGACACTGGAGAATAACATGCGGGTGATTGCAATGTTTTATGTAGCAAGATTTTTTAAAATATTTTCAGGGAAAAAACATTTTCAGGGAAAAAAACACTTTGATGCATTATAGTGCATACAAGCACAATATAATATCATTTTTTGGTAAAATATTAAAGATGATATTACACTGAGTAAATACTGTAGACACCTGCTAAATTAAACCTCCACACTAACACATTAGCAAATAATAAACCATCATAAAATACAGGTGCAAATGCAAAGAAAAACTGCACTGTCTGATCTCAAATGCATAGATAAGAGGGGGAAGACTATGATATACATCCACTAGCCATTTAAGCCAAGGTAAATCCTTGTATACCCATTGGAAATTGTAGTAACTAAGGAGACCAAAACTAGGTTCATTATGCTTTATAACCAAGAAGCTGTCTATAAATAAAGCACTATGCTTTAAAGCACATTTCCCCAGGCTGTAATATCCACAACTTGAACCCAAAACCAAGGAGAGATCTTTATCCTGTATTCATAGTTCCAGGTAATAGGCTACTTCCTATATCATCACCACCTAATGTCAGATAATTATACTATGTTCGGAGGTGTCCGGTCTTGTTCAAGAATATTGTTCTGATAATGTTTTTAAGTAAATTGTTGTGGATCCTTATTTTTTAAGCTAATGTCATGAATAAATTATATGTTTTATACAGGTTGTGGCTGTCTCGTGTGCACCCTAAAAATCTGACACTGTGGAGTGACAAGTATGTTACTCTATTTTGAGATGGTTTAAATAGATACCCAATATGTCACACTTTAAAATACGTACGCCCATGGAATGGTAACAAATTACGGTACCTAAAAATCTCCATGGCATCACTTCAACAGCTTTTAGAGGTTACCAGTTTAAAGTTAAACAGAAGGTCTAGTGCTAGAATGATTGCTCTCACGCTGACGTTCTCAGTGATACCCCGTGTGCGGGACTTACACATGTGTTTACATTTGCACATTAGCACGGGGGGTGGAAGCAATTTTTTTTTTTAACTAATATTTATTCAATTTATACTTTTTTTTTACATTGTCCCTTTATTTATTTATTTGTTTATTTATTTATTTATATTGGATCAATTTTATTGCCATCACAAGGGATGAACAATATCCATTGTGATAGCATGGGCAGTGACAGATACTTTTTACTGGGAGATCTATCTATTAGACCCCCAATCTCTTCTCTGCCCTCTAAAGCATCTGATCAAATGGAGATTGGTTTGATCACATACTTTACAAGCCAGTAATGGCTTGTAAACAACAAACCAAAACTGAAAGTGACAAAATCCTTGCCGCTTCCAGTTTCTTACATCACAGAGGGGAAGCAGGTATAAATGTGTCTTCATCCCCTATCACATTACAAATGCACCAAGCGGAGGCAGTACTAGACTCCCTGAATGCATAGGAGAGCTCGGTAAAAGAGGCTGGTGGCAATGGCAGGGGAGACCCCCTTCCACTCTCTGTAGAAGTGATCAAGTGGGTGTAGAACCATTCAGATTACTTATACAGTAACGCAGGCTGCTAATTTTGGTACTGAGATGATGGCTGCAGCTGGTTAAAATAAGAGCATTCTTTTTAGATACAGAAACCAATTAATTAAAATAGAAGAAAATTAAGACTAGAAAAAGATACAAAATGGAATTGCCACTAGCAACTTTATGACTCAACGTTAATTTTCTTCAAAACTAAAGAAAGTTGTTGGACTGGTTGATATGGGCATTTATTTTAGGTTTTTATATATCAAGACTGTGCTTTAATTGGGATAGAGTATGAATTAAAAACTTGTCCCACTCTTTCAAAAACAGAGAAATACATTCACTTTTTAAATGTGCTTCCTCCCATGTCAGGTGAAAATTTGATTGGCTACTGAAAGTTACAGAAGGGGCAGAAAGCATAAACATTAAGGCACATACAGTTTTGCGATGATGGTTGACAAGGTGTTAACTAGCATAGTTAACAAAGATGTCAGACATGTTTCAAATTGGAAGTAGCATTGAGATCTCATCAAAAAATAACTAAAAGCACAAAAATAGTACCTATTTCACAGGCTGTGATTAGCTTAAAATATGTGTAAAACCAAGCAATTGTGGTAAAGAATAAGAATATAGGGTGGCAAGAGAAAAGATAGATTAGAAAATCGATAATGCAAATAGATGATAAAGCACTAAAAGTAGTGGCATTCTTTTTAATGCTTCAAAAATCTATTTGCGGTGACCACAACCTTGAAAGTATAAAATTCTTGCTTCATGGAAAGAAGACTATGGCAAATCTGGACAAGGTTGTAATAAGCAGAGTTATGGTCTTCCTATTAGTAACATATGATAGGGAGAGCTGAATTATCGGTACAGCTGAGCACTGGAAAATTGACATTTTTGAACTGTGGTGTTTAGAAAACTGTAGAGAGTTCCCTGGATTACAAGAAGAGCAAATTAGTCATGACCTGACCAAGGGCTAACAAGATGTTACCCCTTAACCAACATGAAATAACCATGAAATAACACTACACATACCCATTTTCCTTTGGAGGAAAGTGACTACAGTTTTATTGAAGTGCAGAAAGCTGTACAATCTGTAAAAACATCATTACAAAAAAAAACCTAAATAACAAAGAAAAAAGCTCCTTAACGTGCAATTTAAATAGAATATAAATCCCTGATCATGCTAGTTATAATGGCTTTTTTGTTAATTGCAAACAAAATTATGACAATTCTATACTAGCCAGTTGCCACGTCTCAGTACATACAGAACATATGAATGCATCATCTGTGCCACCATACCAAAACTTTAGAAGAATCTTAGTCCAAGTAAAATCTTCCATAAAACAATTATCATGGCTTCAAAATAATATCAACATAGGCTGATTTAGCATTTTAAAGTGAACTTGAAGCCAAGTTTTTTGTGTATTTTTTTCACTTTTGGGTAAAGTAGGGAAGGGCTTTATTTTTCTTTAAGCAGTTGTATACCCGCACGTGGAAAAAAAAAAAACACAAAAAGAAAAAACCCTGTAAAGCTGGAGCTGCGATGATGTCACTCCTGCCCATTCGCACGGGAGTATTCTTTCCCGCAAGGTCTGGTAGTGTCTGCCAGACCTTCAGCCAGGCCTTTACAGCGCATGCACTGCTGACATCAGTGGCTGCATGCAAAGTGAATACCTCCTAAACCATGCAGGTTTAGGAGATATTAATTTTACCTACAGGTAAGCCTTATTATAGGCTTACCTGTAGGTAAAAATAAAAAAAAGGATATACAACTGCTTTAACAATATTTCTTCATTGAAAAAAAAAATGAAGCCAAGTACAGTAACTTAGAGAACAATGAGAGTTGTCAACTGGCATTAATAACAAAGGAAGAGTGTACAGTACCTTATGCTTTTATGAATAGGGATAAAAGGAATATAAACAAGTGGGGGTGGGTAAGGGGGAAGCAAGGGAAAGGAAAAGGAAAAGGAATGGAAAGCAAGCTAGTTCTTAGCAGTATGAGCCAACATAATACAGTGAACAGTAATCAGTAATTATTTTCAGAAGGCTCCATTCTATCCAGGAGGGGGCAAGTATAAAAGTCCCTCTATATGGAGGGACATCCTACTAAAGATGGCAGCTAGGATGGGGAAGGGTTTTTATCATCATCTGCTGTTATTGTCCTGGTGACCATTGCAAGTGGGACTGAAAGCGAGGGAAAATGCAAAATAATGGGCTGTCATTGAAAGAGCAGATGGGGAGAAAACTTCCGATTAGGACACCTGTTTGTGTGATATCTGTCATAGGAGGGATTTAAATTTTGTCTTGTTTCCCATTGGCCCTATGGAGCAGGATATAAAGAGAAATCTCTCTAAAGGGAGAAAAAAAAACTAAAGTTTCATAAGAAATTAAACATGTTTTCATTTTAGATACAGTGGCTAAGGGGTTAGCCTGTCCGCCTAGCAGCACTAGAGTTGCAGGTTCAAATTCCAACCACAACACTACCTGCCTGGAGTTTACATGCTCTCCTTTTGCATGCGTGGGTTTCCTCTGGGTACTCTGATTTCCTCCCACACTCCAAAGACATGAAGGTTAATTGGCTAATGTTTAAATTGGCCCTAGTATTTATGAACGTGAGTTAGGGACCGTAGATTGTAAGCTCTTTGAGGGCAGGGACTGATGTAAATGTATAATATATATGTAAAGCGTTGTGTAAAACTGATGGCACTAAATAAGTACCAACCGTATATCAATAATAAATAGATACAGTATATTTTAACTTCTAGCTATTATATGATATTGCCAACCAACCTGCAACTGACCTACAATAGTGACTTCACGTTCCACTAAGAATTTATGGAATTCCAAGCACAGCCCTAACAGTCTTAAAATTACATAAAACATATTCCAGGTGATTTTGAAGCATTTTTTTGCAGGCTTATTCAATTGTTTTACAAACAATTTTGTGCACGTATCAAGCATCAAAAAACACTTGAATACACTAAAAAACTATTGAAAACGCAAAAAAAAAAAAAAAAAAAGCTCAGGTGCATTCTTCAGCATAGGGTGCAGAGTGTCTAGGGCAGTGATGGTGAACCTTGGCATCCCAGATGTTTTGGAACTACATTTCCCATGATGCTCATGCACTCTGCAGTGTAGTTCATCATGGGAAATGTAGTTCCAAAACATCTGGGGTGCCAAGGTTCGCCATCACTGGTCTAGGGTGACTGAATGTACTTGTGTGAACAGGGACAGTTTAAAAGAATGGGATTCTGCATGCTGAGCATAGTCAGGTGTAGTCAGGCATATGGAAACAAGCTCTTCTCATCTGACCAAATCCCTAACTTCACCCACCATCTGCTTTAGCCTATTACAGTGATAAACAACTGAACTTAACCTAGCCTGCAGTGACATCAACATGGCTCATACTTTCAAGTGGCCGCAGCACCACAAACCCGGAAGAGGGACCGATATGGTGGGATGAGGCCTGCTTCCGGGTGCGCTGTTTTCACGTAATAAGGTCTCACATAGTCACCTTATCAGCTGATGTACATTTTTCAAAAAAGTATATTTCACCATAACTCCCATACAGTTTAGCTATATTCATTTTTGTATAAAAAAAATATTGTACACATGTCCTGAAATTCTTGAAAGTTATTAATAATTTGGGTCTTTCCAGGACCATAGTGGCCCTGATATCTGTTGTTGGCATTATATACAGGTACATGAGTGCCACAAATGCATAATTACATGTTTGCATCACATAACTTTGCACAGTTACAAAGGGTTAAAGCTTATGCTAAGTCTTAATGTGCTTTGGGAAATAAGCTTTGCATGCAGCCAATGGTCCCTCACTGTGGTTTACAGTGGTCACTGGAATAGGAAGTGTTAAGAAAAATCTCCAATGGGCGCCAAATAAAACCCAACATCAATAACAGCAATAAAAAATACAAAAGATAAAAAAAATGATAAATACTAATAATTTCTTTACATTATTTAAATGTTTAAAAATGTTATGGTAGTGAACAGTGTTATTTTAAATGGCCATTGATAAGGGGGAACCTTGACTATATTACATAATAGTCCCCTGTCCATTTCTTCCTCGGTGCATTCAAATTCAAGACATAAGTCCAATGTTTCTAATAGATTTTATTCCATTAACAACAACCATGTACACATCAACACATTTCATTAAAAGCCTAAAAATAAAAAATAAATCTATAATGATATGGATAGACATTTATCATCCAACGGACATTTCTGACACATTCCACATATTACAGATGGCTGAGGACTTTACAGCAATCAATCTTAACATATCAAGTTTGTAATTCAAGAGTAAATATGCCAAATCAAGTAGGAGGATTTTAATGGAGCCTGCTTCTATTGATTAGCAATTTTAAGTAGGAGAAGGCAACAGGATTTAAATTGGAAGCATTATGATGTGTCAGGCATAGAATACCCTATGTAACAAAAATAAAGGGGAAAAAAGTGACATGTCTGACATAAATATGTTTTGTGGCATCTATTCAGAGGATCATTTTCTAATCAGATGTGTGTTCAGATGAATGTCGAATGATTGCAACAGTGGCTGCTATACAGATGAAACAAGGAAAAGATATGGAACATTGTGGGGTTGATTTACTAAAGGCAAATGGACTGTGCTCTTCTGCAAGTGCAGTTGCTCCAGAGCTTAGTAAAGGAGGGGCAGCTCTGCTGACACCCATCATCCAATCATGTGCAAGCAAAAATGCTGTTTTGTTTTTTTTTTTTTAATTTCTTGAATGTGATTGGGCATTTTTTGTAAAGTGAAGCTTTACCTCATTTACTAAGATCTGAAGCAATTGCATTTGCAGCATGCAACTATTGTTATTTTGCAGTCTGGGTATTGTGCTAAATACATTTAAAATAAAAAATAGTGCCCCACCTAGATTCAAAATAAAAAAAGAAGCACTGGTTGCAATATCCACCTCCTCTCCAGTGATGTACTCCACATTGGACCTGACCTGTTGGAGCTACTAAAACTATTGTCCATGCAACTTGGATATATAAATATGCCTTTGGGATACGCAGACCACACATATCATTACGAATTTCAAGCAAATGGGGGTTTTAAAGTAGCTATTGAATGCTGGCTGAGCAATGTCACTGATTAACCACTTAAGCCCTGAACCATTTGGCTGCCCAAAGACCAGAGCACTTTTTGTGATTTGGCACTGCGTCGCTTTAACTGACAATTACGCAGTCGTGCAACGTGGCTCCCAAATGATATTGACATCCTTTTTTCCCCACAAATAGAGCTTTTTTTGGTGGTATTTGATCACCCCTGCAGTTTTTATTCTTTACGCTATAAACAAAAAAATAGCAACAATTTTGAAAAAAACGCATTATTTTTTACTTTTTGCTATATTAAATATCCCCAAAAAATATATAAAAAAACACGCGGTCACTCTCACGGAGGTCGCGCCCGCAAACCGCTTCTTAAAGGGCAAAGTACAGGTACGTTAACCACTTCAATAAAGGGCACTTAGACACCTTCCTGCCCAGACCAATTTTCAGCTTTCAGCGCTGTCGCAGTTTGAATGACAATTGCGTGGTCATGCTACACTGTACCCAAACTACATTTTTATCATTTTGTTCCCACAAATAGAGCTTTCTTTTGGTGGTATTTGATCACCTCTGCGGTTTTTATTTTTTGCTAAACAAATAAAAAAAGACCGAAAATATTGAAAAAAATAAAAGTTTTGCTTTTGATTCTGTTAAAAAAAATTGTAAATAAGTAAGTTTTCTCTTTCACTGATGGGCACTGATAAGGCGGCACTGACAGGCACTGATACGGTGGCACCGATGAGGTGGCACCAATGAGCGGGCACTGACGGGCACTGACGATGGGCACTGATATGCGGCACTGATGGGCACTGGTAGGCAGCACTGATGGGTGGCACTGATATGCAGCACTGATGGGCATTGATAGGCGGCACTGATGGGCACTGCAGGGTGGCACTGGGTGGCACTGGTTGGCAGTGATGGGCACTGATGGGCAACACTGATGGGCAATGAAAAGCGACACTGCTGGGCACTGATAGGGTGGCGCTGATAGGCGGCACTGCTGGGCACTGATTGGCAATGAATGGCGGCACTGCTGGGCACTGATGGGCACTGATACGTGGCACTGATGGGCACTGATACACGGCACTGATATGAGGCACTGATGGGCATCCCTGGTGGCACTGGCAGTGGTAGGCATTGAAGTGGGCACTGACTGGCAGCTGCCTGGGCACAGATTGGCAGCTGCCTGGGCACACAGTGGCATTTCCCTGGTGGTCTAGGGGCATGCCTGGTGGTCCAGTGTGGATCGCTTCCCTGGTGGTCCTGGGTGGCTTCCCTGGTGGTCCTGGGTAGGATCCGAGGGGGGGCTGTGCTGATAAACAATCAGCACAGACCCCCCTGTCAGGAGAGCAGCCGATCGGCTCTCCTCTACTCGCGTCTGTCAGACGCGAGTGAGGAAAAGCCGATCACCGGCTTTTCTTATTTACATCGTGATCAGCCGTGATTGGACACGGCTGATCACATGATAAAGAGTCTCTGTCGGAGACTCTTTACCTAGATCGGTGTTGCAGGGTGTCAGACTGACACCCCGCAACAATGATCGTCGCGATGCGCGCCCCCGGGGGCGCGCAGCGGCTCGATATTACTGATCACGTCATATGACGTCCGATCAGGAATATCAAACCACTTTTCCGCCGTCATTATGTAATAGGGCGGGCGGTAAGTGGTTACTCTGTATGTATATCGGCGTGAGCCAGTCGGCAAGCGGTTAATAATATGATAGATTAATGCCTGACAAAGTCATTAGCACAATTGCCAGTAACCTTTGTAGGGTTTAATAGTCACACCTATTTAGTCCTGCATAATCATCTACTAAAAAAAAAAAACTGCTCTGAACCAGAGCCTTGGTTTAAGGACAATGGTAAACTGGTATAAAAAAAGTCTTCCGTAGGTCTGCATCATACATAAATATTACTGGAGCCTGTTTCATAGAGGGTTTCAAGATTCATTATTATTATTGACATTATTAATACAGTATTATACAGGAATTATAGTATAGTGCCAACAGTTTGCACAGCACTTTACAAAGTGAAAGGAGATGGACAAGTTACAAAACAATTCAAAATAAGAGGATTAGGAGGATTGCCTGTGGATCTTACAATTAATGGCCTGTTTCACACAGGCTCTCGCTTGTGTAAGAGTATTGTGAACAACGAGCTTTTACAAACCATTTGCAGAGCTATCAGCAAGCTTTGTTGAAGCTTTTAACCACTTGCCAACCGCCACATGCCGGCAGAATGGCACGGGCAGGCAAAATGACGTACCTGTAGGTCCCTTTAAATTTGCCGCCTAGCGGGCGCGCGCACGTGCTGTGGGATCATGCCCACGGGTCCCGGGAACTCGATGTTCACCATTGGCCCGTGATTGTGACAAGGAAAGGCAGAACGGGGAGATGCCTTTGTAAACAAGGCATTTCCCTGCCTAGTGACATGACAGGGATCTACTGCTCTCTGTCATCAGGAACAGTGATCACTTTCATGTCCAAGGTAGCCCATCCCCCCTACCGTTAAAACATGCTGAGGGAACACATTTAACCCCTTGATCACCCCCTAGTGTTTAACCCCTTCCCTGTGTCATTTATACAGTAATCAGTGGCTATTTGTAGCTCTGATCGCTGTATAAATGTCAATGGTCCCAAAATAGTGTCAAACGTGTCCGATCTGTCCACCATAATGTCGCAGTCCTGATAAAAATTGCAGTTCGTCTCCATTACTAGTAAAAAAATATTAGAATAAAAATGACATAAATCTATCCCCTATATTGTAGACCCTATAACTTTTGCGCACACCAATCAATATACACTTATTGCAATTCTTTTTACCAAAAATATGTAGAAGAATACATATCGGCCTAAACTGTGGAAGAAATTTGTTTTTTGTTATATTTTTGGGGGATATTTATTGTAGCAAAAAGAAAAAAATATTGATTCTTTTTCAAAATTGTCTGTGTTTTTTTGTTTATAGCGCAAAAAATAAAAACCACAGAGGTAATCTAATACCACCAAAAGAAATCTCTATATGTGGGAAAAAAAGGGCATCAATTTTGTTTGGTTACAATGTCGCACGACCGCAAATTGTTAGCTAAAGTGACGCAGTGCCGAATCTCAAAAAAGTGCTCTGGTTAGGAAGCTTCCAGGGCTGAAGTGGTTAAAGTACCATTCAGCTCCAGTTTCTAAATGTTGAACACAGATCCTAATAGGAGTGTTGATTGCCATTTTATGCAAGCTACCAGTAGGCTTACAACAAGCTTCAAGAAATGCTGAAGCCTGCTAGCAGCTTGTTTTTTCTTGTTCAAAGAATTTTCAAACAATAACAAGGGAGATGGGTATGAAAACATTATTAAAGAGATTGGAGCTCCGTACATAGTAGTTAGCTTAGTAACCAGAACATACATTAAGTAATAAAACATTACCACATGATATTATATAAGGTTATGGAATTAGTAATTCACAAAAGGATGATACCTAAGAAGTGAGCAAATAGGTCTGATAGGCCTCATAATGAGGCTGCTACAGTCTCTTTGGGCTAGCAGCTTGTTTAAAGTGGCAATCAGCATTCCCATTAGGGTCTGTGTTCAACATTTACAAACTAACGCTAACTGGTACAGGCATACCCCACTTTTAAGTACACAATGGGGTTTATTTACTAAGGCTGGAAAGTGCAAAATCAGGCTCACTTCGGCATAGAAACCAATGAGCTTCTAACCCCAGCTTGTTTAATTAAGCTTTGGTAATAAAATCAGTGAAGCTCATTGGTTTCTATGCAGAAGTGAGCCTGATTTTGCACTTTCCAGCTTTAGTAAATAAACCCCATTGTGTACTTAAAAGTGGGGTAAGCCTGTACTTTAAAAGCTTCAAGAAAGCTTGCTGAAAACTCTGCAAATGCTTGCTGTTCCCTATCATCTCTCTTTTAGTTACCATTTATCCTCAATGCATATATTTATTTGTAAATAAACCAAACCCTTGTTTTAATATCCAATTGCAGTTAATTAAAATCAAGACAACCCAAACAGAGCACATTCTATATCACCCCCACCCTGAGGGGGGAACGCTATTGCTATTAAAGTGTAATGTTGTGGAGCATAATGCTATATACAAAAGCTTCCTATATACTGAACATTTTAGTGTAACATTATAAAGCAGCCTTTCTCAACCACGGTTTCAAGAGATGCTAGGGGTACCTTGAGCAATAAGCAATATGGGTAACTACTGACTCTAATTATTTATTTTTTAACTATTTGTAAGGGGGGAATGTTTCCAGTGACCACAAATGTAAGGAGTTGAGTTGAGTTGAATCTTAATATAGCGTGGTCTTACCCCGAAGGGTCCCAACGTGCATCTTCTCAGTGGCCATCACACTAATCTATAGTAAACTGTAATTATAAGTGGGGGTTTCCTGATACTATAAGTTGTCAAGGGTTCCACCTTACAAAGGTTGAGAACGGCTGCTATAGAGTGTACTTTGCAGTTGCAGACCAAGCTTGAAATGGCCATTGATGATACAAAGAAGAAGGAGATGTTCTTTCCTATTTTTAAATAAGGATACTGATACATTTTTAAGCATACACCTTTATTCAATAAAATGATTACTAATTTATAAATACCAATTCTTAGGCGCAAGTAATCGGAATGTATCACTGCTTGTTGAATTCTGATTGGTTGCTGTACATTAGTGCACCACAGAATTAAGCACAAGGTAATGCACCATGCCTGAAAAAAACTTTTACATAGATAAAATCCTAGACAGTCTGAATGTCTATTTGCCACCAAGCACTGTTTTATTTTCTGAGAGCTGGTATGTTGATGGGTAAGATTGTAAACTTCGGTGTGAGAAACTGAACAGAGGTCTGTGCAAGCAATAGCTAAAATATATTTTCAAATAAAAATGAACTGAAATTATATGAATGCCAGGGCCTTGAACTTCCATGTCTATCCATCCTTGTTGACTTAATGGATCACTGTTCTTAAGAGCACTCAAAGGATAAATTGACTCTAAAGCCCTTTCTGAGTGCTGTTGGCATGAGCTGACTTGGAACTCAGGAACTGCTCAGAAAGGGGCACAGCTGTCAAGAAAGTCTGCTCTATGAAAACAGCGGAAGAGCCAAGGATTTATAAAGGGAGAGGGGGTAATGTCAGCACAGAGCTAAATGGGTCTGATACGTAAAGTGGGGTTCTATATAATGCTTGACACATGGCAAACAAAGAAAATTACACTATTTTGTATCAGAAGCATTACCCAAACTAAATACAAGAATCTGTGCACATATGGTTGGCTTTACAGTGATTATGAATGGTATTGTTAGCTTTTCTATGTAGCTTGTTTTCAGGTTTACTGGCTTTATAAGTATTTATTAACAGGAGCTACTAGGGGACAACAGAAGGGGCATATGTCCAGAGACCACAGCATGCAGATTAAACTGGGGGTACAATACCACAGGGAAATGAAAGAAATCTTTGTTGTCTTTATTTGAGGCTGGCAAGTGAATACAGTTTTACAGTTATATTATTTTTTACCAGTATTTTCCACATTTACAGTTTTGTGACTCCTTGATCAAATACAACATATATTCCATATAGGATGACTTTATTGGTTTCCATGACTACCTGTTTGATTTCATTGAGAAGGGGAAGGTTATGAAGCAATTTAATTCCTCCTATGTACATTCTGTATATTTTTATAAAGAATATTTTCTGCATAGCAAAGTAAATACAGTTTATGCTCATAACCTTTGCTGGCTTGAGCTATCATGAGCTATCATTGACTTTTCCTTGCCTGATCAAGTTTTACATATAAGTTTTTACATATATATATATATATATATATATATATATATATATATATATATATATATAGATATAGATCTCTCTCTCTCTCTCTCTCTCTCTCTCTCTCTCTCTGTATATATATATATATATATATATATATATATATATACAGTGTCATTTGACACTTCGTACAATTTTACTTAAGATACGGTTAGGGTTTAAAGCACAGACAGGCTTATTGTCAGGGGAGAGGGATTTGGGGTTAGGGTAAGATGTACAATTAATGTTATTGAATCCTCAGTTTTTTTTAGCACTTTCAGCAGCTGATGTAATCGATGACTGAGTATGCAGCTCCTTTGTCTTTTAATCTTTGCCTATGTCCCTGTTTAAGCTGGTTCCGTGACCATTTATTATTGTTCCAGGGTGGCTTCTTTTTCTTGCAACATCCTTTGGAACCACCCTTGCATGCAGGGACTACCTGGAAATTTTACATTTAACCAGCCTCTAAACTGAGCCCTTAGATCTTGTCCTTCTCCCCAACACTGACTCCTAACGTGTTCCCTTAAAGAAGAGCTCTAGGCTCCTGTGTAAAAATTAAAAGTCAGCAGCTAAAAAAACTGTAACTGCTGACTTTTAATAAACAGTCACTCACCTGCCCCACGATCCAGAGATAAAGGATTCCACCATCCACAGAACCAAGTGTTCTGTCACCACGTCCCACAAAGTATCAACACAAAAAAGAACAACCCCCTTTGGAAAACATGAAAATTTGAGGGTGAGAAGAACACCAAATAGTATAAAAAATATGTTTATTACAAAAATAGAATACTATACAGTTAAAACTGTCTATGCAAAGACAAGTGATGAATAGGCATGATTCATTGTAAAAACATGTACAGATACTTATGACATCTCTGGTGTCTGTCTATGCAAAGACAGGTGATGAATAGGCATGATTTATTGTAAAAACATGTACAGATACTTATGACAAAGTATATTCAACATTAATGAATATCACATCGTCAGCTCCCAATGTGTATGGTGTCATGACACAAGTCACAAGATACACAATGGTATGTGATATTCATTAATGTTGAATACACTTTGGTTTACAGTTATGATTTACTTTGATGTTCTCTATAATATATGTTGTTTTCCTGATATATATATTGTATGATTACTGCTCTGTTTGTATAAACCCCTGAAAAAAGGCATACAAGCCAGAAACGTTGGGTACACCAGAGATGTCATAAGTATCTGTACATGTTTTTTACAATGAATCATGACTATTTATCACCTGCCTTTGCATATACAATTTTAATTGTTTGTATTCTATTTTTGTGATACACATATTTTTTATATTATTTGGTGTTCTTGTTACCCTCAAATCCCATTTTTTTTCCAAAGGGTTTGTTCTTTTTTGCACAATCCAGACATGGGCTCATCCCAGCCGTTCTGACACCTTATCTTCGGTCTTTGGCACCGGCATCTTAAGTGTGGGCAAACGGCTGCGAAAGCTTGCGGCTTCACAGGTGGGTGCCTACTGCGCTGCACATTGTGAATGGTCCCGTAGTCTTCTGGGGACCTGTCACGTGTGGGGAGGGAGGGGGGAGAAGAACTTCTGCTTCTGATCGCCTGTCAAAATCTGGTACCTGCCCCCCCTCCCCCCCAATGTGCCATTACTGAAAGAGGAGGGAGGAGGAGGCCTTAAAGCAGAACTTCCCCTTTTGGTTGGAGCTCCACTTTAAGGCTTACCCTCCCCATTATTTAACATCTAAATGTGATCACCATCATTGGCTGGTCTTTACTAGGAACCAATCATCATGGTTCCAGATCATTAGTGTAGGCCATCAGCTATCAACTAGGAGCTCACACAGGTTCATCCATTCTGCAATTGTATGTAGCACAAGACACCATGCTGAGGAACATACACTATATTACTTAAAGTATTGGGACGCTGATCTTTCATGCACATGAACTTTAATGGCATCCCAGTCTTAGTCCATAGGGTTCAAAATTGAGTTGCCCACCCTTTGCAGCTATAACAACTTCAACTCTTCTGGGAAGGCTGTCCACAAGGTTTAGGAGTGTGCCTATGGGAATGCTTTACCATTCTTCCAAAAGCGCATTTGTGAGGTCAGGCACTGATGTTGGACGAGAAAGCCTGGCTCACAGTCGTCACTCTATTTTATCCTAAAGATGTTCTATCAGGTTGAGGTCAGGACTTTATCAGGTTGAGGTGCAAGCCAGTAAAGTTCCTCCACCCCAAACTTACTCATCCATGTCTTTATGGACCTTGCTTAGTGCACTGATCCAAATCATTTGATGGAGAGGGGATTATGGTGTGGGGTTGTTTTTCAGGCGTTGGGCTTGTCCCCTTAGTTCCATTAAAGGGAATGCTTAAGGTTTCAGCATACCAAGACATTTTAAACAATTTCATGCTCCCTAGTTGGAGGAACTTGACTGGCCTGCACAGAGCCCTGACCTCAACCCGATAGAACACCTTTGGGATGAATTAGAGCAGACACTGCAAGCTAGGCCTGCTTGTCCACATCAGTGCCTGACCTCACAAATGTGTTTCTGGAAGAATGGTCAAACATTCCCATAGACACACTACTGAACCTTGTGGACAGCCTTCCCAGAAGAGTTGAAGCTGTTAAAGCTGCAAAGGGTGGGCCAACTCAATATTGAACTCTACAAACTAAGACTGGGATGCCATTAAAGTTTATGTGTGTGTGCAAAGGCAAGCGTCCCAATACTTTTGGTAATATAGTGTATATATAAATCTGAAATCTATTCTTCAGTATGTTTGGTGACTTTTTCTATGCAGCTTTCTTCAGCAAATATTTTTTAGAGAATCTGTTGCAAAAATGTCTTCCTGTTGTAGACAGACAATGCAAAGCCACTGTCCAATAATCAGCAGCATTTCCAGCCTGCGATTTGTGCTCCTTCAGTCAGCCATGGTTGTACCTATCAGGTAGATAGGCAGCCCAATGGCCAAATGAAGGAGTACTTACAGCATGTTGACATCACTGCTGCTAATTGTGAGGCACTGGCTTAACGTTTTCAGCCTGCCACAGGAAGAGCTGTTGCTGGCAGGATCTCAGCACATAGGCACTATGCTGAGAATGTACTCGAAGCTGCCCATGCACAGTTCACTGTTTGTGAACAGGAATGTAAGTTTATTTTATTGCAGAAGAAAAACAAAGCATGCTTCTTTTACAATAAAGCCAATAAAGTTTTTTTCATGGGTTTATTTCCACTTTTAGAAAACCGTATACAGTAAGGCATGATGCTAAAAATAATAAAAAATACATCTGAGGTTTACATACATTTTAATTCAATGATTGCTATTTGGAATGGGTTAACTTGCACAAAGTCTAATAATGTAAAAGATCAATATATGCATTAATGTCCAAATTTTATCTATGTTAGTTAAAAAAAAAAAAACTCTCTTGTTTCCAAAGTCAAAATAACGCACATTTCACATTGCATTTCCTTTTGACACAAAGACGGTTTCTAATCTTTTGGTTTTAATTTCCAGTTTACATTGCTCCCTTTTGTAGTACAACATTAACTCGTTTAATATTCTGGTGGCAGTGAATGGCTATTATTTGTTCATGTAAGCAGCTGTAAAGCTTTTTTTTTATTATTTCAGTGTGATTGCATCTAGCAAGCATGCATTTATTTAATCCACCTGTCTAAGACAGTATTTTATTCCTCATAAAAAAATGACAACAAGGGCAATAAAGTAAATCACGCAATGCACAAACAGTGATGAATAATTATAATAATGCAATTATTTCTCAAGTGCTATTTTTACATGGGTAAAGTAATCTTTAATTTTTCTATTTAAAATTAGATGTGTGTTTGATTCCAGAAGGGGTGGAAAATGAAGTGGAATACATTTATCTCTGGCATGTTGTCTTTTCCAATTTATTCTCTGAGAATTTATTTATTTTTTTGTCATTGACTGGTTGTTTTCGATTACCTTGGATCTCTTTCTGCAGAATAACCAAACTTATTTTTAGAAATGGTTTTTGATCTTTATTTTTTTTTTACTCACTAAATTTCATGGTGTATTTTGTCCAGTAGTAGTGGTATTACTAGTAGCACCTTTTTATTTATAAAAGCATGAGACTTGTCTTATGGGAATCCAATAAACAGACATCTCCGAAAATGTGAAAGACAAAAATAAAGTAAATAACTGCTAATCTTTGTGGGGGGACTCTTGAACCCAGTTTAAAATTCCTGAGACCTGAACACTGACCACTCTATTGACGTCTATGGAAGCTAAATCTTATATGTTTTTTGGCCTTTTTCAAGGCTATATTACAAGCTTTTGGTTAAAATGGGCATGCATATTGGAAATACTGTTTAGTGGGGGCTAGTCTTTTATTATTGCTTAAAGGGCAACAATAAAATACACAATTCATACAGGCTTAGGGGATGCCTTAAATCTGTATGTGAATTGCTTCACCTGTAAGATATTCTGCAGCAAATGTGACATTAAAAAAAATAATTGCCAGTAAATGACAGATCTTTCTCTGCCAGCTTATTGGCATCAGCCAGCATCACTGACCTGTACATTTATTAGCCAGCAGAGACTGTTAGTTGTGGCAAGAATCTGGCGGCAGAGGATTTAGGGAGTCATCTTGATTGGCAATGGGTCTACACTGGTGGATGATGTGATTGATGATGATTTTTTGCTAGTGGACCTTTTTAAAAAAAATAAGACTTTTTCATGATATGGGTGTATTTATTTACACTTTCATTTTAATTGTGAATGAGTAACAAGGTGTACTATGTACCTCTTACTCGCCCATGTGGGGGTCAGGTATATACTGCCCCCTTTTCCAAAGGAGGTTTTCAGATTCCTAAAAGCACCTCCCCCACAGACCCTCTCATCTACCAGACCAGGGATGTAGGGAAGAGGCTCTTGTTCCCCCCTGGCAAAGTACCTTCCCCATGTTGAGGGCATATGGCCTAGCATGATTCAGAAGGGGGGTACTGGAGCCTGGGTATGTATGTGTTAGCAAACAGCTAGGAACCTGAAAATGCATTTACAAGTATCAACAGAATACCAGAAACCTAGTTGCGTATGTCTAGGTGTCAGTAGAATGGTTGATGCCTAATTATATATGTATAGGTGTCAGTAGAATACCAGGTACCAGGAAATGTATCTTCACATGTCATCAGAATACCAGGAACTAGGAAATGCATCTCCACATGTCAATAGAATGCCAGGAACCAGGAAATGTATCTCCACATCCAGTAGAATGCCTGGAACCAGGAAATGTATCTCCACATGTCAGTAGAATGTTTGGAGCTTGGTCATGCGTTTCCACATGTCAGAAAAATATCAAGAACTTGGTTATGTATGTCTAGATGTTAATAAAATGTCAGGAGCCTGGTTATGTATGTCTTTGAGTCAGCAGAATGCCAGGAACCTAGTTATGTATGTCCAGGTGATAGTAGAGTGTCAGGAGAGCCTGATTATGTATGTCCACATGACAGCAGAATGTTGGGAGCCTTGTAATATAAGTCCATGTATCAGTAGAATGCCAGGAGTTATGTATGTCCAGGTGACAGTAGAATGTCAAAAACGTGGTTATATACAGTTGAATATTGAGTAGAATACCATGAGTGAATAAGGAGTGTACAGCCCTGAAAAATATTTGACTGGCTTTTAAAACAGAAGAAAATGGTTAGTTCTGCTTAAATCAGAGCTAAGATTAGCAAATTGGGCATAAATAGAGAGCTTATAATGTAATCAAACATTATTGACTGTCGTACATTTTTTTTCCATAGACTGCAATGTCTTCCTACAACCATCCTTATCATTCTCAATACATTTGTTACAATACATGATTGTTGAAGACAAAATTAGCAGAATGTGATATTAAAGTGATCCCTTCAAGTCCCCAAACATGTACTGTTCATGTTGTGGTGCTTTTATAATCTGTTCTGTCAGTTGTTTCTGATACATTTTTCATTTTTCCAAACCATGCAGCCTGCATATATTAAACAATTTTAGCGCTACCCCGTAGCTGCCACTGGAAGGCTAGGCCAGCACTTGGCAATCAAAATAATATTTTGTCAAAGGACCAGACATTAAGCAACTCAGTAACGTAAAATAATATATAGTCATTAAGCAAAGGGGGAGATAACGTACACATAGGGTTAGATCAACAATGTTGGTAACAATTTTGACATACAGAATGTTGAGTAGTAAGGACTTAATATAAAAGTAACTATTGGTTTCCATATCAGCATAAACAGTAGCAAAGCCACCATAGGTGCAGCAATGGGCAGTAATGAAGCTTAAAGTGGTAGTAAACTCTGTACTACCACTTGTACCTACAGTCAAGTCTATAACTTGCACAGTTTAGGAGATATTTAGAGTGAAGCAGCCAATGACATCATCTGCACATGCGCTCTGAAGGTCCGGTTTACAGTGCCAGACCTTCAAAGCCTGTGGCAGAAATGGAGGCTCATGCACCCATGCGCGGGAGTGACATCATCGCGCCCCTGGCCACTCATGTAGCCAAAGGCCACAAACCCAGAAGAAAGACAGGGGAAGATGCGAGCAGTTTCAGTGGTGACATCACGTGACTGGAGGGCTTCATTCTCAGGTAAGTCTATCATAATGTGTTAGTATGTGATGCATATTAGCACATTATGACATTGCCTTGCAGGGATTTTTTTTTTCTTAATCACCTGCGGTTTACAAACACTTGACACTACCAAATGTGAGACTATACTGCCAGAGTGCATTAATGGCAGTTATGCCAGACCTAGACTGACTGATACACACTCTCCATATGAAAACAGTAGTAATGGAAAAGAAAAGGAGGGTTGTGTAGGGTGATTCAATGGAAGGGGTAGTTCTTTAAGCGGTTTATTTGCCAGCTTTAAGAAGTTTTGCTGCACTTATTGTCAGTCCCAATAAACCAGCATGCAGTGTAGGATGGTAAAGATGCTACAGATAAGGCACAGAATCAGTATCCAGAAAAAAAAGGAGGCGGGGGTATGACTGCAGAGTAGGTATGACACAGATGGAATGTCGTATGCTTAATGTCCTGCTTTAAAAAACACAGGTCCTGCTAACAGGGCATATATATTGGGTGATGATCCCTCATAAACCATTGCCCCACCTTGACATAAGCAAATAACAGTGACACAGAAAGGCTGTAATGTCTGAAATTTGGACTACGATTAACAGTTTAGCATTACCTTCTCTGCATGAGAGACCAAATGGAAGCACCAGTGTAGGACTAGGTGGGGCTTTGGGGACAGACTGGAGCAGATTTTTTGTTTACTGTCTGTGCATCAATGAGTTCTTTATAAGCTTAATAGTTTATAGGATTTCTTTAATGTTTGAGAATCTACCAATAATGTAACACAATTATATAAACAAGCTCCAATAACTATATATATATATATATATATATATATATATATATATATATATATATATATATATATACACACACACACACACACTATATATAAAATTAGGTCCATATATATTTGAACACAGGCACAATTTTCATACTTTTGACTCTGTATGCCACCAGAATAAAAATTAAAAAAAAACAATCCAAATGAATTTGAAGTGCAGACTTTCAGCTTTAATCCAGGGGGTTGAACATACATATCAAGTACAAATTTTAGGAACAGCAACCATTTTTATACACACTCCCCCCATTTTCAGGGCCTCAGATGTATTTGGACAAATGAAATAAACTGTTTATTTTTAATATTTTGTTGAGAATCCTTTACTGGCAATGACTGCCTGAAGTCTGGAAGCCATGGACATTACCAAAGACTGGCTTTCCTCCTTCCTGATGCTTTGCTAGGCTCTAACTACAGCTGTCTTCAGTTGTCTGTACTTTGAAGCGCTGTCCAATCAACTTTGCAGCATTTGGCTGAATCTGGGCTGACAGTATATCTCTAAACACTGCAGAATTCATCCGGCTGCTTCTGTCTTCTGTCACATCATTAAAAAAAAAAAACCCAGTGCTACTGGAAGCCATGCATGCCCATGCCATCACACTGCACCACCATGTGACCACAGATAACGTTGTGTCTTTCCTTCTACTGGGACGCCAGACGAGCTGCACAGACACCGTGGCACAGCCTGTGACAGGACCGGGCGTCCCTTTCCCCATCTCCGGGAACCCACACATGGACAGATTAATAAACCAGTGACTTTATCTTTGCCCAGTGTGTAATTTTGATGAGCCAAAGGATAAATCGCTGTGCCTCACCATCTCACACCATCCCCATTGGATTCGATATGTTGCCAGCCATCCATGGACTTGCTGAGACCTGTAGTCCTCCTCCGCTCTTCTCATCCTGAGACATGCTTAAATGCATACATGCAGTCTTTCATGTGAGTGGATATTGTTTTTTTTTATAATAAATGATTTATTGATATATATTCAGAGGCGCCCCTCTCCTTGTTTCTTCTCAGTTTTTTGTGGATCCTGCTTTGGTCTTTGGTCCTCTCGGTGGCTGCCCTGACGGACTCTTCCACATATATATATATATATATATATATATATATATATATATTCTCGCCCCCCCCTCCCCCTGGACTATTAAGGAACACTTTACAGAGGTACTGTTGCATTGCGCCTGTTTTACTTGTCTAATGTGCTAATTGTAGGCGCTTTTAGCTGTGGACATTGGTCAGCATGGACATCCTAACAGTTTGCAGCTACGAAGCCCTATACACAACAAACTGCAATACACTGTGTGTTCTGACAACTTTCTATTGCAACCACCAATAACATTTTCAGCATTGGATGAGACTACACTGGCCAGTTTTCCCTCTCCATGTGCATCAGTGAACTGCGGTCACTCATGACCCTCTCACTGATTCAGCATTTTTCCTTACTTGGACATGTTCTAGTAGGTCCTGATCACTGTAGACCAGGAATATCCTGCTAAAGCTGCAGTTTAGGAATTGCTCTGACCCAGTTGTCTAGACATTATAATTTTTCTCTTGTCAGAGATAATTTGACAAATATTTATAAATCCACAGCTGAATCTTCCTTGTACGTGTGATCAGGTGACTGAATTACCTGCAATGAATGTTTGCCCCATAGACTTCCTAAATGTGTGAGACTACATGCACAGTATAACTTGATATATAACTCCCTAGTAATCATAAAAGGACTATTATCTTAAATATAGATTTTTCAGGGTAACAGTGTAATGTAACATATTGACCAGCTTTGCAAAATACTTTAGAGAGTTGATATCTGGCATATATTAGGTGACTCTGTATCAAGGCTTCCATATCCATTCCAAAAGCTATGTTGTACCCTTAATATTTTCTAAATATTAGCATGATTTTTGTGTTCCCATTTAGATGACCGGTATTCTAATAGTCAAGTATTTTTAATGTAAAATAGTAAAAATGCAAGAAATAACGTTCATGTATTTAAGTTTTTCTAATTAAGGATAATTGAATGTTTACTGCAATTGAGGTAGTTTTATTGTTAATTGGCCACATTTCACAGCCATGTGAAAATTAGAAGCAGTGCAATAACTTATTGTAATTAAGAAAGTTTTTTTTTCTTTCTTTTTAAACTTTTACATTTGACAAAACTTGTGGCTTATGTGAAGGTTGTTGCTTAAGCCATATTTGGATCTCAGCTACGGTGCACTTGCCTGTAGTTGCCTTAAGGCACTTTTAAATCTTGTATTATCCCATAAGAATTCCCTGGCATAATCAAATTAGATGTTTCATTTGTATTTAACAATCTACTTTGCTCCAGCTTTTAAATAATATCTTAATAATGAATAGAAATGCAGACTAGTTCCCGGTGGTCAACAAAAGATTTTCCATGACAGCACAAAAAGCTAATAATGCAAAACGTGTGTGAAAGATACATTTGACAAGTATATTTGTGTAACTTCTACCTGGCCTCCAGATAAATGTAGCCACAGGTGGGGTGCATTATTAAGATTTGTGAATGTTAATGGTAATGAAGAGGCAATGACACAAGAAATTGACAAAATTCTGCTAATCTACACACTGTGGGAGCATTTAATTTGAATTATGCTTGAAATAATTATGACTTTAAGTGGAACCACCGGCAGATATAAAAGAGTGTATGTATTCTTTAAAAAAAATGTACCTTATCTATCTTTATATTTTCTTCCTGTGAACTCTTCATGAAAATACGTTTACAGGGAGAGAGGGCTGTAGCATGGAGTGCCAATCAACCTGTCCTACATTGAACTGTGCTGTCAATTCAATAATGGAAGCTTACTAGCAGGAAGAGAGAGACCAGTCTAGCACTGATCTCCAGTTGGCTGCACACAACATCAGTTAGATTTTAGAGTGCCCCAGAACACTCAAATTTAAAAAAATGGCAAATTCAACAACAGTTGACAACTGACACTGTTTACTTCCTTCCTCCTAAGCCTAATGACTGATCCTTTAGAAATATGGACAACCTCACAGAGAAATCATACATTTGGAAAGGTGGCAGGGAGCAGGGCCAAGGGGTAGACGGTAGAGGCTGTCACCTTGCGTGCTTCAGTAGGAGGGGTGGTGCTTAAAAAGTGCTGAACACTAGAGCTGCCATCTATGTTGCAGGAAGAGTCTACTATATCATGCCATGTACTATTTACTAAGGTGCTAATGTCTACAGTTGTCAGGGCCTGGACTTGAACCTGGGACCTCCGCTGTGTCTGGCAACCACTCTTTTTGCTGAGCCACTTAGAATTCTGGACAGTTTCCTGGACAATTCCTTGAATGATCCTGCCCTACATCTTGTTTGTTTTGAACCTTGAACTCTTTGCTCCTTCCATGAACTTCCTGATTTAAGACATGTCTCTGCACTTCCTGTTTGCCAGATTATTGTGCTCTCTCCAGCCAATATCTCACCTTTGTCTCTCCTGCTGCGATCCTTATCTTTGCTACTATTTGTTACCGACCTTTGGCTTGTTCCTCAACTACACTTCTGCTTAACATGGTTGTAAACCCCGCTTTGTGATATTTATCTACAGTTAAGCCTAAAATATGGCATACCTGTAGGTATAATTAATATCTCCTAAACCTGCACGGGTTAGAAGATATTCACCATGCATGCAGCTGCTGACGTCAGGGGCGCATGCGCTCTGAAGGTCTGGCTTACTGTTCCATAACTTCAGAGCTTCTTGTCGGAACCACAACATCATCGCAGCTCTGGCCACTCACAGCACCGGAGCCCGTGATCCCGGAAGAAAGGACAGGAGAAGAAGTCAGCCCTCTCAGTGGTGACCGAGCACCGCTGAGAGGGTTTTGTTCTAAGATAAGTATTATTTCATAATGTGATAATATGCGATGCATACTAGCACATTATGCCTTTGTCTTGCAGGTTTTTTTTTAATTATTCCTATTCCTTAATGCAACTGCTTTAATCCAAACCTGCAGCTATTCATTACTGGCCTTTGGCTTGTTTACTGACTATGCTTTTGTTTGATCTATACCTGCTTATCTGCAACCGGACCTCCTGGTGGGTCAATCCTGAGAACCTGGTACTAACATGAAGCAAAAGCCATTTCCACCATCAGTAGCTCTGGTGAATACCGGTTAGTAATTAAACCCTGCATCTCAGGTGAACCCATGTCATTAGCCAGGTTGACCTGCTTGTATACCTGTCCCGCTTGTCGTGGGTGCTGCTCCACTGCTATACTACTGGCCTCCAAGCTTGACTGCAGACCTTGACAACAGCCTTGCTTTAAAATATAATTTAATTCATTAGCATGACCATTTTCATGTAGTCACTTTACTTCTCTTATAATTGAATGTAGCGCTCTTAAGAATAGAAGGTAAACTGCCCATTGATATTATTTTATATCACTTTCACACCATTTGATACCGTTTGATACCCCTATCCTCCTTTAATCTATGATAGCCCCATGCTTCTTTGTCTTCTTTCTTTTATTCCCCATGTGGCTTTGATACAGCACATTTTCTTTTATTTTTAAATATTACATTTCACACTTCTTTTTCCTCTGATTCTAACTATGATATGTTTTTCAATGGAGGCTCACCTGTAAAAAGCTGCAAATCAGCATAAGCTCAAAGAACGGTTCCCTTCAGATTTCTCCTATGTATGTTCATCACAGAATACAAGCCAGGTGTATAAAAAGGCTATAAACTAGCTCAAAGGTGAGCACATGTATCCACCTATACTTTATAAAGTTATGGATATAGTTCCTGGTTAGAGAAATATACCCATAATGTATACCATTTCTTCATTTTTTGTATAAACGTTTGAAAACGTTTGGTTATGTAACTCAGCAGGAAACTTGAACAAACAAAAGTGTTCCCTGCTGAGCTTACATCAGTCAATCTTGATGATGCTATGATATGAGCTGGCACAGACAAAGCATGCCTCTCATTGACACCCAGTACTTCTAAAACAGGGAGGAACAGACAGCAAATTATTCTGGAAGTCTAATTACAAATAACCAAATAAACTTAACAGGTTATGTTGAGGGACCCATTTTGCTCTGTGATCTAATTTCCATTTGCCTACTTCCCCGTTGCCCATAGGAAATTTTCTCTGACTTGCTTTAAACCATACAGTAGGTGAATTAAGTGAGTCATATAGAATCAGGAATTGAAAGGGTTGTATGAATAGAACAGTTCATGATTTACAGGAAACCCTGGGTCCATGTAGTCATTTCTTTTTACTCAGTCCAATAAAGTTTAATGACGATGGTCCACCTCACCATCTCAAGGTTTTTAAACAAGAATCCATCACACTTAGCACCGCATTCATGGTGAAACCATGACACACTTTGCTAAGCTCTTGGGCTGCCATCTTTATTCTTGTATCACTACTTATTTAGTTCTTTAACCCAGAACAAGCATGTAAATAGTGAAGTTTTGTGATAAACAGTATGTAAAGCTGATCATACACTAGTAGAATTTTATTATGAAGTTTTCATTTTAAGAATGTTTTTTCAATTTTCTAATCATTAGTAGGGTCAAATTGACAATCATTCTCAACCACAATGACCAGAATTTTTTTTTTTTTTTTTTTCGCTTGAATGAATTTCTAACAGAGAATATGGTTCTCATTCAGGAAAGTCTATTCATTCCAAAATCGAATGTTAAAAGCAAATGTTTTTTGAAGTACTTTCAAATAGAATTGCTTATGTCATTGAATATAATGATGAGAATTTTCATACACAGGTTTGCAAGAACTTTTGCTTGAAATGTACTCGTATATAGTCAGCTTAAGATCAATTTATAAAGCAGCAGTATTGTAAAAAAAAATGTAAAATGCACATTCAAAAGTCAATGTGCCTTAGAGCTGTGCTTGGAGGTCTAAAGCCAGAACACTACTCTACCCTAACCCAAAGTTAAAAACAAAACTCGGGAGAATTAGATGGGGCACCCAAGACTCCATAGTGCAAATCACATTTTATAAATAGGTTGTAAAATGCAGAGTAAATTGGCCATTAAATATTGAAGCAATGATAAAATGTACAGTATAGCCCTGGAGATTTCTGTCTACAATTAGTGATAAGGACCTATTTCTTCCTTTTCAGGGTTTAGGTTTATATTGAACACTGCAAACCAGTTTCAGACAGGCAGTTTTGCACAGTAGACATACGGCAGACATTAAACCTGGTAATTATAAACTCAGCAGTTCTGAAACATGCTTTAATGTCAGCTGGTGACACTGTTTATTTTGCTGTAGCATGCATTCTTGTATATTCATATCCTTATTATTAGACATTACTGCCTGTGTGTAATTAATCTGCGAATAGTGAAAAGCTCCTAATTATGGTTCTGGAATTGATCATTTGATTCAGTAAAAAATTACATATTTGCTGCATACTGTAACTCTGGGTTCTTGACACCTTTCTGCACAAATACATATATATAGTTTATAAACCAGTTTCTAAACCCTAATTAACACAAAACAATATGCAGAATACTTGTAAGTTATTTGATGGATGTTGTGGATCTTAATGTTTCATGTTTAAGTATACAAATTTAAAGAGTGTGATATTAAGCTACTCAACAATTCCAATTGATAGCCAATAAATATTCGTATGCTTTGGAATTAGATTACATTTCCTTTCATTTCCTTCACAAAATAACAATGAATATTTGCACTACTATCACCAAATTGTAATAAATGTATTAAAATAGATGCAAATGTTTTAAAGTTTACAAGACTGATTTGGTGGGGAACTGTAACATGATGCTTTGTCTGAACCTACAAGTAGAGTATGAAGGAAAGGAAAGCAAAGGAAGGGAAATGAAGGGAAAGGAAACGAAAGGGAAGGGAAGGCAAGGGAAGGAAAGCAAAGGAAGGGAAATGAAGGGAAAGGAAAGGGAAGAGAAGGGAAGGGAAGGGGAAAGGGAAGGGGAAAGGGAAAGGGAAAGGGAAAGGGAAAGGGAAAGGGAAAGGGAAAGGGAAAGGGAAAGGGAAAGGAAAGGAAAGGAAAGGAAAGGAAAGGAAAGGAAAGGAAAGGAAAGGAAAGGGAAGGAAAGAAAAGGAAAGGAAAGGGTACAGAATGATTATATTGAAATGTGACTATCAATATAAAGAAAACAGATATTTCACTGGGGCAAAATCATTATGGTGCTTCAGCTTCTCCACCTACTTCACTAATTATGCAACAATATCCAATAGTGGCTGCACAGCAAAATAGACATTTTGTGATCATACTTTTAACACTGCATTCTGAAATAATATTTTTTTGCAAATTTGTAAATGGCAAAATTAATGAATCACAACAGCTGCAAATTAATAGAATACAATATCTTGCATTAACTTGCTGACATTCACAAAGACCCAACAATATCTCCAATGCATTTAATCATTTATCTTATATATTCTTGTTTCAATAATATCAGCATGAAGCACTTTTATGATAAGCCATGCCATACAGTCAGTAGCCATGGCCTAGTAAGGAGTGATGTTATACAGTCAGTAGGCATGGCCTTTTTACTGAGTGATGTCATGTAGCCAGTAGCTGTGGCCTGTTTACTATGCACAACAGATGCATCAGACCCATTTAACTAGATTCTGTTAGAAACACAGAAAGTACCATTGCAGTTACACTATATAGCAGATCTTTAAACACTTCAAATTTGACTCTACAACACCCACATATGGTTGTTCATTGTATTGTGCTCTTACTTTTAAGACAAATGCAGAACTGCTACAATTCCAAGACAGGGGTTCCCAATAACGTTATATTACTGAATAAAACTACAATTCAAACTTTTGGTATATCTCTTATACATCCACCTGGTACTATATTCTGCTGCACTAGATGTGTATTTCAGTTTTTAATTAAAATCAGTTGCGTAGCAACCCAGAAATGCAATAGCTTTATGTTACCAATAATGCACTGGGGTAAGTTGGTGTTACCAAGCAACTGCACAGCCTAGGAACTGTCAAGAACAAGGTAAGGGCAAAAGGGCTCAAATCAATTATGAGTGGGTAAACCATTTTGCCATGAAAGCTTGAAATATTTAGCTATCTGTGTGTATTAGTTCTGACCTAATACCTGTTTACTCCTTTTTTAATAACAGACTGAAATCTGAAAGCTAGACCTGCTGAAGATAAAAACGATTACAAAAAAATATATATATACAACACGTAAAGCATGACATTGGTAGAGTAAGAAAGATTTCAAATAAAAATTGAGTTGAGAAAGAGAATGCCTTCTATTTGCAGAGGACAGTATGATATATTAGACACCGTTATTGCAGTCATAAATGGTTAGGGATTATTTCTAATTAAAGTACCACATGCCCAAACCAATAAAAAAGATCAACAAACACAATCACAACTATATGTTGTCGAGAAAATAAGATCATAAACATTTTTGTAAGTAACTTTGGTACATAATTGAGAGCTCTGCATTACTCGGCCCAGAAAGTAAAAGGAGGCAATAGGAAGCATGTCTTTTTTTCTTTATGAATCCTTTTCAGGAAGTAATCAACCTCCACCTCCTCCTTTCAGGGAGTCGGTCCTTTTTTTAATGAGTACTGGCTTCCACTTCCTCAATCCTTGCCTAGGCAAAGATGATTTCAGTTTAACCCTCCCTTTGACCGCAGTCGCCTGGGACATTTCACATGTGCAAATGTCTTATGCCCCGTACATTTCCGACGGAAAATGTGTGATAGGACCTTGTTTTCGGAAATTCCGACTGTGTGTAGGCTCCATCACACATTTTCCATCGGATTTTCCAATACACAAAGTTTGAGAGCAGGATATAAAATTTTCCGACAACAAAATCCGTTGTCGGAAATTCCGATCATGTGTACACAAATCCGACGGACAAAGTGCCATGCATGCTCAGAATAAATAAAGGGATGAAAGCTATTGGCCACTGCCCCGTTTATAGTCCCGACGTACGTGTTTTACGTCACCGCGTTTAGAACGATCGGATTTTCCGACAACTTTGTGTGACCGTGTGTATGCAAGACAAGTTTGAGCCAACATCCGTCGGAAAAAATCCTAGGATTTTGTTGTCGGAATGTCCATACAAACGTGTGTACAGGGCATTACAGTGCAAACATATACTGAGGAGCTGGCTGAGACATCACATCCAAGATGGCAGTGCCAGGGTCTGAGGCCCAGCAAAGAATAGGCTCCAGGGAACACAGCCCTGGACTCCATGAGCTGGTTTGTACCCGTTTGTTAAAATATTTGTAGCTGCTGAGTTTTAATTTTTAAGAACAGGAGTGACATTCCTCTTTCATTTAAAATTATCTTTCTTCTGAAACTTTCTAGATCAGCTTATGTATTTGTGAATGAATAAATACATTCTTCAACACAAACTAGCTGACTGATGTCCACTGCACTGACATGCTGCAGTTATGGTAAAGATCCTATGCCTAGATCGTTTTTTCTGCAAGTCGGCATTTGCATACAGATAGGCACACCTCTTCCACCCCCATGTGACAGCACTCAGATATACCTTGTACCACCCCTGCACAGTGGGAGGCAAAAGAAAGCATGTATTCTTGGCCCATATCTGGATTACCAGGTTTTTTGTGAGACTGCAGTGCAGATCTAGGAGACAGGAGACTGTTTTGATGTCATAGGCATGTGCACAGAGTGGGCACCCCCTAATCACCCTGTGCATTGCCGATTTCCTCAGCTTCCTGGTGCCCCTTATCTCCCCCTGTAGTGCTGTCAGCTTCTTTCCTCTCCCTCCAGCTGCTTTGGGAGATGTTTCAGGATGGAGAGCAAGGGAAGGGTCCAGTTTTTCAATTACTAGCCCCTTCCTTTTCTGAATGAAAACAGTGAGTAATCTGTACCAGTGGCTTATGTGTTCATTCTTAACCGAAGCATAGTAAACTATGTTTACTATGCTTCAGTTTGTGAATGAACAGGGAGCCACTTAGCACAGATCACTTCCCATTCATTCACTGTTCAGTGCAAGTGAGGCTGCAGAAAAAAGGACTGGGGAATCTGTGTCCTCAGTCTGTCTCAAAAGTGAGACATTAGGGCTCTGTTTAGACCCCTGATGTTTCACCCCAAAAAAATAATAGAATGAAAAATGACTGACACCAATCTCTGTTCTACTGACACGACTACTGTTCTGCTGATATACACGCCTGTGTGTTTATGCTCTGGGGTGCACACCCTAATGCAATAGGCTGCGCACACCAATGTTCAATGTCAATGGGAGTCTCTGCTATGCAGCAGGGATAATGGCTATTATGTATCTGAATTGCTATAATAGGTTTACTTTATATTTTAACTGGAGTATATCCTTTAAGTAGCAGCTGGCTGTTGTCTTTGAATAATGTCCGTGTGGTATCTGACATCAGGAGATACCATGTTTTTACATTAAGTTAAAAAAAAACAGCATCTGATAAACAGCTATGGAAAACAGGATACATTCCAGTGTGCTAATAGTGCTTAAACAATAATGACCATCTGCCTCGAGTAATTCAAGTTATAGTGTGGACAATAGCTTTGATGAAAGCATCAGTATCTTCATTAACAGAGCAGCATGCTGATTATTCATCTAGCGTTAAGAGAAAATATAGGTAATGTCAGTCATTTAGAGCCATCCTCATCTGCTGCAAGTCCATTAGTAAAGCCGAGCTAATGAAATGACACACGTTAAATAACTACTAATACAGCTGACTTCATTATAAACATTCTAATCACACTGTACACACATATTGTAAAAGAAAGTTGTAGGACATATCTCTGTCACCGTCAGCTGGATAATAGCTATTGTCACACATTAAATGAAGAACAAGAAAACACACCAGCCTGTTGATAAACTCAGGCGATTCATAGTTAATTAAACAAATTTATAATGAATACAGTCTCTCAGCGTTATCGGGGTGCAGTTGTCTGGCTCACCACAGTAATAGGATAAGGTCCCTATGGAATTTTAAATCTGAATGACAATATGGTTCATGTAGAGTTGAATTGATACCTTT
Organism: Lithobates clamitans; assembly: GCA_037952925.1. Lineage (NCBI taxonomy): Eukaryota > Metazoa > Chordata > Amphibia > Anura > Ranidae > Lithobates > Lithobates clamitans. The sequence goes on from JBBGZY010001135.1 coordinate 4,901,261, forward strand.
TATTGGCTGAATGTGTAGAGTAAAAGGACAAGCTTTGGAGTACTTTGAATCCTACATCAGGCCTGGTATGTATTTAGCCTTTGGGAGAGACAATTTCTAATGCATGGCTGAATTGTTGTTCAATTGGAAAAAACGACAGAGAGCCCCCAGTTAAAGCTGTAGTCTAGTCAAAGCTTTTAATTTTACTTTTGGACAGAGTGGGGTAGAGATAAAACTTTGTGATTTATGACCCTATTGGAGAGACTTAGCTAAAGAGCAAAATAAGGCTCAATATGCCCTGTGAGGTGCCTCCATCCCTGTTATGCATACAAAAATACAGAGTTTGCCCATGGGACTTTAGATGAGGCACGACACAGCTGGTAGAAAATATAGCAGAAATTTATTAGAGGTAGTACCAATAAGGTCATCTGAAAGAAGGTTCCATGTTGCCAAATAAATTGGCCCAACTATACATGTACAATCCATAGTAAGATACAACATTTCACAGTTACATAGTTAGTAAGGTTGAATAAAGACACCAGTCCATCCAGTTTAACCTGAGTGAGTGTGGTTGCGTGCCTACAATTATCCCTATTTTATTTAAGGCACCCATACAGCGCCAACAATCCACGCAGCGATCCACACACACATCGTACCCTATCCCCAAGGATCCCTCAATCCAAGGTCCCAAACTCACATTCATATACCAAGGCCAATTTTGGACAGAAGCCAATTAACCTACCAGCATGTCTTTGGAGTGTGGGAGGAAACCGGAGTACCTGGAGGAAACCCACGCAGACACAGGGAGAACATGCAAACTCCAGGCAGGTAGTGTCGTGGTTGGGATTCGAACCAGTGACCCTTTTTACTGCTAGGCGAGAGTGCTACCCACTACACCACTGTGCCGCCCTAAGTAAATGTAACATAGCATCTTGAGTGACCCGACGTGTTTTGTGAGTTCTCACTTCTACAGGGGTTGATGCATATACATATATCTAAAGGGTAAAATAATTAAAAAATGTATGACATGGATAGTAGGAATTATGTTATATGTATACACATGTGGGGATCAAGTTGGGAATCCATACTTACAAAATTGCAGGATATTGCATGCTTAACCCAACAGCAGCTGCCAGGGACATCTGACCCAGGAGCTGTGGGCAAAGATCCAGAGGGGACCAGCAGTGCAAGCAGGATAGAGTGGAATGTAGGGCCGTCAGGACAATCCAACATAGCCTCCATGGTGGTGACTGAAGAACTAGAGGTGACTATTGAAGAGATTTATTTTCCTTGACAAAGAGGAAGGGATAAGATATCTCTCCATTTGGAACACAGTTGGTACAGGCTAGAATAAAACACCTTTTTAGTAAAATAGGGAAGACCTAGGACCTAATTAAGGTCATTATTACAATATATATATATACATATATATATATATATATATATATATATATATATATATATATATATATATATATATACAGTATATGTATGAAGTTATGAGCAGCACTCAAACCTTGTTCTATAATAATTTAAATCTAAAATGAATGAAGAGTTCAGGAAGGAGTTGAGCTTTACCTTACTTTAGCATACATTTTCTAAATAATGATAGCAACCAAACTATAGCTTTTTTTCTTTGGCTCTATAATGGAAGGTAGGGCCACAAAAACTTGAACTGCTCCAGTGAGATTGTCTCAATTGGATCATTGTGGTCCCGATGTATTGTATTGCTTTTCTCTCTTTTTAGAACTCCCCTTTATGTAATGTTTTTTTCAGACTCAAGTCTATGGTGGGAAAGAGGACTTACATACTGCTCAACAAGATTTTGTTTGACTTCACAAAAGGCAGTAGCGATAACTAAGACATCATTTCTAGTCACCCTTCATTCATTGCAGTATATACTGTATGTGGTATTTTCAGCAGACTGGTGGGAGCATGTATTGTTCATTAAAGTTTGCTGTGATCACAGTTGTTTTGTACTTTGGCCTTAATGGCTAATCATATTGCGTTGATATTTTATAATTAATACTTTTGCTGGAACTTTGGTGATTAGCCATTAGAGATAAACACTAGGCAGATAAAAAACACAAATACCTGCAGTTATGAATTTGTTCAAAATTAATAAATGTATTTTTAATAACAACTAGTGTAGGTGCCCAAATTTGACTGGGAGTGGGCAGGGCAAAAGTATGCTGCATTTATACGTGCTTACAAGAAACATGCTAATAGTATGAGAGAGCAGAGAGATGACCTTATTAGTCTGCTGTTGTGGCTTTACTGTCTGATTACAGGTGACTTAGCTGTGTTTTTTAACTAAAGTAGAGGACCCCCTGTGACGAAGTTGGAAGTGACGAAACGCATCATAATGTGGCTAGACGGCAACCAAAGGAGATGTTAGGATTGTAACAGTAGCATCTGGAGTTGGTGAGATACAGTGATCCATCATTGTATGTGCGCCAATGTGTAAAGAAAGTTTTATATATGTGTTTAATGTGTGAGTGGCTTTTCACTTTTAAATAAATATGTTTTGGCTTGGTTACTGTACCATTGGAGGCAATTTCATTTTATTTTATTTGGGATGTGGCCATAATTTAACTCTGCGGAAGAACATCATGATATACATATGAAGAGATAACTGCTTCACTGAAATGTTGAGCTTGTCATGCCAACCATGAGAATGGAAGCCATGGGAATCTGGTCAGTCCTTTTCTATTGCCAGAAGGATGACTTGTGCAAAGAAGGTGCGCTTCCTTTGGAAGAACAGGAAGGAGTGGAAACACCAATATTTACGGATAATAACACTTGGTGGACTTTTTTAGTTTGTTTGAGGGTGGACTTTATAATTTTTTTAAATTTTATTTTGATGTTTTATTGTTTGAAGATTTTTTAAAGTTATTATATTGATCTTATTTTTATGATATTGAAAATATTGATCACAGCACCACCGGTTGAGTGGAATATTTGCACTTTGATTATTTTTTTGATTATTAAAGTAGAGGACAGCCAGGTCACCAACCTGGCTCTGCTGTTTGCCAGATGGGCATACACACAATTACTTTTGCAGGTAAACAGTTCGCACATATGTATTTCAGGTATGTGATTAGCTGTTGATCTGATTTCAGTTTTATTACATAATTTCGAGGTAAATTATGTATGTGTGTCATTTCCTTGTCGATTATATTATACCTGTTACCCACAATAATAACTTTATTTTTAAATATTTTTTCTTCTTTTTTTAAAGATCTTGGCTGAATTGTTTACGCTATTCCAGCAAAATGAAGCAAGGAGTTTCAAGTCATGCCACTGTTTGTGCGAATTTGATTTCAAAGAAGTGTCCTCATATTCAAAAGTCTATGTGTGGTCAACGTACGGTGGATGATTTACACTTCAGTTAAGACAAGCTAAGATCAAGCAATGGCCCGAAGTGGAGGTGAGCAGATCTCCCTTGCAGCAGCAATGTCTTTTATGTATGTTTAAATAGATTATGAGATTTCTGGTTTTATTAAGGATGAAACCTCCTTGGCTGGTCTTGGAAACTGATTTTTTAGTCATCAAATTGGCCTCCAATATGAACTGATGCTTCAATTTTCATCAATCAATCCCAGATATTCCTTGGCTTTATAATGGACACCAATTATCTGGTACCTAGAGTATAAACTATGCAGCCCCTTCTTTAAAACCTTTCAATATTACGTAGGAAACATTTTTTCTACTGCCTCAGCATCTTTTATAATACACCTTTAATTTATAAGTAGCTTCTACGCCACGCTTTTTGAAACTTCAATCTAACATACAAACGCTCTACCTCTCATAATAGTGTTTTTCTGTCTTACCGTTTATCTTAATCATATTACATGCATGTTTTTTTTCCTGAATATTTTCCCTTAAGCCTCAATATCAAATGGACAATCATGCAAAATCATTGCTTTTAACAAGCACAAGAGAGGAAGAATATGTACAGCGCAGATGGTATAAGGAAATAGAAAATGTTTCTGCATATGTTATGCAAATGAAATTGGGCTCTGTGCTAGGAGTGAATTATAGGAATGAATGTGTGTCGGGTTAGCACAGATTGAGCTTCGAAGGAGCACATGTGGGCTGAGCGTAGATTACAGAGAGGTGTGAAATTTCACTCTGTACTGAGGGGAGGAAGAGAAGGAAAAAAGTGCACTTCTTGTAAGCTCAGGACAGTTATCTCTCCAATTCACTGTACATAACGTGCCACAGGCTAAAAATGTCACTGAATGTCAAACAGCAAAACTGTTTTGGAGCAGCAGACATTGCGCAGCTGTTTAGCATACCTTATAGGCAAACTGGATACATTACAGTTTCAAGAGAGACATAGTTTTCTTGCACTGTTGACCTAAGGGCTTCTAGGACATGGAGAGCCCGGAAGAATAGTCAGGATGACATTATTAATGCATGCTGAAAAAGAATAACCTATAACCGAGAAAATTGCCTCACTCTGTAAATAATGCTGGAGACAGCAATATAGAGAGTGTGGCATTATCACCTTAATGATAGAAATTGTAATATTTAAAGGGCAGCTTGAAGCTAAACACACAGTTGAAACTGTTATATACTGTTAGAACTTTATTATCTGGCAAACAATGATTAAAGTGGTTGTAAAGGCAGACCGACTTTTACCTTACCGCATTCTATGCAGTAAGCTTCCCCTGCAGCCCCCCTAAATACTTACCTGAGCCCGATCTCAATCCAGAGGTGTGAACGAGCGCTGAGGCTCTTTCAGCTCTCTCCCTTCTCATTGACTCAGATACAGCAGCAGGAGTCATTGGTTCCTGATGCTGTCAATCACAGCCAGGGACTAAGCGGGGCTGAGCCCTGCTCTGTGTGTCTTATGAGCGGAGAGCGGAGCTCAGAAGATAACATGCATGAGTGTTCCTATTGTCAGATGCTATCTATGAGGGCACTCGGTGAGGGAGAGGAGCCAGTGGGACCCGAGAAAAGGAGGATTGGGGCTACTCTGTTCAAAACCACTGCACAGAGCAGGTAAGTATAACATATTTTATTAAAAAAATAAAATGAACTAGCCTTTACAATCTTTAAGTAGTATTTATTGTGGTCATCTGAACCCAGTTATATTATATAGCTGTGTAATATTATGTAGTCCAAATTTTGCTCACTGAGCTATTTAATTGATCTATCCCACCCCTGGACCTCCAAACTGTTTAAAGGGGCGCTGGGGCAGGAAGGAGTTAATAAGGCTATTGAGGCACAAAACAAGTTCAGGATAGTTGGAAGGAACTTCTGTAACTCTCTGGAACCACTTAAAGTCCATTGTTCCCTTAAAAACCACCAAAGACCACTTTAAAATTGAATCGTTTACAACCAAATAAGCTGTCATCTTAGCCTCTGTTTAATCATTTGATGGCTTGGCAGTTCTGTTGAGAGCACAAGCAAATGTGATAGTTATCATTTATGACATGTCTTGAATGTAACTGTTTGGGAAACAGTTAAAGTGGTAGTAAAGCCTTTTTTTCAAATGCTTACCTACAGGTAAGCATTTAAGGTGTAGGTACAGTAAATATCTCCTAAACTTGCACCGTTTAGGAAATAGTTACTTTTGCAGCACTGAAACATGTGCTCTGCGCTCTCAATGGACAGTGTACTGTCCATAGATAGACTGGTGTTGTGGCTGTGACTCCCGTGCACATTGTGGGTTGGCCTATTAAACAGCAGCTGCCCGCGAACCCGGAAGGAAGACTAGGAGATGATGGAAGCCCCGTCAGCAGTGACAGCGCTCCACTGGAGGGCTTCCCTTTTCAAGTAACACTTTATGACATAAATACTGTAGGTAGAAGATTTTTATTTTTATTTTTTTAGGGCATTACTACCAGTTTAACGTGATTGTAAACCTCAGACATGAAATATGAACAAAGCATATCCCTCTATAGTGTGTACTTGTCTCAATTATGTGCAGTAAGTGTATTTTCTGTCTGCTGCTTTGTTCCTCTGCTATCAGCTTGAGTCACTTGTAATGAGTTTTCCTGAGAGTAAGAGAAAAAAAAAGGTGACGAGGAGGAGCTCCAGCTGATTGACAGTCTCAGCTCTGTTCCTGTGCGCTGTGTGGAGGGAGGAGTGTGTCTCTTCCATCCAATCAGCTCTCTCTTTAAATTGATGGCTTTAGTTTCAATTTATTTCCTGTCCCCCCTTGATTCCAATGAATAGTGCCAAAATGGTGAGCTCTTTCACCAAAATCTCTTACTTTTTGCCAAAATTTCATAGAAAAATCTAGATATCTGATATGAACAAGTGATCACATAGGGTGTCAATTTATCCAAGCTTGGACAGAGAGCCAGAGCACTTTGCCCAATCACTGTTAATGGTAGCTTTATTAGCTTTATTTTTTACAGTATTTTGCTGCTATTTGTGAACTGACCAGGGCTTTTTTTCAGCGGGAATGCGGGGAAATGCAGTTCCGGCACCTCCAGCACTAAATGTATCTAAAGGCAAGGGGTGCTGGGGTGTGCTGGAGGGTCTACTGATGCTGGCTGCTGGTAGATCTATTGTTGCTGGATGGGATCTGTTTTTGTGTGGTGGCCTATTGTTGCTGGGAGGTCTATTGTTGTTGGTGGGGGATCTATTGTTGCTGGGGTAGGTTATGTTGCTGGGGGGGTCAACTGCTGCTGGAAGGGATCTACTATTAAAGGAGGGGTCTATTGTTTCTGGCTGCTGAAGAGTCTATTGATGCTGGCCACTGGGAGATCTAGTCTTGCTGCCGGGGGTCTATGGTTGCTGGGATGATATTTTGTTGCAGGGGCCCTATGTTGCTGGGGGGTCTATTGTTACTGGGGGTATATTGCTGCTGGCTGCAGGGGATCTATTGTACTGCTTTTCTTGTTATTACCAATTTCCATACAAATTACTTTAGCATAGCATGATATTATTCATACTTAGCTCTGTATTCTCTGAATGAGACGGTGCTAGGAGGTGGATAAGGGGTGGAACCAAAAGATGTTGCTCAGAGGTGGGTAGGGGACAGAGACAAGAAGTGACTCAGTAGGTGGGAGTTCCAGCACCTATTCTCTGAGAAAAAAAAGCCCTGGAACCGACCAACAGTAAAAGCTATATTTCAAGCAAATAAAAACTCTCTAAAGCAAGATTGTAATAAGAGAGATATGGGGGTTGTCATAGCTGGTCTACTACTCAAAATGCTTGTTGACTACCTGGCAACTTGACCTAATAAATTCTTTTATTTCTAAACTAGAAAAAGCAGGCAGAAAGTAAAGTCAGAATAAAGCTTTTGATCTGAGTACTTGTTCCAATCCAGTGACTCAGAAAGAATTGAGAGCACTTAAGTGCGTGACAACCAGGCAACAGGCATTGTCAGAATGTGATGTCAGCCTCCATATTTGTCACAGCACATGTTTTTTTGCAGTTACGTATTGAATTAAAATATTGTTAAATGCATTGTGACTTGGAAGTAGCATAATTACCTGTAATCCCCTGCATAGCAGCGCTCGGACTGGAAGAGGGATAGGCAGCACTCTGAGCCAATCAGAGATTTATTGCTTTACACAGCGCTGTCAACATACTGAAAATACTTACAGGAAGGAAGAGCAGAGGGGCGATTTCACCAGTGTGCTGCTTCTCCTTAAACTTCCAATGATAGTTTAAGGGAAACTCGGTAACCAAGCTTTTTTTACTTTAAAGCAGGGAATAATGATATTACCAACCTGGCTGTTTTGTCTAGCAGGAGTGTTTCTGATTATAAGCCTGGCTAAAAACAACTGCAAAACATTTGGCACATAAAACCTTTCATATACACTGTATATAGAATGTAGTTCAACTTTACATTCAGCTGTTTGTCTGGAATTCAGCTAATGAGTCCTAATTCTACATCTGAAATATATAATATAGAAGTCATCTTCTCCAGAAAACTGGCTTACAGTTCCATTAGTTTTTTTCTACAGCAGATAATGAGCATGTAAGATTTATACTGGGAAAGATAATTCTGAAGCAAAACTCTTTGAAACATTGCCGAATTTTATACATTCTGAGCTGATTAAGTTCTGGTAATATATGATACTTTGGCTGTTTAATATGATTTAAATACTTTTAAAGTTAATCTTATAGGATTGAAATATAAGTGCTGCCACTTCCAACTTCTTTTAGAAGCTTTTGAATTATTGTCAGTCATGTCGATCCTTTAGTTTCTCTACATAATTTTTTTTGATAGAAAAATATTTAGGACCGCCAAACATTATATATTTTTTTTCTAACACACTAGAGAATAAAATGGAGGTCATTGCAATACTTTATGTAGTACTGTATTTGCGCAGAGGTCTTACAAGCACACTTTTTTTGGAAAAAATACACTTTTTTTTAATTAAAAAATAAGACAACAGTAAAGTTAGCCCAATTTTTTTATATTGTGAAAGATGATGTTATTTTCAGTAAATTTATACCCAACATGTCATGCTTCAAAATTGCGCCCGCTCGTGGAATGGCGACAAACTTTTATCCTTAAAAATCTCCATATGCAACGTTTAAAAAATTCTACAGGCTGCATGTTTTGAGTAACAGTGGAGGTCTAGGGCTAGAAATATTGCTCTTACTCGTGGTGATATCTCAACGATCATGGTGGTACCTCACATGTGTGGTTTGAACACTGTTTTCATATGCAGGTGCTACTCACGTATGAGTTCGCTTCTGCACGCGAGCTCGGCGGGACGGGGCGCATTAAATTTTTTTTTTTTCTCATTTATTTTACTTTTTATTTTTATTTTTTACACTGTTCTTTAAAAAAAAATTGTGTCACTTTTATTCCTATTACAAGGAATGTAAACATCCCCTGTAATAGAAAAAAAGCATGACAGGACCTCTTAAATATGAGATCTGAGGTCAAATAGACCTCATATCTCATATTTACACTAAAATGCAATAAAAAATAAATAAATAAAAAAAAGTTGTTTGGAAAAAAAAAATCCCTTGTAATAGGAAAAAAAAAGCATGATAGAACCTCTTAAATATGAGATCTGGGGTAAAAAAAACACTAAAATGCAATACAAATAAAAAAAAGTCGTTTGGAAAAAAAAAACCTAAAAAAAGTCCCTTTAAGAGCTACTGTATGGACAGAAGTGGCGCTCTTACGTTGCTTCCACCCTGCAATTGTATGGAGCCGAGCGGGGGCCTTCTTCCCCTCACTCAGCTCCATGGCAAGCAGGGGAGAGGACGCAATCACCTCACCGCTGCCGGCGGCTTCGGTAAGCGGCGGAGGGCACCGGAGAGTGGCGGGAGGGGGCCCCTCTTCCACCACTGATAAAAGTAATCTCGCTGCGAATCCGCCACTGAGACCACTTTTATCTGAAAGTGGACCGTCTGCTGCAGGAGTGGATATTTTTTTTTTATACAGTCTGCATACAGAATGACCCAATATATTGTTTTCCTACTCATGAGACTGTCCCATTGCTTTTCCCAAAAGTCTGCATAGACTTGGAATTTAAATGAAAGACATTCCCTACAACAGCAATTACATTTTTTTAGATTCTTTCTGAGACAGTTTACAAGTATAGGAGATGCAGATCATGTTCTTGCTCTCAATACAATATTGAGACTGTTCAAGTGGTGGTAATGAAGGCAAATCCTCGCACCAGAACATCCGAACAGGCAAAAAATTCTGAAGAACTCACAAACACCGTTAAAGTCTATGGGACACGAACATGAAAAATCAAAAGTGCTAATTTTAAAGGCTTGTATGCAAGTTATTGTCATAAAAAGTGTTTGGGGACCCGATTCCTGCCCCAGGGGACATGTATCAATGCAAAAAATGTTTTTAAAAACTGATTTTTTTTGGGAGCAGTGATTTTTTTAATGCTTAAAGTGAAACAATAAAATGAAATATTCCTTTAAATAGCATGCCTTGGGGGGGGGGGGTGTCCTTAGTATGTCTGTAAAATGGCATGGTATTCCCGTGTTTAGAACAGTACCACAGCAAAATCACATTTCTAAAGGAAAAATTGTCATTTAAAACTGATCGCGGCTGTATAGAATTGAAAAAAATGGCATAGGTTCCTCCCCAGTCCATTACCAGGCCCTTTGGGTCTGGTATGAATATTAAGGGGAATCCCAAAACAAAATTTTAAAAAAATTGTGTGGGGGTCCCCCCAAAATCCACACCAGGCCTTTCAGGTCTGGTATGGATATTAAGGGGAACCCTGCGCTAAAATAAAAAAAAATGGTGTAGGGGTCCCCCCAAAATCCATACCAGACCCTTATCCAAGGGTCTGGCCACAGGAAAATAGGGGGAGCAAGAGAGCGGCCCCCCTCCTGAACCATACCAGGCCACATGCCCTCAACATGGGGAGGGTGCTTTGAGGACTGACCACAAAGCACCATGTGCCCATGTTGATGGGGACAAGGGCCTCATCCCCACAACCCTTGCCCGGTGGTTGTGGGGGTATGCAGGTGGGGGGCTTATCGTAATCTGGTAGCCCCCTTTAACAAGGGAACCCCCAGATTCCATCCCCCCATGTGATTTGGTAATGGGGTACATTGTACCCCTACCATTTCACAAAAAAAGTGACAAGAATGGTAAAAAAGACAAGAGACAGCTTGGGACAAGTGATTTATTAAAAAATAAAAAAATAAAAGTGTCCAGCGATGTAAAATTACGCTGCCCGATGGACCGAAAAAGAAAAAAAAAGCCGCAAGTGTTCCACCTCCATGGGAGGCTCCCGCCAAGTGGCGCTTCTTCTGGGTGACAGCTGTTATATAGCTGAGGGTGGGGTCACCCGTTTATGTCACTGGGTGGCCCCATCCTCAGCTATACAACAGCTGTCACCCAGAAGAAGCATCACTCGGCGGGAGCCTCCCATTGAGGCGGAACTGTTTTTGCTTTTTTCTTTTTTTTTTCAGTCCGTTGGGCGGCGTGAATTTACACCGCTGGACACTTTTATTTTTTTATTTTTTAACAAATATTTCATTTTTATTGTTTCACTTTAAGCATTAAAAAATCACTGTTCCAGAAAAAACGGCCGTTTAAAAAAAAACAAAAATGACATTGATACATGTCCCCTGGGGCAGGACCCGGATCCCCAAACATTTTTTTGACAATAACTTGTATATAAGCCTTTAAAATGAGCACTTTTGATTTTTCATGTTCTTGTTCCATAGACTTTAACGGTGTTCCAGCAGCTTTCAAATTTGCCCCGAACACCGCATATTGTTCGGTGTTCGCCAAACATCCCGAACAACCAAAGTTTGGCCCGAACTTATGCTCGAGCTGAACCATTCGCCCATCCCTACTCCCATTCCCAAGACATTTTGAGAAAGGATAAAGGAAACATACATTTTGATTAAGCAGAGAAAGCTCAGATTATGCACTAAAGTTTTCTAATATCTTTGCAATATATATAGCTTAACTGATCCTTTTTTATTGTCCTGAGCAAAAACAGATATAATATTATATATAAAATGTTGAGGGAGAGTCACAGTTTTGAAACTTGAAAAAACTTTTTATGAATGTTGACATTAACAAAATAGGCTCTTTTCCATCCAAAACTGTCTGTTTAAGACAATGGCCTGTAGCAGTCTCCTGTCACATAGTAAGTTACTTTCCAGTGTACTTGTCAACTTTCTGAATCATCCAACAGACTTTCAGTATTGATGGCAGCTTCCCAGACATTCCTGTCTGCAGTCTACCTGAGACAAGCAAGCCTGTTAGTGTCTTGAGGTATGTTTGGATGCCGCTATTATATATGGTACAGTCAATCTGAGAAAGATTTTAAAGGCAAATTCACCAGGTCTACACTGGTAGGCATAAACAAAACAATGTGTAGATAATTGTGCACATATTAACATGTCAGTAACCCCTCCCCAAAAAAATATACACACACACACACACATATATATATATATATATATATATATATATATATATATATATATATATATATATATATATATATATATATATATATATATATATATATACACTATATATATATTTACATAGTCTCTACAATACATTTATATGACATTGTGTGCCTTTTCTTTTTTTTATTAACAGCATTGCCATCACTTATGCATGCTCTAAAAAAGTTGTGCCTATGGCTTACTCTGCCTTGCTCATGTATGGCCCAAAGGGCAATGACGATAGGAGCCACTGTCAATCAAATACTCTTATCCGCCATGTCAGACAGTGCTGCTGGTGATGAGGTAAGTAAGATTGTTGATTGACAATGGCTTCTCCTGTAAGTGCGATTCAGGGTAGGGCAGATGCTACTGCCCACCACCTAGACCATTAGGTTCTGTGAAAAAGCACAGTGGTCACTTAAGACTAAAGGGTGGATGACGGTATTTGGAAACATTTTTTTTTGCACTGTTCTATAATTTGATTGGTGAATGGTGGTACTTTTTTGGGGGGGGCAAACAGTGCACAGCCAGCCTCCACACATCCCCCAGTCGGGTCACCCGCACCTCCCCCCCCCCGGTAGGTCGGTCACCCGGCCGCAACCCTTACCCCATGCTTCCCTTCCGGCGATCAGCTTCCCCTGCATCTCCTCGCATCTCCTCCCTCCTCCTGGTGGCCAGCGTAGCTTCTCCTTGGGCTTCCCTCTGGGCAACGGACGGGCGGCCGGCTAGCTTCCCCTGCGTCTCCTCTCCTCACGTCTCCTCCCTCCTCTTCCCGTCGAGGAGAATTAGTGTGACAATAGCGAATATTCATTTGCTAGTGTTACACAACTGGGTGAGCATTGGGTGCAGTGCTCTGCACCCCAAGCCCATCCTATTTTGAAGCCTACTGATAAAAGTATCAGTAGATATAGAGATAAAGACCACTAAAGTTATATGCAATTCTGTTAAAGCAGAACTAAATCCTTCTATCCCTTACAGACAAGAGAGCTGCCATCTTTGTCACTGTTTGATCTGCAGTTGCTATGGCGCTGCGTGCACATGTGATCATTTATGACACCCAGGGCCGTCTTTAATACTGATTGGACCCTGGGCAAATGTTTTCTTGCCCCCCCCCATACAGTTTCGCTCTCCACCTTCTCTGAGACATACAATAGCAGCTAGACGTAAAATCAGTTTACTCTATAAGATCAGGAAGCAATTGCAATTAGTTGCTAGGGGTTACAGTGTATCATTACCCTTACTGACTGGTTGCTAGAGGTTACATTACACATTATGGTTCACTGATTAGTTGCTAGATGTTACAGCACATAATTTCTGCTTGTTGATTGGTTCCTAGAAATTATTGTACAGTAATACTGCTCACTGATTGGTTGCTAGAGGTTACAGCACATCATTTCCTCACTGCAGGGGGCATGATATACTATGAATGCTGCTTTTATCTACAAATCTATGCAGCCGGATGCAGCTATTTACATATGAATGATGCTTCTATTTACATATGAATGAAGCTTCTATTTACATATGAATGTCGGTTATTTACATGTAAACACAGGGTCTGCAGGTGAGTCATCTGTACACAACAATAGGGCAGAGCTGGGCAGCATTAGTAGCAGCACTTCACACTGAGATATCAGGACACAGCAAGGAACTAAAACTTCAAGGTACAAGGGAATTTAAACTGGGATAGTTGGCAAGTATGAGGCAGCTGCTTTGGGCCCCACTACAATGACAGGGCCCAGGGCAGCTGCCCCTTTTGCCCTGCCTTAAAGATGGCCTTGATGACACCAACCATTTGATGGCTTGACAGAACACTGAGAGCACAAGTATTTGTAACAGCTTCATTTACTGCATTTCTTGAATGGAACTGTTTTGGGAAACCATTACGATTTTAGATCTGCTTTATATAAAAACTAAGCTTGGCCATGCCCCTCCCTCCTCCTGCACCTGAGTAGTCTCTGTGACCAACAGGCAGAATTAGGAGGTGGACGGGGATGGCCTGAAGTCCAACTTTTATAAGAAAAATCAAGAGTTCCATAAAAGTCTACTGCCTATACAGTACATATTGATAACTGATGGGATGCTTTTACCCCAAAGTAAGTGCACTGAGGCGCCTCACCATACACGCTAACGCTGTAATGTGCATGCACATTAAAGCTGAACTTCAGTCAGAAAATTAAAACCAGATGAATTACATCATGCTGGCCACTTTTGCAGGTATACCTGTGTCAAACATTACAAATAAGTGCCTATATTGTGTAAAATTCAGTAAGGCCCTGTCTCACTGTGCTCTGCACAGCCTCAGTTGCTCTGTATTCTTGGCACTGTGCCAAAAATCAGTGAGTCATTAGAGGCCAATCTGCTGACAGATTTAAGATTTACTGAGGGGGGTGGAAACAACAGGAATGGCACATACTTTGCCAATGCAGGACTTATAAGGGAGGGAGAAAATAAAAGCAAGAGAGGTGACAGGACAAACTCTGCTGCCGGGAAAACATACAAGAAGTACATTTACAAGGATATCACCTTATCCTATCTCCCTGATATTCCCTCATTTCTCCCTCTGCATTAGCATCTGCATTAGCATCTGTGAACTTGGTCACTGTCAGCTACTTCTAGCTGAGCCAAGACATACAACTAAGGTTGGAAATTCACACATTTAATTACAGAAAGCGACATATAGTTTTTGAGATCAAGGAGAGGGGGGAGTTATCAATGAGGAAGTGGACTTCAACAAAATGGTGACCTCAAGCAGAAGCAATGCTGAAGGAAATTTACAGCATATACTCATTTTGGTAACTTAATTTAAATGTGGAAAGTATGTTTCTTGCTAAAGAATATCATTTTTTAATCGCGTTGTTTTGGGTAAAGTTTGCTTTAATTGATACATTATGGAGCATTAAAATAAAATGAATAGGCTTCCTTAAAGTAATGCCCAATGCACTGCAGCAGTGTGAATCCTGCCTAAGGTAAACCTGTGTTTTGCTGATTCAAGGCAAAGCAATTGTAATGATGATTGTCCATTTTAATAAGTTCTGTTCTGGGTCCTGGAGCCTGGAGGCTCTGTGGAGCTGTGGTTGGCAAAGCCTCCAGTCCTAATTTCACATTTTACCTGAAGCCAGACTTCATTAATTAGTCTCAGCTGTCCACAGGCCTTTTTATAGGAACTGACTGGTGCTAGAGGCTGGATGAATTGGCTGACTGCTAACAGAATACAAAAAAAAGCTGTCTGTTTTGGGGAAATCCTATTAGGGAAACCCTGCAAGTAAGGATTCATTATTGTTTTTGTTTTTTTAATATACGTTACTTTGTCCTGTAATCTCTACTGTGTCAATTTGAATTATTATATTATATAAAATATATATATATATATATATATATATATATATATATATATATATATATATATATAATATTATTAAAATTTTATTACTTTACATTGTTTATGTATTGTACTTTCTTTTTGGCATAGGAACACCTGGTTATATTGTGTTCTCTGATCACCACAGTTTCATGCAAATTGTTTTATTTTGTGACATTTCCTACAACAAACCCCATTCCACATGACCCCCATGGATAGGGCTGAGTGAATTTCTTGTTCATTTTCTAGGCAGCAGAGAAAATAAGAGGTGCTATATGATGACTTCTATCTAGTAAAGAGCATGACACGTCTACTTCTGGTTTTCAGAATACACGCTGAGCACCATAACAGATTGCTTTCCATTCAGGGACTAGGACTTTGATCCCTGAAGTGTCATGTTCATTTATTTCAGGTTAAAATGTACCTTTAGTTTTATTCATATCTAAGCCTGTGGATTGCTGTGCATTAATGGATATATACACTCACCGGCCACTTTATTAGGTACACCTTGCTAGTACCAGGTTGGACCACTTTTGCCTTCAGAACTGCCTTAATTCTTCATGGCATAGTTTCAACGAGGTTCTGTAAACATTCATCAGAGATTTTTGTCCATATTGACATGATAGCATCACGCAGTTGCTGCAGATTTGTCGGCTGAACATCCATGATGCAAATCTCCCGTTCCACCACATCCCAAAGGTGCTCTAAGGTGATGATTCACATAAAAATGAAGAAAAAAGCAATCATTGCGCAGTGATTTAGATAATATGGAACTGTGTAAACAATGTAATCCACTCACATATTAGTAGTAGCTAGATCGCTTTTGGTAAAATGGTCAGACAGCTTCAACACCGCTCATACAGCATTCACTGTGTTACCGAACACTTGCGATGCCGTCACTGACTCTGCCTCCCAACGCGTTGCGTCACATGTCATGTGACTTTCTCAAGGATAGTCATGTGACCTGCTGAGCTTCATTTTTAAGCTGTGGACGGCGTATTGGTTGTCATAGTGATATTGGTAATTTAATTTACTAAATTACCGATATCCATATGACAACCAATACGCCGTCCACAGCTTAAAAAGGAAGCTCGGCCAGTCACATGACTACCCTTGAGAAAGTCACGAGACATGTGACGCAACACGTCAGGACTCAGAGTCAGTGACGGCATCTCAAGTGTTCGGTAGCACAGCGAATGCTGTATGAGCGGTGTTGAAGCTGTCTGACCATTTTGCCAAAAGCGATCTAGCTACTACTAATATGTGAGTGGATTACATTGTTTGCACAGTTCCATATTATCTAATCACTGTGCAATGAAGGCTTTTTTCTTCATTTATATGTCAATCATCACCTTACAAATGTAATTCGTTATGCAACTGTGATCTATCTGGAATAACAAGCAAGTCTGTCAAAGGCATCGGATTGGACATTCATATGCGGATCTGACCTTGATTAGTACCCGCGGACATTATTTATTTTTCTTATACTTTTTATCTGTCATTAATTATTTTGGGATAAGCGATCCCCTATAAGTTTTTTTGGTGTACTTATTTGCACTTATATACTTTAATTTTGCATCATATTTATCATTGTTTAGGTTTGCAAACACATGCTCTAATTTAACAGATTGGGAGGGTTCAATAAGCGCACCAACACATTTTATATTGATCTATAGCGATGGTGTCACAGCACTAATTAGTTAGCTGCAGCTCACATCTCCTCTGGTGTTTTATCACCACACACAGTATCCACATCAGCGCTTTAGTTTTTCTTTTCCCACCATTGTACAATCAGATTATACAGTCTATGGCTACCATAAGTAGACATTTCCCTTACTTTGGGGATTTATTCCTATTAGTACCCTTTGTGTCTACAGGGCTGGAAATAAATGGACATCTAAATGCGACATGTGCCAAAATAAAAAAAAAATAAAAATGAAAAGGATTTGAACCACTCCCTGATTTAATAAAAAATAAAACAAAGTCTTGCCTTTTTATATTAAACAAGTGTGAATGGGGATGTATTCCATAGCCCATTCAGTGGAAATGTTCTGAAAGATTTCATCTGGCCAAACACATTTTACATTCAATACAGATTTCTCTCTTTAGTCCAAGAAGTGACAATAAATACTCTCTACTATCAATGTGTTCTTCACTGCAGGCTTAAATATTAATAGGGTTAGATTGTTTCGGTCCAGCTTTTCTATAATTAATGTAAACAGCTCATTTATTTATAATACAGCAGCTTACTTAGTTTGCGTTGCTCAGAGAGTTGCTAACACTTGGCCCACACTGTACGGCAGAAAATGTTGTTGCTTTTAATGGCACAAAATTAATTTGACATTTTTTTGAACCAATCTTTTAACAAATATTGTATTTAAAATGCTAACTTCCAATGTGTCACATTAAAAAAAAAAAAAAAAAAAAAGACTATTCATAAAAGATGAAGACTTCTTCACAGGTTTAAACCTTTAGGAGAAAAAATCTGCAGTATTCTGCAGTAGTATCAATGAAATGCTGTTTAAAAAAAGTAAAAAAAAAATGCTTTAAATAGAACTCCACCAAAGCTAATAACAGGGTTTTATTTGGATGTGAAGATTACAACAGGGCTATCTTACCCTGCTATGGGGATCACCCTCTCTTTTTTTCAATCCTCAATGTACATCTGCCTGTCAAAAGGACATGTAACTTCCACTGACTTCAAGGTGAAATGTGTGATACACCAACAAAAGGCAGTGGCAGCAGAAATATTGAGAAGAACAGATAAGCAGAGAGACTTCACAGCTAGAGAAATTGACAGCATCATTTTGGATTTAAAAATCGTATGTGCTTTCTAATGACCATCTACTCAATACTACATTATTTTTAGTTTTAGTTTTAGGGGAGATCTTATTTTTTCCAGTCCGTATTTTTTAGGTTTATATAATAAGCAGATAACAAATGGGTACATCCATTCACCATAGGAGTATCAAATTCAAAAGACATATAATAATACAGACACAGAAATATTGCAACTGTGTTGTGTCTTTTATAAATCCATGTTTTCACCACCTACAGGGATTTTAACACCTTATTTGAGTGTTGCAGATATGTATCCTATATGTACTATTCTATATCAGTGCAGACAGACCAGTCATTCCTGCCTTGCTATGGGGTTGGGTAGGGTTACCATCTTTTCTCAAGCCAAACCCGAACACTTTAGCAGCCTGAGACACCTTTGGGTGCCCCAAGGAGAGTAGTAATGTGGTGTGCATAGTATGCCGCAGCAAAATGTGGGTGTGGCCAAATTGCTCTTGCTGGCATCATCACCCTGCCGCCCAGTGATGCAGAACCTGCCCCCAGAGAGCTGCCCACAGCTCCTGGACAGCAACAGATTTGTGTGTGACTATCTTAGTTACTTGGGGAGCCACAGTCCGGTCTGAATAATGTGTCCAGGTTGCAGTCCGCTGAAACCCGGATACATGATTGGAAACCCCGACTGTCCTGGAGAATCCTAGGGTTGGGTCACCAATGAATGCCCTTTTTTTAGGAGAACACCTGTCAGGTTTTTATTGCTGTTTGTGCCCCTGTTAGGGAGGTTCACCCGCTCTATCTGTCCTGGTTACCATTATCATTGAAAGTGAAAGTAAAAGAAAACCCCAAATTAGAGGTGAATTTTCCAGTGGGGACACTCGTTCTAGTAACCTTAGTGACAACCAGGGATTTGCTCACTTTTGCTTCTATTTTATGGTGGAAAACTTCAGTCATGGAATTTGAGCAAAGCACATATGTCTATAGTGTTTACGTATCTCTCTCCAAAGCTCAAAGTGTCGTTTCTCTCTAGTGCTTCGTTCCTTCCGCATGTGTCACTTCTGTGAAGTTTTCCTGACACATGAGATAAAATTTGTGTCGGGGGCAACCTCTTCACACCCTCTTTGCTCCTGACTAGGGATGGGCTGAACACCCCCCTGTTCTGTTCTCATCCAGAACATGCGAATAGTCCAAGAATTTGTTCGAACACGCGAACACCGTTAAAGTCTATGGGACACGAACATGAAAAATCAAAAGTGCTAATTTTTTAAGGGTCAATATGCAAGTTATTGTCATAAAAAGTGTTTGGGGCCCCGGGTCCTGCCCCAGGGAACATGTGTCAATGCAAAAAAAAGTTTTAAAAACGGCAATTTTTCGGGAACAGTGATGCTTAATGCTTAAAGTGAAACAATAACGCCATTATTTTTTAAAATTTTGGTGCGGAGTTCCCCTTAATATCCATACCAGACCTGAAGGGCCTGATAATGGAATTTTGGGGGACCCCCACGCATTTTTTCTTTTCAATGACTTTCATTACTTTTATATGTATTGTCGGGACCAACAATTCATTAATAGCCGACACTAGTGCTAGTACTTTTAAATGACTTCTTTTTCCTTTAGAAATGTCATTTTTCTCTCGGACTGTTATAAACACAGGAAACGTGATACTTTACAGGCATACTATAGACACCCCCAGGTACGAAATTTAAAGGAATATTTCACTTTTATTGTTTCCCTTTAAGCATTATTAAAATCACTGCTCCCGAAAAACGGCTTTTTAAGACTTTTTTTTGCATTGATACATGTCTCCTGGGGCAGGACCCTGGTCCCCAAACACTTTTTATGACAATAACTTGCATATTAACCAAAATTAGCACTTTAGATATCTCCCAGAGATTTTTAAAGGGTGTTCTGCGGCTTTTCGAATTTGCCGCGAACACCCCAACAGAACAGCTAATGTTCGAGTCGAACTCATGTTCGACTCGAATAGATAGCCCATCCCTACTCCTGACAGATGAAGAAAGGTTTTTAACACTTTTCTGCCCTTTAGAAAGGGTGTAGGGAAGGGAAGAGTGCAGATTTGTTCCATCTCTGTGTATCATCTGAGGCTATTCACCTCACTGGGTATATGTGAGGGTTTACAACCACTTTTAGCAGAATAATGAGTATCAATTAACTTGTTTCTGCTATGGTACCGTAAGTGAAGGTAAATCTCCCCAATGGGACACATATAGCAAAACAAAATGTGACAGGGGTTATAACGCTTCCTTATTCTATCCAAAAAAAAAAAAAAGTTTTGTCTTTAGTTATAATATCATGAGTGCACAATAAAAGTCATTTTTAGGGGAGTATTGTAAATCCAGACTGTTTAATCCAACCCGTGACCAGGTGACCTGAAGAAGGAGTGCCTCCGAAACATGTAGGCATGGCAACAGTTTGTTTGTGTGCTAGAGGGAGGGACTGCACTCACTTTGACTTCCCTGTCCGGCTAAGAGTGACGTCATACAGCGCCGGCTGGACCGAGCGTGTGTCTAGCAATATACACAGCTTGATGAGAGAGGAAGGAAGATTATAACTATACCCCTCACCACAACCACTCGTTCCTGGGATTCCACCCAGTGACACAGACCAGGAAAGGAGGCATCTATTCAGCTGTAAACACGAGTTATGTCCTAGGTCTGTGAGTGCAACACCTCTACGTTTATATTTTCATTTTTAACCATTAAAACGGTATTACACTAGGGTAGCCATGCGCTCTCTCTTTCTTTGTATGTTTTAGACTGAGACTGCCACCCAGTGGATCTTTGAGAGAGCTGCAACACCTAGAACCAGAGAACTTTGACATAGACTGTTTTTATTGAAGTAGTGTTTGTGGCATCAGCGCTGTGTTTTTGTGTTTGGATTATAATGCAACCTGTGCAGTTTTCACACAGAAAGGTGCTGTAGAGGTCCTTCACCAAGAGTACAGTACACATTGACCCTTACCTTCAATAATGGACCATATAATAGAATGGTCAATCATACTCAATTAAGCCAGCTCTAAACTGCAAGATCATCAGGATGCATGGATGTCTGTAACCACACTGACAGGAGGCCTTCCAGTGGAAAACAAACCTCAACTCGTGCAGAGTACGAAGATAAATAGAGGACACCTTGTTGTACATTATTACTGACACTTAAGAAGTTTATTAAAAGTAATCCAATGTACTCACAAGCATAGGTATAAAATTTGCATGTCAATCCAAAAGAAAGTTTCCAACCATAAAGAGGTCCGACTACCACATCACAACGATGTCAAGTGACCAAGCTCCAACCAACGCGTTTCATCATATAGACATCATCAGGGCCATGGCCTCTCATGCATACGATGCCTTATATAGTGGTATGGGCCGTGGCAGCCACCACAGGCCCCATTAGTGTGTTCCACCACCAGGAAGTGACTCCGCAATGAAGTGATAGAGGCCGGAAGTAACCACCATTGGCCTGATTAACCACTTGCCGACCAGCCGCCGCAGTTACACTGCGGCAACATGGCTTGGCAGTGCGAATGCCGCTATGTTATATCAGTAACATAGATGGCCACTAGGGGGCACATGCGCGCCCACAAAGCTGATGAGAGTGCCTGGCGGTCGCGATCACCGCCGGGCTCCCGCGATCGCTCGGGGCACATGGAGAACCGGGATCTGTGTGTGTGTAAATACACAGTTTCCGATTCTCAGAGGGGAGAACAGACAGATCGTCTGTTCATACAGAGTATGAACAGCTATCTGTCATCTCACCTGCACAGTCCCATCCCCCTTTAGTTAGAACACACACTAGGACACACTTAACCCCTTCACTGACCCCTAGTGGTTAACCCCTTCACTGCCAGTGAAATTTTTACAGTAATCAATGCAATTTTATAGCATTGATCGTTGTAAAAATGCCAATCGTCCCAAAAATGTGTCAAAATTGTCCGACGTGTCTGCCATAATGTCGTAGTCCCGATAAAAATCGCAGATCGCTGCCATTACTAGTAAAAAAAAAATTAATAATAAAAAAGTCATAAAACTATCCCCTATTTTGTAGACACTATAACTTTTGCGCAAACCAATCAATATATGCTTATTGCAATTTTTTTACCAAAAATATGTAGAAGAATACATATCGGCCTAAACTGAGGAAAAAAATATTTTTTTTTTTTTTCAAAATTGGCGCTCTTTTTTTGTTTATAGCACAAAAAATAAAAACCGCAGAGGTGATCAAATACCACCAAAAGAAAGCTCTATTTGTAGGAAAAAAAGGACTTCAATTTTGTTTGGGAGCCACATCGCATGACTGCGCAATTGTCAGTTAAAGCCACACAGTACCGAATAGCAAAGAGTGCTCTGGTCTTTGGGCAGCCAAATGGTCCGGGGCTGAAGTGGTTAAAGCGTTCCACCAACAGGAAATAGCTCCACGGTCCAAAATCGGTTGGAGCCCTATGTAAACATCCTGTATGATGGACACAAAATGGAAATACCGGTAATAATACTGGAATACCGGACAGAAACCTATGCAGCTTACCTTAACATGATTTTAAAATTCTTAACAAAATGAATCATTAAAAATCAATATCAATATAATTAAAAGGGCAAAACTAAAATTAAAAACTGTAAAATCACCTGAACCCTGGTTTGAAACCAGAAGACGCCATCTAGTGGTTTGAAAATCTATTACAGCAGCATAATAAAACAAACCCTAAAATACAATATTCTCTCATTGCAGAATCAATTAAAAATGCATATATGTAGCATAAATCTTTAGTTATACTTTAACTCCTTTAACTGTTAGTATGGGTCTGCTTAAAGGATAAAGGAACCGAAAGTGTCCATTTCGCCATCTTGGATGCATGTTTTTTCAATGTTACATTGCCTTATATATGTGAGCACCTCTGTTTTTAATAAAGTAGTTTTGAATCTGTTGCACTATGGTCTTTGCTTGGATATATCTTTTGCATATGGGGATGCTGTATATCATACAGTGGAGAGTGTGGTGAACTGGAAGAAAGGGAAGATTGTTTTGACATGAGCTTTCTGGCCCCGGCAAAGAGGTCTGGGTAAGTGCATATAGACATATGGGATGTGGCACATGGTGAGAGAAACACATGGTGATTGTTGGATTGTTGGACTTGAAGATCACATTTAAATGTGAGCACATTTCTTTATTTATTTTTATATTTTTAGCATTCTACACTATAAGCGTTTATATTTTTGGGTACAAATTGTGGAGAAACTGGAAGTGGTGAACACTGGAGTCTGAGGAGGAAATTTGAGGATGTGGGATTTTGACCTGGATTTTGGGACAACAGAGTTTCGTAAGAGTATATTGGCTTGTGGGATATGGCACCTGGTGAAGGGTACATTTTTGCAATTTATTGGCACAATATATGTGAGTATAATCACTTATTACTAAATGTAATTTGCACTAAAAGGAATTACACTATAGGGCTTTGTTTTCTCCTTCTATTTGATATATTTTTTGGAGGTGAACAGCACAGTGTGAAACGAAGAAAACATGGACACCTGGATTGTTTTAAAAACATGATTTGATCCTCACATGCACATACATGGTCGAATTTCAAAAAAGAATTTTCTTTTGAAAATCAGAAAATTTGTGTGTTTTGAGATCCAATGATGCCATCATTGATTTCGAAATTCGACCAACCAAGCCTACAATTTCACCTTATGTTGCTACAGAAAAGAATTTTCATGGCTGGAAATCTTCTTTTCTTTCCAGGAATGTTCTTTTCTTGCAAATGCACATTTCTTTTTCATTTACATTTCTCGCACGATTCTCCCATCATTGATTAGAAAATAGTTTGTTTTTCAAAAAAATTCCAACATGTCCGATTACTCAAATTCAATGGCCACACGAAAATCGGCTGTTGCTGCAGCCCACTAATGGTGCAAAATATGAACAAAAATTCTTAGATGAGATTTTCGAAAGAAAAATCTTTCGAAAATCAACCCATGTATGGCCTGCCTAAGGGTCACATGATTTGCAAATAATTTAAAATAACTTTTAAAAAGGAAGACTAAGATTAATGATATAGGACTGTATTTTTCAGACTGTATTTTTGAGTGCTGGTTTACCTATATTTATTGTAAAGGTCCCACCCGAGGGGGGGTATAATTCTAGCTGGAGCACTGAATATCAATCTAATACAGTGACACTTACTGCCTTTACTTCTAGATTTGGTGTCACTGAGGCAGTAATAAAAACCAAGCAACATTTGTAGCTTTTGTCTTTCTTTGGGGGCTTCATATGAGTCTTGTTAAGTAAAATATCTGATTATATGTAATTGTCAGTTCGATATGCAAGGTTAGTACCATGAGAACCCTATCATTTTTCTTTGGCAAATGAAGCATTTTGACCTTAACAAAGCCATTTTCTTTAATAAAGTCCCAATTATCAGAGGCCTAACAAACAAACATGAACAACTGTAAATGGTAAACTAATTAAGTAAAGAAAAGTTTTATTAGTAGAAAAATAATCTGTTGAATGAGATCATATCTGTCAAAAAGTGAACTTGGATGCATAGTTTAGGAAAATAATTAGGTAGGTTTTCATTTCTCTTTTAACTTATGCTTGTAATAGAGTGCAGCATTAATGCTGCAATTAAAGAATTTAAAAAAAACAAGTCAAGCAATGTCTTTACCCACTTCATCACCAGGCCATTTTTTGCGATACGGCACTGCATTAATTTAACTGACAATTGCGCGGTCGGTCAACACTGTACCCAAATAAAATGTATGTAATTTTTTTCCCCACAAATAGAGCTTTCTCTTGGTGGTATTTGATCACCTCTTTTTTTGTGCTATAAATAAGACCGACAATTTTGAAAAAAAATAAACATATTATTTACTTTCTGCTCTAAAACATATCCAATAAAAAAAATTTAAAAGTCTAATTTCTTCATCAGTTGAGGCCAATATGTATTCTGCTACATGTTTTTGGTAAAAAAAATCCCAATAAATGTATATTGATTGGTTTGCGCAAAAGTTATAGCATCTACAAACTATGGGATATTTGTTTAAATTTTTTTTTAGTTTATTTTTTTACTAGTAACATTCAGAGACTTATAGTGGCACTGCGATAGTGCGGCGGAAAAATCTGACACATTTGACACTTTTTGGGGACCAGTGACTCTTGATCAGCGCTATAAAATATGCACTATCACTGTAGTAATGACACTGGCAGGGAAGGGTTCACATCAGGTGCGATCAAAGGGTTAACTGTGTGCCTAGCCTGTGATTCAGGGGAGTGGGAGAGGTGCTTTTACTAGTGGAAGGCATGGATCAGTGTTCTTGCTTTACAGAAACACAGGATCCATGCATTCTGTTCTCATAGAATGGCAATCTGCCTTATTTACATAGGCAGACTGCCATTCTGCCTGTGTAATGAACAATCGCTGGGTGCCGGCAGACATTGACTACACCATACCCGCCAATCAGCTCCCGATGTGTAGAATCACAGCAGGAATGGGAGCCGGCCATCAGTGGTGCGGGCGCATGCCCCTAGACCTGGAAGTGTCAGATCATGGACTAGGTACAGAGCGGCCGCCCTGCCGCAGTATATGTATATGTGGACAGTCCACAAGTGGTTAAAACAATGAGACGTGCAGAGGCTGCCATTGCTGATCTAGTTGCCCGAATGTCATACTGATCCTTTAATTTTAACATGAAAACAATGTGAATGAGAAGGTAAAACTCTGACGTTACTTGCTGCATGATCATTTTGGCTCATGATGACAGAAAGATAACTAGAATTTTCACAAAAAGATCACTGTGTGTAGCTTATATATTCAAGTGACGCTATCCTCTGTTTTTTTTTTTTTAAATCTATGCAAAAATGTGTATTTGTAACTGAAAAAAAAACACCTTCCATTGCTCCCAGCCCCCTCCAGATCTACAAATTCATGTTTTTTGCTACTTTGATCTGACTTTCTGTTAGAGGGTGGCTACGTTCATTCTCCATGGTCCCACTGTATGTAGGAAAAACACAGTGAGAAAAAAAAACTCATGACCCTCACAGGACCCTTAAGTAGCAGATGTGTATGGATTATTTTTTGGAGAATAAGGGCATTGTTTTGTGTTATTTTAGGAGTCTAAAAGTATACTCCTTTTGAGGGGCCAAAACAAAGCTGTATTTAAAAGAACACTGGGGCTGCTTTTTCTAAAGGAAAATAAGCTGATCATTTTGCAAGGACATTTTCCCGTGGCTTAGTAAATGTGTTGAATATTCACTTTGCAAAGAACACTCAACCACGTACAAAGACAGGAAAGATTAAACAGGAATGTTGCTTACACATGATAGGATGATGTCAGCAGAGCTTCCCCACATTCACTAAGTTAAGGGAAGATTCCTTTGCAAAGTGAACAGCCTATTTGCCTTTGATAAATCAATCCCAGCATCAACTGACTGGGCAAAGTGACACTGGGCACAATTCACTAAAGGTTATCTCATGCGTTATGATGGTCACGTGACCACTCAATGCATGTGATAATGAAAATGTAAATTCACTATTGCTCGTATGCAGTATTTAGCCCAAAAAATGCTGCATAAAAAAGCAATAAAGTCAATTCACAACAGAAAATAAATAAATAAATGCATGTGGTAATAAACTACTGGTCCAAGCTTCCGATAACTAAGCAATACCTATGGCAATGGTCAGAACTCCCAGTGATTGGTTAAAAACATTTGTGGGAAAGTGTAAGCTGGATCAGGTGGCAGCTAGATAATACTCAGGGGTTGTTTCTGGAATCTGGAAGACAGCATAGCAAAGATGATGGACCCATTTGAATCCAGTCTTCTGGAATTGAAGGCAATACAGAGCAGGAGAAGATCTCAAGTGGTCCTTTTACAGGAAAGAAGCTTTAAGGAGCGCACATTGCTGGATCAATACACAATGCCTGCAGAAGTTCAGGTTATCCAAGCTTTATACCCAACTCATAGGGTACCTTGAGCCCGCATGTGAGATTTTAAGGAGCGTTTCCTTTTTCAGAACATTATTTTTTTACCGCATACTTGGATGTGGTAAAACATTGCTTAGTGAATTGTGCCCAGTGTCTGGAAAAACTACATCCCCATCTAGGTTTTTATACATACTGGGTCTTGTTGTCTTGCAGCCTACCAGTAAAGCATGCCAGCCTTTCAAATCTCAGCATTACCTGGTACCGGAGCTTAGAAAGGGGAATTGCATCACAGCCCCCTCAAACATGACAATGTTCATGCCTGGTGATTGGGCATTAACACCAGACGGTCTCAAATGGAAGAGGTTATGGGCTCCTTCATACTTGCAAGCCCCACTATGTTAGCTAGGTCTCTGGCTGTGTGGGGAGGCAGAGAGGGAATGTGACTCAATAGGTAACCTGCCTATAAAAATGGGTTATCTGTAGAAATTGTCCTTTAATTATGTGTAAGTGTAATATTTGTAATTATTAAAGTGGGAGTCCGGCGAAAAATCTTTTTTTAGATGTCAGCAGCTGACTTTTAAAATAAGGACACTCACCTGTCCCGGGGTCCAGCGATGTCGGCACCCGAGACCGAACTGTCCCTCGATCCTCGGGTGCTGCCGCCGCCATTCTCAGTGAGGGAATCAGGAAGTGAAGCGTTGCAGCTTCACTTCCCAGTTCCCTACTGCGCATGCGCAAGTCGCGCTGCGCGTTCTCAATGGTCCCTGCTATCTCCTGGGACCTGTGTCTTTCCCAGGATACAGCGGGGGAGTGTGGGAGGGGGCGTGACTCCCGCGGGAGTCTATTCCCGGGAAGTGGGTGCAGATACCTGTATTATACGGGTATTTGCACCCCCTCCCCCCTGAAAGGTGCCAATTGTGACACCGGAGGGGGGGAGGAATCCGATGAGTGGAAGTTCCACTTTTGGGTGGAACTCCGCTTTAATTCTAAAGAAATTAAACCCCCCCCTTACAATACTGTTTTTGTCCATTTAATTTTCTTCTGTTCAAGCATCATGCAGGGTCACAGTTTATTGCATGAATGAAAATCTTGGCCCAGAATAGACACAATTAATTAAATATTGGGAAATTTTTCTCTTCACTTCTAGGAGACACAAACGTATAAGATTTATAGTATTTATAAGAAACATTGATGTGTGAATGTCTCAAACATTCTCACAACCGTCTTAATTAATCCTCATATTTTGCTTAATATGTTTATTTCCTATGATCATCCGCTCTGCCTAGTGGTTATACTGCAGTATTTTTTCTGATTATGGTATTTCATAAAAATATTGCTGTATAGCCAATGGATGGAGCTGACGATCATATGAAATAAACATAATATGAGAAATATTTATGATGGCTGTACAAATGCTTGGGACATTCGCACAGTAATTTTTTTTAATAAATATGTGTGGAGAGATTTCTCCAAATGATGGGAAAATGAGGGGAATTCCCCTTTTTACACCATTGTCACTGGAACAAGGGTACCCATTGGAAGGCTTCTCCTATATCCCTGGTCCAGTGGCAACTATAAAATATAGGATCATGCATCACCTTCCATCCTGGTGACAATGATCAAAAGGACAAATGGAGAGGGGGAGCACAGGCAGCAATAAAATCACAGCAGAGGTGCTAACCCTTTCCACTCTGAAATAAATAGTTTGGGCTTTTTATACACTTTAAAAAAGAATTTTGTAATAGGAAAACAATAGGTTTAGTTATTATCAAGACACAACAGAAGCTGTCTAAGTTCACACACTACTTATAATGCATCAGTGTACATTTAAACTGTAAACTGATATGAGCAAACAGGTCAAGAAATTACCCTCAAGTGAAATTTTCTTCTAAGTTTGAAAAGAATATGTCAGTACATTCATGTTGTTACTAGGACAAGTATAGCACACAGTAATCATCCAATATGAGAGATTGCAGGAAGTCAATGAGCCTACTGATAGAGTAAACATCAAGCTTTCCAAGAAGGGCATGCTGACATTTTACACTGTTCTTTACAGGAAAGATCTTTAATGGACGAGATCAATAAACAAAAGTGGACCATTCATTCCATGTGACTAAGGGGAAGCAAAGTGCACATCACATTATTATTGTCTAATTCGTTCTATTAGCATCTGATCATGTGATTCAATTTAAATCTCAAATGCTAATACTGTACATTCCATGTTTTTCCCATTTTCTTCCTTTATTATCATGCTGCAGTGTACTTATTGTTGCTATGCAAAATCCAAGATGTCTTTAAAACTGAAGTAGAGAATGTATTTCTATTCATAATTAATTATATCTAAAAATATCATCACTAATGCTGCACTGAAAACATTCCACTTTCCTGACCAATTGGAAATAAAGTCATAAATACATTTAAGATGTAAGTAGAGTCAAAACGTTTTTTCTGTTTGTTTCTTTAGCTTCAGATAGCGTGGAGAAGGGTTTAGAACCTCTGACAAGTTTATATTGTTATCTTTGTCTCTGCTAAGGAAATTCACCTTTTCTAAATTATTTTTAATATTATTATTAGTCTTACTTACTGTAGCAATTCTATGTTGCTCACACCTGTCAGAAACACACTATGCCCTTTTACTTGTACTCCAGGGGCATAGATACTGAAAATAACTCCTGTGTCAAGCACTGAAATTGCTCCCCTGTCTAAACATTTAGCACCCACATTTATACTTTACCATAATATCAATTAAAATGCAAATCAATTTGTTAATCTTTTAATTTGCAATATATCTATCACAGAGAATGGCTGATTCACTAACCCAACACATTTCAAGTGTAGCCTAACCTACTTCTCTGCTATGCAACAGTGCAGTCGCTCCAGACTCAGGCTGGAGTTGCTGTGAGCATTACAGCATTGCTCCCCCTTGTATTTGCAATCTCCAAGAGCCTGTGAACTTTCACATCAGAGTCCCTTCTATCACATCAGGAGCCTCCTTCACATTAAGACCCTCATCACATCAGAGTCCCCCTCTTTACTCTAGAGACCTTAGAACCCCCTCACAACAGTGCCCCCTAACATCAGTGCTCTCAAAGCCCCCAAATCAAAGTCTTCAGAGCCCCCATCACATAAGTGTCCTCAGAGCTCCCCCTTACATAATTAATCTCAGAGCCCCTTTACATCAGTGTCCTCATAGCTCCCTCACACCAGAGTCCTCATAATCCCCTTACTTCAGTATCATCAAAGCTCCCCCCACAACAGTGTATTTGGCGACCCCATCACATCAGTGTCCTAAAAGTCCCCTCACATCAGTGCCCCCAGAGCCCTACTCACTTCAGTGACTTCAGGGGTTCACATCAGTGCCTTACCTTTTAAGCAGTACAGCAGCTTCAATATTGCAGAAGGTGGCAGGCAGAGCAGGTTTGGATGGAGGCGGACTTCAGAGCTCTTTTGACCTCTGTGGTGGCACTACATATTACCCACCCACCCTGGATCTGCATCAAGCAGGTCCATGGTGCGGATGGGCCTGGTTTGCCTGCACCAAGCAACAGAAAACGCCATTAAATAGAGGGCTCCTGAGAATCAGGAATGTCACCATGTAAAGTATATTTTAATCTGCTAATATGATGAGGGAGCTTTGAGGGAGTTTGAAGAATTAGTGTGGGGGGGGGGGGCTATACCACACCCAAGCACCCCCTGTGGTGCCTAGAGTATCATAATACTGCTCTTTTTTTGCTACTCTTTTCAGTATCAACAAACTGCTTTTTTATTCAGTATCACCATACTCTACTTCTCTATTCAGTTTTACTACACTACTAAATAGCCATAGCAATACTAAATTGCTATGGCCACTAGCAATAATCCATGTGTGTTCTGTCGGCAGGGACCCCACCATGAGAACACAATGGGGTTGATTTACTAAAGGCAAATAGGCTGTGCACTATGTAGAGTGCAGTTGCCCTCTGTGAGTGCAATTGCCCCAGAGCTTAGTAAATGAGGTAAGGCTTGACTTTGCAAAGAGTACCCAATCCTGTGCAAGGAAAATTTAAAAAACAGCATTTTTGCTTGCACATGATTGGATGATGGAAGTCAGCAGAGCTTCTGCTCATTTACTAAGCTCTGGAGCAACTGCTCTTGCAGAGGGCAACTGCACTTTGCAAAGTGCACAGTCTTTTTCCCTTTAGTAAATCAACCCCAATAGCTCAGAGGGAGGGATTCCCCCATCAACACGGACTGTGTTGAAGGGGCACCCTGTGGTTGCAGGAAAGAAAATCATTCATTCTATGTCCAGCTTAAGCCTGCTGGCCATAGTTCAAAGATTATGCAGTATGTTATCATTTATTCTTCTGGGTGAATAATTTTGCTGGGATTGCAAATTTCAAACCATTGGTAGTAGCGAAACAGAACCCTGTCCCTACTATTCAGTATCACAAAACTCTGCGTCAGTATTCAGCACATCATACTCTATTTCTCTAGTCAGCATCATAACATTCTGCTCTTCTATTCAGTATCAGCACATTATGCTGTCACATTCACCCGTTCCATGTTCCAGAGCAGCTGGTGTGTTGCTTGGCATTTGACTAAAGTGTCCAAACACAATCAGCCAGAGCCCCTGTGTCCCCTAGTGCATCCTTGCATTGTCCCAGTGACCCTAGAATTCCACAGTGGCATTAGTCATTCCATCCTGCATCCAGCCTTGTGATCCCAGTGTACTTCAGCTTATACCTTGTGCCTGTAATCCTTGTGTTCCCCAGTTTGTATCCTTCTCCAGTGACTCCTTGCTTTCTTGCCACCTCCACTGTCATGTCAACCTCTGTGCTCCTCTGCACCAGTGTGATTCTATGTGACTTCCAGCCAGCCCCTTAATACCCACACCTCTGCAACCCCAGTCTGTGTTTCTCCTCTGTACCTTTATGTGTCTTTTACATCTATCCGTTAGGACTGTGGGGTTGATTTAATAAAACTGGAGAGTGCAAAATCTGGCACAGCTGTGCATGGTAGCCAATCAGCTTCTAACTTCAGCTTGTTTGACTAAGCTTTGACAAACAAAAACCTGGAAGCTGATTGGTTTCTATGCAGAGCTGCACCAGATTTTGTACTCTTCAGTTTTAGTAAATCAACCCCTGTGTTACTTAGAGCCTTGTGAATCCAGCATCCCAGCACCACAAGCGACTCTCACCTGCGCTCAGTATGTACCTGCTCAGGTCAAAGAAACACAACCTTGGAATTGCCTGCAGTGTAACCTTACCACCTTCAGGATCCAGTGGCGGCTGGTGCTAAATAATTTGAGGGGTGGGGGGGCAAACCAACACCAGACACACCCCACTGGGGGGGTAGATGTACAGGGATGGGAAGGCGGCGGTCAGGTCCCAGATGAAAGGCACAGCTTCTCTGTCACCAGCACAGATTGCTAATTACACAGGGCACTAGGTAGCTATTCAACCTGGTGCCAGCTTATAAGTGACACACACCCGCTGCTGGGACTTCAATCTCCAATGGCCAGATGTGGGGACCAGCAGCACTTACACGGATTCCCTCCCCAGCAGCCTACAGTGTACCCAGTGATGTCACTAGCGAGAGGGCCGATCACCGGCTGCATGCACTAACTGCAATCTGCTGCCAGTGACAGGTCCTCCTCCAGCTACAGCCTGAACACCATCCAATAAGAGCAGTGGCCGGAGGCTCCAGAAAACTCCATGAGTAGCCCGGGAGCAGTCAGCACACCCTCTTCTCTCCTCCCCTCCACCTATCCTCCTTCCAGCCAATCTGGTGGCGGGTCTCAGGACCGGCTTCTCGATTAGCTGAGAGGTGAATCAGGAAGACAATAGCGAATATTAATTTACTATTGTCACACAACTGGGTGGGCTCAGGGCACAGTGCTCGACGCCCCAAGTCCACCCTTTTTTGAAGCCACTTAGAGCCTTTGGCTCTAATCACGTACTTCTAAAAAAAAAAACAAAAAAACATTTGAATCCATGCGTCCGGTGGCCTGCGAATAAATTAGGGGCCTGCAAGTAGATTAGGGGGTGGCACCCATGCGCTCCATATGGACGGGCCTCCACTTTCAGGAATTCTGGTAAAGACAAGATGGCAATCTTAGATTCTGCACCTTGGCTTTTAGGGCTCTCACCATCATTAATCCAGTGGGCAAAATCTCTGGGCCGACTTCATGGCTTTTGCCACTTACTTCCTTATCTGCTATAACCAAATCCTGGTGAGCCAGTCTGCTGCTAGTGGGAGCAGATTCCCAATCTGTGACACTGCCATTTTATGCTAACCTACTTAATGACAGTTATGCATAACTATTTAATAACAGCAGACTCTGCTCATCATCCAATTCAGTGCTATGCAAATAAATTCAAGGCATCCTTTCAAATAGACCCTGGGATTGATTGAAATAGAGGAATATAATCTGGTATTTAACCACTAGAGATCCGCGCTATAGCTGAATAATGGCTACAGCACGAACCTGCTTTGCCGGGCTACCTCCATTGACGTTGTCCTGTGCAGGATCGGCCTGCGTGCCTGCGAGTCTCAAACTCAGAAAGTTTATGAGACTCGCCTGATCACAGATCGGAGTAAGGGGTCGATCCCGACCCCTTACCACATGATCAGCTGTCAGCCAATGACAGCTGACCATGTGATGTCAACAGAGCCGGTAATCAGCTATTTTTTCTCCTTGTGCTGATAGCGTGAAGAGGAAAAAAAAGACGATCACTGGCAGCAGTGAGAGAGACATCAGTCCCGATCACGGCGAGCTGCCACCAGATCCTCAGTGCCACCCATCCATGCCACCCATCCGTGCCACCCATCAGTACCACCCATCAGGGCCCATCAGTGGCCATCAATGCCACCTTATCTATGCCCATCAGTACCGCCTTATCTGTCCCCATCAGTGCCACCTTAACTGTGCCTATCAGTGCTGCCTTAAATGTGCCTACCAGTGCCGCCTTTAATGTGCCTATCTGTGCCCATCAGTGCAGCCTATCAGTGCCCACCAGTGCCGCCTCATCAGCGCATATCAATGAAGGAGAAAAATTACTTGTTTGCAAAATTTTATAACAAACTATAAAACATGATTTTTTTTTTTTCAAAATTTTCCATCTTTTTTTGTTTGTTTAGCAAAAAATAAAAATCCCAGCTGTGATTAAATACCACCAAAAGAAAGCTCTATTTGTGAGAAAAAAATTATAAAAATTTCATTTGGGTACAGTGTTGTATGACCACGCAATTGTCATTCAAACTGCATCAGCGCTGAAAACTGAAAATTGGTCTGGGCAGGAGGGGGGTTTAAGTGCCCAGTAAGCAAGTGGTTAATAATGTGTAACCAACAGTAGCATGGCCATAGTTTCCTATAAATCTGTCTTGTCCGTTAGTTCTGTGCCTTGATTTGTGCTACATGTATTAATGCTGTTTGCCTCCAGTGGTGCATATCTCATACTTTTGGGTTGGCTGGTAAAGTTTTTATTAGAGAAACAAAGGCTGAAACTCAATTGCCTGTTAGAGTCACTAGTCTACTTTTCTTTTCTTTAGTTTTAATAAATTAGGTCTGGCATGCTGTAATGAAACAAACTATACTATCCGGTTTTCCAGACTTAAAACAAGTGAATGTAACTTCCCTATTAAACTTTGATGTGTAACCTAGAAAAATATGTCAAGTGAATTTGCTGGAGGGTATATGTATTAAAAGGCAAAAGTTACAACAGATCAAATATCACACTCATTTTCTAAAAATTTAAATAACGTTTAGCATTTTAAAACAACATCTCTTACATTTGTAGAGCAAATTAAACTTTAATTAGCATTTCGGAGACCAAATACAATTTGTTGGATTATTTAAACTTTTGCATATGTTGAAGGAATATTGACCTGGGGCTATGCAATACAGGCCAACAAAGTCCTGTTTTTTTGGCCATCAAGTTATGGAGAATGAGCCATTTGGAAAAGCTATTAGGGAACTGCTTCTGGCATGAATCATTCAGCCTAGTTTTCTCATATTTTTGGACTTGATTTGTTAGCACAGTTAATTGATCAATTTTTAATGGTATATATAAATCTTTTCATATTTTGCAATTTCATGTGCATGTCAGGTCCAAGTTGCCTTGGCTTAAATCATCGCTGTACTGTGTGTTTTAAAAGGTTAGACAGCCTATTTGTACTGCATTCAGAGTCAGTTAAGGAGGTGTCTCTAGACAAAAAAAACAATCTGTGGTCCCAACACTGTAAAAGTTTATAAGAAGTTTCTCACACAATTGGCTTATTGGAGTACTCTTGTGTTACCTCAAATTCCCATTAGACATACAGTCCTTTTTTTCCACTTCTAATACCCAATTTTCTAGTTGTCTCTGAGGACATGGGGAGTTCAAATGTTTGTAGCAATGCTTGGTTGGCAGAAGTCAATATTAATCCAAATTTGGATTCAGCCATCTACTTAAATTGGCTCTGAGACACAGACTTGGATAATATCAGTATAAAAGAGACACATCCCCAATAGCATTGCATAGAGAAAAAAGTCTGTACACCAATTAAAAAAATATTGAAAAAATTAATAATAATACTTTACTTATCCTTATTCCTTATTGATGAACAAAACTAGAAGTTATATTATTTATATAACATCAGAAAAGCCGAGAGCAATATTTGGGGGTTCCAGAATCAAACTGGTAGTGCATCAATAAAATGGTACTTGTCTTTTAAATTATGCTTCCTCTGTTTTGAATAGGAGTATATCCATTTATTTGAAACCTATATAGGTTAAATTATCAATAAATATACATAACAATTTTTAATTGCAGATGTAGGCAGTTATCCCAATGTCTTAAACAGTTCTGCCAAACAACTAAATCATTTCTAAACATTAACCCAGAATGTATTACACATACCATGTGCTTACTCTAGCAAAAAATAAGATTTTTGTATACAGTTTGGCTTTTATTTCTGATATATTTTACCAGGAGACTCTTCCAGTCACAGCACTTCCTGTAGTAGAGTGACAACATGCATGCATGGCTTTGCATTACAGCCAGTGGTGTAGTCCGACTGCTTTCCATGCTCACAGAGATAAAGGTAGCCGTGCAGATCTACAGTGTCTCTGTAGTCTCTCCAAGGTTGCTGTGCATCATACTGCATATCAGTGGGAGTCTCTCCAAACAGCGGTTACAAAGGTGGCAAAGGCTGATGGGATCTAAAGTTCCTGACTATGTGTTCTTCATACCCACTCCCTGCCCTGGGGAGAAGTGGGGAAAACCCTATGATGGTCACATAAGCAAAAGAGTATTAAAAAAAAAAAGTATTTACAAAATGGTTAGGGTTGTTACATACTCTAGCAGTATATGAATGTGAAGACTCATGTCTACTTTAATTTTTTTTTAAACTCAAGAATAAAAAATAATATATTAAAGCTTATCGGTATAGAAGTGATACAGATGTTGTGGCTGCATACGTTTTATATTTATAAGCCCTTTTCCTCTTTTTTTTAACGGATAGGGCAGAGAACACAGGAAGCTACAAGCACATTGGTTTAGGGTAGAATCAACAGGTATTTCTTTGCACTTACTGATTAAATATAATAAAACACTTTCAAAGTAATATTTAACAGACCAAAAATGAGCAAATAACAAATGTTCATTGTTAGGCTCTACATACACTCTTTCCTTGGTTAAATCCTATGATGAAATAAAAATAAGACCATTATATATAACTCTAAAATCTGTAACAAAGAACACAATTTCATACTTATAAAAATGAATGTAGCAAACACAGATTCATTCATTAATATATTCATCAGATAAAAAGGAAATGAAACACTGTAAATATTTCATTTTGGTTGTCAGAGACCACTTATTAGAAGTCACCTGTTTCCACCACAATTTATTAAGTTAATTAATCTGTCATTTTGTTCATTTCGTCCCTGTACCACCTGATGACCTTCAGTGTAATATAATGTTTTTCAGCCACAAAATCTTATTGATCTTCACCCACTTATCTTTAAGATTCCATATTTTTGCAATCTCCTTCCTAAACCTGGGCCCTGTAATGGAAAGGAGCCATACGATGAAACAGTTCATCATACTGAGCCAGAAATATGATGGAACACCAGCTGATTCCCTCCTAAAGATGATCCCTGCAGTCCTTGAGATAAGTTATTTTAAATGTAAGAGACATATCACTGAAATCAGGCATGCCAATGGGATTTATGAAGGTGGCAGTAGATGAAAATGAATTTTAGAAGTTTATAAATGGGCTCAAAAGTATTAAATGGATTATATCAGATTTCACTTTTCTCCCTACCAAATTAAGATCACCCCAAGCACAATCATATTTAAAATCACTCTCCAGCTCAACTTTTTATCTCTTAGATATCCTTTCTTTATGCTGTAACTGTTGGATTTACGCTAATGTACATCTATTTTTAAAATAATTGCTGTCAGCTAAAGTTTGGCATCATACTGTCTATTCTACTTTTCATTCTTCATCTAAAAACAAGTTGATTGTGTAACTCTTTTTTTCTAAGCACTTCTCCTTGGGTCCAAAACTCTTTTTTAAAACTTGCTGACCAGCCGCCATCATTATACTGCGGCACGTTGACGCAGCTACGCAAACCGCTGTAGGTGTACGTCGGCAGCTTTAAGAGCTATAGGGAGCAACGAGCACACCTCCAGAGGCACATACATGTGACCGTGG
Organism: Lithobates clamitans; assembly: GCA_037952925.1. NCBI lineage: Eukaryota > Metazoa > Chordata > Amphibia > Anura > Ranidae > Lithobates > Lithobates clamitans. The sequence continues at coordinate 4,938,881 of JBBGZY010001135.1, forward strand.
CATGATGCCGGAGCCAATACACGTGACTGGCGACAGCGATGTCAGCCGGAAACCCGCGATCGCTCCTCAGAGAGCCAGAATGGGGATCTGTCAATGTAAACAGACAGATCCCTGTTCTGTCAGGGAAGTAGAGAGAAATCTGCTGTTCCTAGTGATCAGAAGCAGCAATCTCTCTCTACTCCCTGTCAGTCCCATCTCCCCACAGTTAGAAACACCTCCCTAGGGAAAATTTACCCCTTGATCGCCCCCTAATGTTAACCCCTTCCCTGCCAGTGACATTTATACAGTAGTCAGTGGCTATTTTTTTAGCTGTGATCGCTGTATAAATGTCAATGGTCCCAAAAAAGTGTCAAAAGTGTCCGATCTGTCCGCCGCAATGTTGCAGTCCTGCTAAAAATTGCTGATCACCGCCATTAGTAAAAAAAAAATTATAATAAAAATGCCATAAATATATCCCCAATTATGTAGACGCTATAACTTTTGTGTAAACCAATCAATAAACTCTTATTGTAATTTTTTTTACCAAAAATATGTAGAAGTATACACATCGCCCTAAACTGATGAAGAATTTTTTTTTGGATATTTATTATAGCAAAAAGTAAAAAACATTGTTTTTTTTTTCAAAGTTGTCCCTCTTTTTTTGTTTATAGCGCAAAAAATAAAAACCGCAGAGGTGATCAAATACCACTAAAAGAAAGCTCTATTTGTGGGAAAAAAGGACACCAATTTTGTTTGGTACAAAGTTGCATGACCGCGTAATTGTCAGTTAACGCAACGCAGTGCCGTATAGCAAAAAATGGCCTGGTCAGAAAGTGGGTAAATTCTTCTGGGGCTGAAGTGGTTAAGAAAACAGATCACGGCTATATAACTGGCTTTATTGGACCTGAATAGCATTCAGTGGGTAGGATCAGGCAGATGACACTTGATCCACTGCTAGAAATTTTACCAAATAATATTCATCAATGATTGTTTGGTTATTTGCTCCAGACATACCTTATAAGGCAGGATGACAGATTTATTGTGTCAGGGATCTGATGATAAATGCCAAAAAGCATCAGTCAAAAGAAAAACTGTTTTGTGTAAAATTGGGTTACATATGACATGGCTTTACAAGCCATTTTTGCAGTATAAAGCCCAACTATAGCCAAAGCTTGTTTTTGGTTTTAGAAAGAGTGGATAAGTAGAAGAAAAAAGAGACTTGTGTTGATGGGAAATAAGACTTGCATTAGGCGTGTATTTGCGACACTTCTGAGAAATTTCAGAATTCATTGACAGGTGCATCTGACCTGAAGTGAACCACCTTATGACCTGCATTTGACCACCTTCTAAGCTGCATCAAACTGTGTCAAGCTGCTTTTGCATTTCTATTGACTTGTATGGGGAATGAAGCAGCTCTGACTGAACAAAGGCCTATTAACTCAGGCTCCTAAAAAAATACAGATCCCTTTCATATATTCACACATTGACTGTTTATTTTTATGTACATCATAGGGCATACCTACTTTCTAATAAACACATTAAATGAGGTCTATGGAACACAGTCATTTCTTAGTTTTAAAATAAACAGGTTGACTCATATTTCTTTGCAATGTGCAGGAGGAAGTTAGTATAAAGCAGAAAAGGTGATAATTAGTCTTAGGTCTTGGTGTGTGAACCCGCTGCTGCTGGAAAAAAATCCCTGCAAGGCAATGTCATATTGTGCTAATATGCTAATATTATGATAGGCTTAACTTAGAACAAAGCCCTCCAGTGCCACAATGTCAACGCTGAGATGGCTGACATCTTCCCTCAACTTCCTTCCGGGTTTGTGGGCTAGAGACGTGAGAATGTCACTCCCGCACATGCGCGTGGGAGCCTCCATTTCCATCATGGGCTCTGAAGGTCTGCCACTGTAAGCCGGACTCTGTGTTGGAGAACCTGCCAGAAGTTATCATGCTGATAACAGAGGAATGGAACAGCAGAAAGACATGGCACTTAGAGCTTTGGAGAGAGATAAGTAAACACTATAGATATATGTGCCCAGGTCACATTTCATGAATGGGGTTTACATCCACTTTAAGCTCTAAGATGGGATAAGGATTAGTTAGGGTTGTGGATAGTTTTTTTTTTTTTTTATCCAAGAAAAAGTTTTTATTGAAAAAACAAGTACGTACAGTCCAAGAAAACCACAGTTGAATTGTACATAATAGCCTAAACAGACATATTTCCATATAGGGATCAGGCATATACAAAAATGTAAAGTACATCCCACTGTTAGAAAATAAGATGGGAATTGATTACACAACCTCCTACCTATGGAAATTCCAACCCTCTATCTGTAACCAACCCGAGTTCCGAGCTCCAATCAGGGCTAATGCGGGGTACACCATGGCTTCAGCCGTTATTAAGGCGCAGTAATCTGTCCATGACCAGGTCCTCCGGAGCTAACCCAGGAGTGCCTAGCCATGGTTCCCATAGTTTTTCAAATTTTCTTGAACATCCCCTGTGTTGGTATACAATTTTCTCCATTCTTAATATATGTCCTAGTGCAATAATCCATTCCTTGACTGAGGGAGGCGTTTCAGATTTCCAGTGTACCATGATTAGCTTGCGGGCCACAAATAGGGCTCTAGTTAAAGCTTCCCTGACGTGGGGTTCCCACTCTAGTTCATCTAACACATTCAAAATACAGTGTCTAGGGTCCAGCGGTATGGAGACCCCAAACACTGCGTTCAGCGTGTCCACCACCCCCCTCCAGTACACATGCAATCTGGGACATCTCCATAGCATATGTATTAAATCTCCGTGATCTCTCTTACATCTAGTACAGGTTGGGGTGGGAAGAAGTCCCATATTATGTAGCCTATGGGGTGTGTAATACACTCTCAGAAGTGTATATAGTTGCGTTAGTCTTTGCGTTACATTTAATGAACATATGGAAACTGACTGCAAGACCTCCTCCCATTGATCCTCATCCAAGGGTCCAACATCCAACTCCCATTTCCCTTTTACTGTCAAAGGATGCTTTAGAAGGTATTTGTGGAGTAAAGTGCTATAGCTCTGGGAAATTAATCCTTTAGAGGTCTCAGCCCCTTTAAGCAAATCTGCCAAAGGGTTCAAGCTAGTGTGCCAATCAGAGGTTTTTGACTGTGCTTCAAATGCATGTCTAAGTTGCATATAGTAAAAAAGCATGGAGGACGGGAGACTATATAGGTCCCTTAAATTGTCAAATGAACGTAATTTGCCCTCGATTATAATTTGCTTTAGGTAGAAAATGCCAAACCTCTTCCACCTTTCCGCATGTTGCAGTTTGGCAAGTTCTGGGTAGGACTCATTTCCCCATATAGGACTATATTCGTTAATACCTGTCGCTTCCTGAATATATTTAGTTTTGTTCCATATTTTTTGTATGAGGGCATAAGTGGGAAAACATTTCTGATACTTGCCAAAGGCTGCGGCCTCCAAAGCCGTGGGAATGGATTTAACCCCTATCGTATGTAGCATTATATATTCTGAAGCGCTAGGGACCCCGGCCGTAGACTCCCCCTCCGTGGTCATGGTGCCTATTAAATGTTGCATTTGCGATGACAAGTAATAAAGCCATGGATTTGGCAATGCAAGTCCACCTTCATCTTTAGGGCGTTGTAAGTTTTCTAGTTTTATCCTTGGTGGGCGGTTCTTCCAGATCAGTTCACGAAAAATGGCATTAATTATTCTGAATATCTTAAGTGGGATGACTACCGGAGAATTATGTAGTATGTATAGCAGTTGAGGCATCAGAATCATTTTAATTAGATTCACTTTGCCTGCAACCGACATACACAGAGCATTCCAGGTTTTAACTCGTAGCCGAAATCGAGCCAGTAGTGGGGAAATATTCAACTGACTATATTCCCTAATCTTAGGAGAAACCTGTATCCCCAAGTATCTGAAGGAAGCGGACACAGGGATTCCCCCAACTTTCTCTTCATTTAATAGTCTTGCATCATCTATTGGCATTAGGGCTGACTTGGTCCAGTTTATTTTAAGGCCTGAAAAGTCCCCAAAGCGAACCACTGTATCCATTGTGTTTTTTAGGGAGTGGTCAGTGTCACCCAAAAGAATCATAGTATCATCCGCGTAGAGCATCACCTTCTCCTGTCTGTCACCATAACAGAAGCCGGTGATATCCCGGCAGTCTCTGACCCGTATTGCCAACGGCTCTATGGCTAGAGCAAACAGCAGGGGGGACAAAGGGCACCCCTGCCGCGTACCCCGCCCCAGAGCAAAGGGCAGTGACATTCTACCCGCCTCTCTAATTATCGCCTGAGGGCAATGATATAATAAACGCACCCAAGAAATATATATCTCTCCAAAACCGAATCTCCTCATTACCTCCCATAGGTATGGCCATTCCACACTATCAAAGGCTTTCATTGCGTCGAGAGACAGCAATGCCCTCTTACCTTTATTATCCGGTGGGGACTGTATGTTAAGATACAATCTCCTAAGGTTTATTGCTGTTGATTTGTTGGGCATAAATCCCGCCTGATCAGAGTGTATAATTGAGGCAACAGCCTTATTCAACCTTATAGCCAAAACCTTTGCCAATATTTTGATGTCTGACTGCAATAGGGATATCGGTCTATATGAGGCCGGGTCTACGGGGTCCTTGCCTGGTTTTAAAATTAAAACAATGTGGGCTCTAGACATGGAGGGTGGTAGGGTATTGTGCTTCCTAGCGGTAAGAAATACATTTAAGAGCTTGGGGAGTAGTATCTCAGAATAGGTTTTATAGATTTCCATAGGGATACCATCCCCCCCGGGGGCCTTACAGTTAGGGAATGCAGCCACCGCCTCTTGCATCTCATCAAGAGTCAGAGGGGCGTCTAATTCTTTCCTCTGGGATTCCGTAAACTGTGGAAATACAATGCCATCCAAGTAACTGGACAGCTCCTAGGGTTGTGGATAGTTAAAGGGTTAGTTAAGAGTTAAATGTTATTAATAATGGAGGAGGAATTAAGTGTTCACACTGAACTCTGAGTATATCTAAAGTATTACATTGCATTGGTTCCCGCCACACTGCAAGGGTTCAATGCTTTGTTTTGTCAAGGAGGATTAAATAAGTACAAGACATACCCAATTCTGCACTCCCTGGGCAAATCTTGTCAATCAATTTCATTGAGATAAAAAAAAGCCAGTGGGTGCTTCTACCTGTCAGTATAATCTAAAAAATAAATAGCAATCTCTGATAGACTGACCCTTTTATAAAACAGCTGTGACCCCTCCATTCCCAATATCAATGGTATGTGCAGGCTACTAAGTGAACATATCATGCAATGAAATTTTTTTCTTTGTTCTTTTTCCATGAACCTCACTCTCACATTTTTAAAGTGAACTTGTATCCAGATCATGACACTTAATTATTTGCATATTCTGGACAAACAGTGAAAGAACTTTACAACAAGTCCTCATTTACCTTTATTTTGTATCTGTATAGGTATTTGTATCTGTATAGGTATTGTGGATAAATTCATTTTATACACATTAGAAAAACTGAAATTTCAGCTTTCTTTTCTATTAGAGTAGAATCTAAACAGTCTGCCAGCTCTCAAATTAAAACAAATATAAGATATTTTAAGGACCATGCACACAGGCAAATTGGCCAATACAGCCTGAAAGGACATTTGCTTAACCACTTAGCAACGATCACATGTACATTTACTGCGGCAAGGCAGCTCCAGTGAGCTGGATCATGTATCTGATAAGTGATCAGCACTTCTGGTTAAGGGGCGTGCACTCACGCGCGCTCCGCCCTGAATGTGCTGTGATTTGCTATATATTATTAGCACTGATCACTGCATTAGTGTCACTATTGATGTCAGTGTCAGTTAGTGTATCCCCCAGCCAGCGTCAGCTAGTGTCAGACTGCCCACCACGCTATCATAGTCCCACTGTAAGTCACTGTTCACCACCATTATTAGTATTACTAGTATTAAAAAAATAAAATAAAAATTCCAGTATATATAGTATAGTTTGTAGATGCTATGGGGTTGATTTACTAAAGGCAAATAGACTACAAGTGCAGTTGCTCCAGAGCATAGTAAATGAGGTAAAGCTTCACTTTACAAAAAATACCCAATCACATGCAAAGAAAATAAAAACAACAGCATTTTTGCTTGCACATGATTGGATGATGGAAATCAGCAGAGCTTCTGCTCATTTACTGAGCTCTGGAGCAACTGCACTTTGAAAAGTGCACAGTCTTTTTGCCTTTAGTAAATCAACCCCTATAACTTTCATGCAAATCAAATAATGTACACCTCCTGGGATTTTCTTCTACCGAAGCAGAATGCATTTTGGCTTAAATTTATGAAGAAATTAGATTTAAGTTTTTTATCGAATATGTTTTATAGCAGAAAATAAAAAATATTGTTTTTTTTTGTTTCAAAGTTTTTGGTCTTTTGTCATTTATATAATAAAAAAACCCAGTGGTTATCAAATACCACCAAAAAAAACTCTATAAAAAATTATATAAATTTCATTTCCGTACAGCATTGCACGGCCGCGCAATTGTCAGTTGAAGCAGCGCAGTGCCCAATAGCAAAAAATGGCCAGCTTCCAGGTTTTTTTGTCAACGCTTAATTGAACAAGCGGATGTTAGAAGCTGATTGGCTACCATGCATGGCTGCACCTGCTTTTACACTCTCTAGTTTTAGTAATCAACCCTTTAGTGTCTTTGTTGTGGTGTTTGAGGATCTTTGAGAATGAATTACTTAACATTACAATCAGCTATGCTTAAGAACATGCACATTGTTTAATGTTAGTGTTACAATTAGGAAACTAGCATTTTCAGAAAGAAACGTCAAAAGAAACAATTTCAGTCAGGACAGGCTTACTTTTTTGCTAATATTTCAGCAAAAGACTGCTTTTTGCTTTACCTAATTGTTTGGCCCTACTGCAATGAATAGAATTATGAATCTCTATCCCTTAATTTGTGTACCTAATTAGTACATGAAATACATGCATGCTTTTGTATAGTAAATTCCTCAGCTCATATTTGACATACTCACTAATTTCTCCTCTGACATTTAATTCAGTCATGATATTGTAAGTAAACAATGATCATGTCTACGAAGTGTTTTCAAATCTACATCTTCTAAATGGGATTTGCAATTTTTTTTTTTTTACTTTTTAAATCCTTTGTCTAATCTTTTGCACCAACTCCATTCTAAGCACAGTGTCATCAATAGGAAAATATGCATAAGATAACAAAGTTTATCATACTGCGCCAGGAATAAGTTAAACCACCGACTGATTCTCTCATTCGGATAATCTCTGTGGTCTTCAGATAAATTCTTTTAAACATTAAAGAATAAAATGGAAAGGAAACCAGTTTATACCATGTGATTCAGTAAGATGGCAGGATAAGAATTGGAAGTTTGGAAGAGTTAGATTATCATATCAGATTTGACTGTTACCAAAAAGAGGTTTCAAAGCAAGAATCATTTTTAGATCAATCTTGAATAAAACTTACCAGGTTTCATGAACATCCTGTCCTTCACCCTGCTATTTAGATTACATTTCTTATTTGTAGACATTATTGGAGTACAAAATTATACGCAAATAACCCTCTTCAATAGGCCTCTTACAGGCTTGTGCTGCAACAATGGCAATAAAATATCAGTCCACCCTAAAGTGATAGTTTAGTTATAAATGGGGCCTGGAGGACTCATGTAAAATGCTGACTATTTATATATTTAGGGGTCTACTGAAAGTAGTGCTTTTATATTTTTTGTGATTTGCAGGGAGCAGTTAGTTAGGTGATCCTTTATTATCCTGGGTGTTCTTATGCAAGCAAGTTGTTACGTGCTTCCGCCAGCTAAATCAAAAAAATTAACTACTGAGATACTGTTTCTAGGTCTGTGAGAGCTGTTGGCCAGCATAGTCAATGGGAACACTGAAAGCAGATAAAGAGGATCAGAAGTCAGGTTAAAGTGGACTTTCGCCCATGAAAGTAAAATTAATAATTAATAATTTTTAAGTCATTTTAAAATTTTACTTCCTGTATCCTTACCAAGTGGAGGATGATGTGTGAATCATGAAATCAGAACAAATCTAACACAAGAGCAGACACGCAGTGTGTCTATTGGACATGTGCTTCCACACATGCATGAAATTTAGGTGAAACCCCCATATAGCCACAAAAGGCAACAGGTCTCTGCCAATATATGGCGTCTGGAAGATAAGAAAGATATGTCTGTGAATGCAAATAAACCACTAAATAATTATGTGCTCAGTGGGCTAGAGGGTAATACTGCACACTATGTTCTGCATACAGGAAAAACAAAGTAATATACAAAAAGAGTGTGCAAGCCTTCTAACCATAAAAATCACAATGAAAGCAAATAGTAAAGTGATGCAAATAATATGAACATCAATAAATAAAATCACCAATATAGTGGAAAAATAAAGAAACTTCTTCATGCCCCCTGAGGATGTACTTCGCATAAATGAAACGCATAGAAAGGGCTAGCGGCCTATGATGTTATCACACTTGCTGGGGTAATACAGCGTGGTGTTTTTGAGCCTTTTCTACTCTGAGATGCTTGTGAGAATATTTGCATTGGATAAATTGGCGTTATTAGCAATATTACGCTATAGCCCTTTGTATCTTGCTGTGGGGTATTGTGCTTTCTGGACAGCCAGCAGAAGACTTGGTGGGCATAGAGGTTGTTACCATACCATGGTGTGATTCACATTTAGTGTATCCTGCACTAGCAATCTCTTATAATCTGAAGATCCTAGTTATCCAGTAAGGGAATGCATATATCTATGACTGAGGAGGTTTGGGACTAAAAAACATGGAACTTTGGAATTTAATTTTCACGCAAGATTCTACACTGGCTCCCTAGTGGAGCCCTGGAATATTCTTTTGGGTCGGGACTTTCATTTTCCCATAAGATTGTTTAAAATCCCCCCCTAGCGGAGCCCTGAATATTCATTTGGGTGTGGACATTCATCTCTGTTTTATCATTGTTTGATTTATACTTGTCAAGGCTGGGCTCAGCCCTTCCTTCTCAAAGCTGGCTGCTCAGCTGTCGTCTAATTGCCAGCTCCTATCTCTCCTCAGTGACTCACCTGTTGATGATATCCGGGTCATCAGTCCTGCCTACTTACGTCGTCCAGTCCAGATGATCTCTGCCTTCACCTTGGTCAACATCACAGAGACTATCTCCTGCGATCCTGTTAAAGACTTGCTTGGCTGACATTCCTTCCGGCTCCAGATACTGCTTGATGTTCCACTATGCTGATCCCTGGCTCCCGACTTTCTGGCTTGTCTATCTGTCACGGTTACCAAACTTTGACTATGTTTTGACTACGTTTGTTCTATTTACTTTTAATATTAAACAAGTGTGATTTAACTGTACTTCTTTCTCGGTCTGATTCATGGTTTCTGACAATACTAATTATTGGTTTTATTCTTCCACTATATTGGTGGTTTTATTTATTGATGTTGATATTATTTGCATCACTTTACTGTTTGTTTTCATTGTGATTTCTATGGTTAGAGGTTTTACGCACTTTGTTTATTATTATGTCTGTGAATGCGCATGTGCATAAGTGCTACAAGGCTCGCCAGGTCTATATAGACCTAAAAAAGACCCATGGCATGTCTAAATATGTATGTGATATACTGTATGATCAAGATGGCTGCACAGCAACAGAGGAAGTTCTTTAGGCTGAAAGGAAGACAATGCTGGACTTCATGGACCAGTAAGCAAAGAAATCTCACCAAGAGTCCCCAAGCATTGCAAAAAAAATAATAAATGCACCCCTTTTGGTGCATTTTGATGCCTTGGGCGGCTCATGCAATGCACATTAAAGTGCAGCTAAACGCAGTATGCACATAAATGCAACACAATGTTGTGAAAGGGACCTTAAGTATTCTTTGTCTTGATTTGCAGGAGCAAAAAAAATAGCAACAGTTTAATGCTACAATGAAAAAATACAAACACAGAGAATTTTAAATGTACGAAAGTGTACATAAATTTAAAACCTATCCCAGAATACAGATGAAGAGAAGTGCTATTGTGCACATCCATATACACATAGTAAAAACAGATACTGATAATTACATTAATCATAGAGAACAAGGGAAGTGATACTGTGCAGTGTTGATTTATACAAAATAAAAAAGGTACTGAGAATTGCACCCAGCATACAGAATATTAGATATGGCAGTGTGAAATGGATGCATACTGTACATGCAGAATAAGAATGGATACTAAAAATTACACCCAGAATAAAAATGCAAGTGCTACTATGAATCATCCATATACAGTAAACATTATGAAAACAGATACTGATAACTACACCCAGCATACATAACAAGGAAAGTAATACTTGCAGTGTTCATACAAGTAGATTTAGAGCACATACTAAGAATTACACTCAGCATGCAGAACAAGAAAATCGGTACTGGGCAATATCCAAACAGACAGAATATAAACAGATATTGGGAATTATACCAAGCATATAGATAAAGAAATGTAGTAGTATACCTCATGCATACATAGAAAAGAGCAGAGTCAGAGAATGCATAATAATTTTCTCCAATGGAATAACAGAATGAAGAGTGGGCAACCAAACAATAATAGCTTGGAAAGCATTGTGCAGCACAGTGGGAAGTATTCTCAGATGAAAGGCATACATCTTCCTTCCCAGGAGGACTGCCCTGGACTGCCTTCCCAACTGCCATAGTTGTTATCTGCCACCGCAAGAGGTGGTATCATTGTTCAGAAAGACAGCTCTGCAGCTTCCTGAGTCTAATCGATACTTCTTCCCCTCATTACATTAGTATTAAGTTCAATCCTTTATTGATCATACTAGCACTGTTTAAAGGATACACAACTGCACTAAACACTGTTTTTAAATATTTAGCCAGAGTTCTGCTGAAACAGTCAATTCTGTTTCTTCATTTTATTTCAATGTTTTTAATTAATTTAGGATGCCCCCATATATATATATATATACGGCAACCTAAGAGCTCCATTTAAACTCAATTGATCTGACTTTGATTTTAGCTGTATACATCTTTGGCTGCTCACACTGCCCTGACATGTAGCATAGTCTATAAGAATTCATCTTCTGAGGTGTACTACAGCCACTATAGAGCATTAAAGATCCAAAAATGTTCCAAAGAATTTTATAACCAAAAAAAAAAAAAATCCCCAAATCTCTTTCACCATGGGATTGTGGTGCATCATTTGCCTCCAAGACAATAAAGCCCAGAGTAACTAAGCCTACGCCATATCAACAGCAAAGTGTAATTTGCAATTATTTTCAAATTGTTGCTATGTTACTGTGTTCCTTTTAATTTGTTCAAATCATAAAAAAAAGCACAAAACATCACAACCCTTGTTATTAACACTTTAACTCACTATAAATATAAATGTCATAGCTACTTACATCGAGTCATGATGTTTCAGACATTTCAATCAATCTGTTATACGAGGCATACAGTAGAACAGACATACCTTTGCTGCTGGAAGCGGATGTGGTTGAACGGGTTGGTATGGAAACAGAGGTTGTGACTGTTGCAGTGGTGGAAAGGGGGATGATTGTGGTTGGAATTAAAGTGGTAGGGGCATCTGGTCAATGGGAAAACATAAAAAGAGACATGAAACATAAAGACAAAATTATATCATACAAAAAAAACAAAAAAGAAAAAAAAAACAAACAAACAAAAAAAGCATAACAATGGTTAACTCGGGTAATGTAGACATAATGTTAACAAAGACATGCTTAAAGCAAAGTGACTCAGACACTTGGTAGTTTTTTTATATTAAATCACTCTCACTTTTTTCATACTTAACAGAGGAGTATAATTACCAAAGTGTAAAAAAAAAAATCCTCGGTATAGATTTAAATTACTGGTTATTGCACAAAATACAATTTTTTTCATGGAGAGTGGATTTAATTGACAAGAACCAAGCTTTCTTTGTGCCATTTACAATGGGTTGTACAGTGGAGATCAGGAGTGGATAAAACAACATGCTGGGGAGATGTGGGAGACAAACAAGAAAATAATAACATGCTAAGAAAATGGAAATTATATGTTAAAATTGAATATTTCACCTGCAGTGCCTTCCTAAGGTATATATCAGTGAAAACTAAGAAGCAAGTGGCTTTTTTATGTAGAGTATTCTGTAGCCATTCACCGGAAGGAACAAGCCAACAGAAAGCAAAAACCATATAATCTCCTTGTTTTCCCTTTGAGTCATAGAAACTTACTGATGTCGTAGATGGAAAGTTTATCTATTGCTGACAATTATCGAGCAACAAAAGATTAAATCTATAAAGTTATTCAATTTGCTTGGTAATCAACATTTAACCATCTTAAAGTGTCATTACTGTCAGGAATAAAAACCATATGCAGGACATCTCTGTAAAAAATAAACATTTCCCTGTGTTTTATTTTATTAAACACAATGCAACGCCCGAAAAATATCTCTTGACCCTAGCAGAAATGCACTCAGCTTCTAATTTCCTTGTATAGGCTTCCAACACAGTACCTTTTCTGGATTGAAATCAAAAGAAATGGTGTCAGCCCTCCCCAGTCATCTTTACTGTTAGGGCAGTGTTTTGTAGTCCAAGATAGGGCTGATTAGACTTGAGATAACCCAGGAAGTGTGCATAGGATACAGTACAGCTGTGAATTTCTAACAGCATCAACATTTTTTTTTTTTTGCACTTATCAACTAAATATAACAAAATGCAATATTTAACAGACCAAAAGGAAGCAAATAAGAGATGTTCACTATAATGGTTTACATACGCTCTAACAATACAAATGCTATTTTGGTAAAATATAATTATTGAACAATACAGCATAATGATAATAGTAATGATGATGATAAAAATATTAATATAACACAAATTCCAAAAAAAAAAAATATGTTAAAGCAGGCACAGGAGAAAGAAGTTTGTAACATCAAAAGGGAACAGGTAAGGACATGAGGCATTAAAAAGCATTGTATGAAAACTGTTTAATAGCTTGAAGCTGCTTTCTAAAAGACTTCACTTTGACGTATCTCTTTCTTTTGGAATAGGCACTTTCTATATAACCTGGAGTGGGTGAGCAGGGACTGGTTATTTTGGATCCTTTCATGCCAGCAAGTGGTAAAAGGGCTCAGTGGAGGGGTAAAATGAATTCCTCCTCTATTCTTGACACAGTGGTACTTACATTGCATACTGTATAAGCATGATATTATTTCATATACAGTATATTATTTGAATAGACTGTGTAGTGGTTCTGTATATGTTTTCTTTATGTAATTATTATGATCAGGATTTGAAAGCAACTTGTCAGGTAAGGCCAGAAAGATTGGCAATGTCATTGACAATGGTATGAAGTTTGATAGAGAGGTGTATATATAAACCCAGACAGTACAGTGCAAAATCCTTGGATATCGTCCTTGATAATGAAACGCATTGGGTGGGGCCAATCTCTGTGACATCTACACATGGACAAGGGAGGCAACATGCCAGCATTTAAGGCAAATTCACTCTAGTGTATCAATCTGCATTTTGGCGCACTTGTAAATGCAGATCAACACATAAAAAAATATTTTTTTTTATGTGTCTTATTTCTACTACTGTGCTGCGTTGGCCTGCATTGCATTGTGTTGCATTCGTGCATGTTAATGAGTGAACAGGCCCTAAAAGACCGAAAAAACCTCTGTGTACTGGGGAAATAATAAATCAGTGCTGTGACCATCCTTATACAAGAGGTCAGGCAAATCTGATGAGCAGCCTAATTTACAGGGGGTTGCTTGGATTGTAGATCACTCGCACTTCCTCACATAAAGGGGTTGATTTACTAAAGGCAAATAGACTGTACACTTTGCAAAGTGCAGTTGCACTCTGCAAATACAGTTGCTCCAGAGCTTAGTAAATTAGGTAAAGTTTCTTTACAAAGAATATTTACACGCAAAGGAAAAAAAAAAAGAAAAAACAGCAAAAGATATTTTAAGGACCATGCACACAGGCAAATTGGCCAATACAGCCTGAAAGGACATTTGCTTAACCACTTAGCAACGATCACATGTACATTTACTGTGGCAAGGCAGCTCCAGTGAGCTGGATCATGTATCTAATAAGTGATCAGCACTTCTGGTTAAGGGGCGTGCACTCACGCGCACTCCGCCCTGAATGTGCTGTGATTTGCTATCTATTATTAGCACATTAGTGTCACTATTGATGTCAGTGTCAGTTAGTGTATCCCCCAGCCAGCGTCAGCTAGTGTCAGACTGCCCACCACGCTATCATAGTCCCACTGTAAGTCACTGTTCACCACCATTACTAGTATTACTAGTATTAAAAAAATAAAATAAAAATTCCAGTATATATAGTATAGTTTGTAGATGCTATGGGGTTGATTTACTAAAGGCAAATAGACTACAAGTGCAGTTGCTCCAGAGCATAGTAAATGAGGTAAAGCTTCACTTTACAAAAAGTACCCAATCACATGCAAAGAAAATAAAAACAACAGCATTTTTGCTTGCACATGATTGGATGATGGAAGTCGGAAGAGCTTCTGCTCATTTACTAGGCTCTGGAGCAATTGCTCTTGCAGAGTGCAACTACAATTTCCTAAGTGCTCATTCTATTTGTCTTTAGTAAATCAACCCCAAAGAGTGCAGTTTGTAAACTATTACACAAAAATAGGTTATGTGTAATGGTTACTGGTGGAGTATACAGACTTATAATGTGATGAAATTAACTATAGTAACTTGCACTTGACCCCTTACCTCAGTGGTCATTGGTGAAAGTCCCCATTAAATGATGGCGGTTAGTGATGTCGGTGCCCCCATAACATATGTGTTTAGTGGTGACTGCAGGACCTTCTTACAATGGTAGTTAGTATGCCCCTGCATATTGGTGGTAATTGCCCTCCCTTAAATAAGTTGGCAGTGTGTGTCCCTCACATTGGTGGTCAGTTTGCCTCCTTTATATACTGGTGGGTACAAACTTTAAAGAGAAATTCTACCACTCTAGCCTTGGGGCCTACTGATTCACTGATTTCAGACGCCTTTATAGAAGAAAAACTAATCACACATACCAACTATCCCACTGCTGTGCCCAGCCTACCACAATGTATCACCAAGTATCTAGTCAGCAATCCCATCAAAGGTGGCAGTAATTAAAAAGATAGTGTCCATCTAAGGCTGAGACATTTTGGCTTGATCTGATGGAAATCCTTAGAAATACGAATTAACTGCATCCCTGTTCTTTTATTTTAAAATAGATAGGGGCATTAATTTCACACTATACGGGCTGGGGTAGAATAGGAATGTATTCAAGGGTGGAATATGGTAACTTGGTTGGGTTTTGTTACATTTAATAATCCTCAGTTCTTTTAGATGAAATGTCTAAGTTAATAATTATTTAGTCCTGTGATGATGTTAATAGGTGTAATTATTTAAAATGTTCATTAGCTAGAATATCCATATTTATAAGCAAAACAAATAAGAAAATACACAAAACAAGCTGTCTTATTTTTTTATCTGCATGACTGTATACAAAAAAAATCTCAAGGCAGTATACTGAAATATATTTATGAATGCATTCATGTCATGTGGTTTCCAAACTCACCTTGGAACTCAAGTCATTATAAAAACAAATATGAATGAAGTGCACTTATCCTTAATTATGTTTTGGCCATCATGCTTTTGTGTCCTTACTAATCTGTTTTTGCTATTTCTCACTGCATCCTCTGTAGGGCGCCTGGCACTTGGCTACTTATTCAAATGTGTTTCTTGTTTACGGTAATTGTGCCAGAGTGTCTGCAGTGTAACTAGTCTGACTCTTACTGGCCACTCTAAAATCAGAGCTTTATGCTTAGGCATTTCTTTTGTGGCATAAGACACATTACATTCATTTAAAATGGTTATAGGGTCATTAATCTGACATTAACTAAGGCTATTTATGATGGCTGCCCTGCCTTCATATTGGGTTACAGCTGCTTTCACTGTAAATATTTAGCTTAGATTGTTGCCCTAAAATTTATACATTTTTACAATACAAAAATAAATAAAATATGGAAGTTTTAAACCCATAACAATGGTTTTTTAAACTGATTCTAAACATATTAAAAAACAAAAAAAAACAAACACATTATAATTACCTCCTCTGTGCAATGATTTTGCACAGAACAGCCCTGGTCCTCTTCTCCTCGGGTCCCCCGCTGGTATGCCTGGCTCCTGAGCCAACTGTGTGTATCCATTGACACACAGAGTGTGGCTTGGCCCATCCCCCACTCCCATCTCACTGGTTAATAGCAACAGGAGCCAATGTCTCCCACTGTTGCTTCTTTGTCCAATGAAGAGAGAGAGCTGGGAGAGCTACTGCCCTCATGCATATCACTGGATCGAGATTGGGCTCAGGTAAGTATAAGGGGGAGCTGCTTGCAGAAGGTGCATAGAATGCATTAAGGTAAAAAAAAATGCATACCTTTAGAACCACTTGAATTAAAAAAGACAATAGAGATATAAACATGGGCATGGGTGTTATTAATGATACTGCAGACATTAAATGGGAAGGGTAGGAAACCCTAAAAAACCTAAAAATCACTAAAATGAGCTTGCCCCCTCTTACTTCTCTTCCCTAGTGAAATAAACCAAAAAATTATGTAAAGTCAACCCTGCAAATTTATTTTAGGTGTTTAGTTATGCTCTTAAAAGTAGTCACAAAAGGACACAAGCCAAAAACATGTCACAACATAAGTTGCAAATACTAGTTCAGACATACAGTATATTCTTTCATACCACATACACACGTTTGATTAACCCTACCCCCTCTTTATAGACAATGGGGTTGATTTACTAAAAGGAAATAGGCTGTTCACTCGACAAGAGTGAATTTTCCCTTAGCTTAGTAAATGTGGTGAAAATTTACTTTGCAAAGAGTTCCAATCATGTGCAAGAAAAAAACAAAGCAGCACTATTATTTGCACAAGACTGAATGATAGAAGTCAACAGAGATTCAACTCATTCACTAAACGGCTCTGGGGAAAACTTCCTTTGCCGGGTGCAACTTCCATCGCAAAATGAACAGACTATTTGCCTTTAGTAAATCAACTCAACTGTGTCAAGTTAAGTCCAAAGTGATACAATATCATATAGACCAAAAAATATTATATAGAAATAATATAAATGGGTATAAAAGAAGAAGTTAAAGAACATTAGTATGCAGTCCTAAACAGGTCCCACAGATTTTATTTAATTTATCTGAGAATACCCTGGCTTTGAGCATAAGGTTATTAGGTGAGGCTTCATCTACCAAAACCATACACATACTGGTAGTAGGAGTACAAGGGTTTTTCCAAAGGATCAGTATGGAGTTGCATGCATAGAAGCATAATAAGCTGAACAGAGTTCTGTTGGCAGAGTGTGAAATAAAAGATGCAAGAACGCCAAGCAATAGAACTTCTGGGGTTTGGGGGATGGAAGTATCCATATTGCATTGCATGAATGAGCAAATCTGAGTCCAGTAATCCTGCATGGGCAGCTGCACTGATTTATATTTACCCAAATCTGTAGCACTTGTACAGCCCTACAGGTGATGATTGTTCTGCATTGAACATTAAAGTGCTACTGCAAATAAACTGTACAATTTTCAAAAATAGTTTATGTAAAATAGATTGTAATAATACTTCTGGAAAAATATTAAAGCGTTTTAGGAAATTACAAGATTGGTGGAATCTTGAGGAATACATAATTTTTAGGCAAATAGCTGACTTGTTTACTACCCACATACAAGAATACTGCCAGCTTTCATTATTTTGTCTCCTTGAACATACAACAGCAGTGAATATAGAGCACTGGGTTGCACAGCAAGGTTATATAGATGTGAAATATCTCATTTTCAACAGATTTCCTAAAGCAGCGGTTCTCAACTCTTGTCCTCAGGACCCATCAACAGGCCAGATTTTAAGTATTACCTTGGGGAGATGCAAACTAGAATACTGCAATCACTGAGCAGCAAATGTTATCACCTGTGATTTATTTCAGTTATCGTGCAAACCTGGCCTGTTGGTGGGTCCTGAGGACAGGACTTGAGAACCACTGTCTTAACTGTCTTAAAGTTTAACTAAAGGCAAAACATTTTTTTTACTGAAAGAAAATCCAACATGTTGTGTTGTTGCCAAAACAGGATTAGAGGAGAAATGCTCCAATGGGGACACTTGTTCTGGTGACCCTGGTGACAACAAGGGATTTCCTCACTCTGAAGGGATTTCCTCTCACTTCCGGTTTTAACTAAGGCAAAACAAGTGAAGGGAAATCTCCCCAATGAGAGACAGATAATAAGCAAAAAACTGGCAGGACTTATAACCCTCCCTTAACCCATCCAAACTGAAAAAAAATGCTTTTAGTTCTACTTCCCTTATTCCTAATTATAATATACTGTACATGGCAGCTTCTGGTGTTCTTCACTCTTTGCAATCAACATGAGCCACTCAAAGTCTTCTACATTTTGTAGACCTCCAGCAAAGATATTTGGGTGCCCCTCTGCTTTTAAACTCATGTGCCTTAGTAGGGCTCTCCCACTCTATGTTTTAAGGGTTTGTTTGTCTCCTACTTTATTTCTGCACATGTTGCTTCTGTTTATAATTGTTTGAGAACATATGCAGTATATGGAGGCCCTTAAATCTGTAGTAAACCCATTCTGTGCACTTTTTGCTGGAAAAATTGTGTTTACATGCCGGGGCTGCGTCATTTCCTTTGCTTGACGTCAGCTCCGAGATCCTGCGAGATTGTTTGACATTCACAAACTGAGCCTTAACCAGAAGTGAGCATGCAAGATTAGGGACATGGAAAGGGCGGAAGTAATAACAGTATTGAACACGGAAGACAGAAGTCAGCATGGCAGCAGCTGCAGAGGAAAAAGAGCTTTATCAAATACAATGTTTTTACAAGTAAGATGCCTTCATATATTTTCCCTATGCAGCTCTTTGATTTAAAGTAATTTAATGAACTTCATTCGGTGTATTTTCGGGTAGAAGTATGAAAGTTTACCGCTTTAATTCACATAAAAATATTTTGGCATCAATAACTTAATACGGTAATGACAATATTGCAATATGTGTTAATATGTGTATATACAGTATGTCAATCATATCCAAGCTTACTGAGAAGAAAAGGTCCCCATTAACAGAAATTTTATAAAAACATACAAATCACAAAGAAAGAACAAACAAATGTCACAACTTTGGCTCCACTGAATGGAAGCAAGACATGCAAATAAAATACCCCCATTTGTCTGTAAGGCATGAAGTTCAAAGTTAAGAGTTAAAGACTTATGCCATAATATAAGTAAAATTGCTTTTATGGATGATAAGGAGCTGATTGCTTCAATAAAGTAAGTTGGGCAGTTTACTTGTTGTGGGAGTCTCTAAGGGCAATGACACCCTCTATTGCCTCTCACTATCTAGTCATAAGAGACAATGACAAGAGACCCAAGTGTAAGTGTTTGTATCTTCTAAATGCACTTCATGCCAATAAGGCACATGTTGAAAGCTTTGGAGGGTTTCAGCAAACCTGAACTTTCAGCATAAGCAGATAGCACAATGCAGTGAGAGGAGACCTGCATTTTGTTCATTCCATTGAGTCGGAAAGGAGAAAATGTATAGAATAGGTGTAAGTACAATCTAGCAATAAATGTTATAACTAAACATAGTTCAAACATCACAATGCCTTTTTTACATTGGATGCTGCAATACAAATACTTTAGAGCCAGAACATTTTTTTGAATATTAATTGCTCATTATCTGAACCTTGCTAAATGTCTGCAAATTAACACTAACTTTATTATTTATTATTAATATAATAATTAATTAATAATTGGTTTGTCTGGAAAAGTGCTTAGCCTACAAAGGCTCAGATGCTGAATTAAGAATCGTTTTTGCTAACCACAGCAACCAATAAAACCTCTCATTTCAATCTCTTATGTTTTACTGCACATGAATAGTGGTCTGTTTAGTTGTTATGTTTAAAAATCAATATTGTCCCTTCAGATGCACTTATACATGACATCCAGTTTGTCTTGGGGAAACTATTTTTAAGTATTTTTTAAGGAGTCAGATTTTTTTTTACAAACTGTAACACATTTTACTTTTTCCTATGCCTGTATTCAAACCTCAGATCCATTTTCTGATTAATATAAAATATCCTAGAGCTGTAAACAAAGTTAAAGTGCATGCTTTGAGCTCCCAAGATTGAAGCACAAGTCATCCTCTGCATCCAATTGTTTAAATTAGTCATTCAGTCTTCCATCTGACCCCAGTATTTTACCATTCTTCCCACTCATGAAATCTGAGTGCAGGCAGATAACTGCCTGCAAGCTCCTATCCGTGAATGAATATGGCCGCCATGGGGCGAGGTTGTTACTAGGCAGCATGTCTCTCCACATGGCTGCCTTTCAGTTCCATGCTGTCTTGCCGTGCTTTTGTCTGTTTATCTTTTTGAGTGAAACAGCTTACAAAAGAAGATGCTCAAAAGCAGTACAGCAGAAGAATGAAAGTGTCAGCATGAAATACAATCCATTACAGATCACCAGGTGTAATTCCATTTGGAACGAAAGATCATTTTTAGAGCATGCTACTGTTAACCCTTGTTCACGTTTCCTTTTTCCCCACATTTAATGCATCAAAGGCTCTAAGTTTTAAATCTAAGGTGTTCCTGTGAACAGCTTGTAGCGGACACATTAAATTCTTTTGGAAGGAACTGGGCTGCAGGAAGTCACACAAATCAAAAATTCTACAGATCCAACTTTATTTGACATGTTCTAGATTGGTTATTTATAACTGCTGTTATAATGTGCAAGAAAAATACCAAGAAAATGTTCTGAATGTAGAAGAAAATGTTATTTTTTTGTCACTCAGAAAAGATACCTATAAACAACCTTTACTGTGCTTTTTTTAAGGATGGCAGCATCCTAAAATATAACCGGGACCCTAGCTGTGAAGTTGACAGTATCCTTGGTTCCAAAAATAAGTGTCTCCACTAAAATCTAAATGAATTTTTGCCATACAGGTTGGAACACTAGAAATCAGAACAGGAATCAAATTTACTGATTACACATTGATGATCAGTGACTAATCAAAATGATTTTGGCAGGACTGGCATGACTCAAGATGGCCATACATGCTTTAGTTTTCTTCGTTCAGTCAGGTGTCTGAATGAAAAGAAGATTGGGAACCAATTCCCCTATCCACATTATAGGTGGATGCGGGAATGCTCCCCACTGTGTTAGAATACACTGATCAGCACTGCAGCAGATTGGTTACATGTGCTGATCAAAGCTAAATGCTGCAGAACCTTTCAAATCCAACAGACAGCCCTAACAGCCTATTGTAACCTCCACAAAGAATAAAAGTAGTGCCAGGGGTGTCTGCTATGTATGTGCTCAATACTGGGCACATACAATAAGTCTCTAGAAATTTCTGCAGAAAAAAAGAAATTGGAACATTATTAGAAAGGTCCTTGGTGAGGCCACATCAAGAAAAACTGTTTTGGGAGTAGAGTGGGAGCAAAGCTGGATCCTCTGTCTTTATAATAGTCTCTGGAATATCACAATAGAAATCACAATAGAAATCTACTCCAACAATGGAAGACTATAACATCTTTTCAACTAAACCTATATTGTCTATGGCTGAAGTGAACAGTCATACATTTCTATGAAGAATACATACTGTACAAGGATGTGCACCACCAATATTGTGTTACCCACGGTTGCTTAGAATTACATTTTTATCTTCGGCTCCTGTTCTGTAAACATTAAAGTATTATAGTAACTTCTTATAGCATTTGTGGCTTAACCTTTAAGATAACTGGGCATAGCAGAAAAGTAGCCTGCATAGTAGGAAAATGTTCTCCACTGATATTGCAAAGATATGCTATAATTGTGCTACATGGACCTTTAGAGCCTCTGTGAATTGTATGATTTCTGTTTTTCATTCATCAACAGGAGATGTCGAAAACTGCATCAACCAAGGTTGCAAAACTTTCTTTACTATTTAGTTCCCTGGTGCCTAACACATGGCCCAAGGGCCACATACAGTCCTTTAATATTTACTCCGTGGTCTCTAACCCCAGCAGCCAGTAGTCATTATTTTCCTTGCCTAAGTGCTTTTTTAGGGAAAGTGAAGGAAAAGATTAATTGTACTGGTCACCACTAGCTAAATTATTTGCTTTATTTTGCTTTGTTTTTCAAACTTTATTGCTTTTTCTGTGCTGTCTATTCTTTGTTTTAATTTTTTGTTTTTTTTATTTGTTTTCCTGACTTTTATAATGGCTCCTGATGAGAGGAATATCAAATGTAATACCAGTATTTTATAAGCATTCTCTTGTAAAGGTGTTGTAATGGCAGTAATCTATTCTCTAGCAACCTGTTGTAACGTGCCCTCAGTCTCTGACCGTTTACTATAGTATGTTCAGTCTCTAACCACTTTTAATGCATTCCCATTAAATACACTGGGCATTATGTGTGGCTTTTGGTAATGTCAGGGTTTTCAATTGAGGCCCCCTAAATCAAAAAAGTTGATCACCATTGATTTGGATAATAATGTATTTTCTGTAACAAAAATCAAAGCTCTATACATCCTGTAAACTACAGGAGAACCTATACAGCAAAGCCAGACTATGTACACATGACCCAATGACAGAACTATTTTAAATATGATTTTAAAAGTTTATGTATTCATCTGTATTTGTATATTTATTGTTAATGTATATTTTACTAAGAATATTCAACATGGTATTGTTAGTAAGATCTGAGAAAAGAAGTGCCACGTAATCCTTTTCAGTAGTTATTAAAAGATGTAGGAAGATACAAGTTACTGTTTGGTAAAAAAATTATATTGAGCAAACAACAGTTCCAAGATCTGGACTTTATCGTGAATGTGGGCAGATTTGGTACATATTTGCTTAAGGGAATGATTTGTTGAAAGTACAGTGAAATGCTCAAACCAGCTGTTTAACAGCTTTCTTCCCCGCTGCTTGGAACATGTAAAGACCAAGTTATGCTTTGCATCAATTTATTTAGCTTTTATACTCTCTAATTACAAACTTATCCATCTGAAGAGATAAAACAAATATGCTGTCTCACAAATAGTGTGGTACTGTGATACATTTGTAACAAAAATTATAGCAAACCTTCAGGCACAATCATCTACACCAGGTATAAGACACACAGAAGTTGCAGGATTCACCTCAACCTCATTGTAACTGCCAATCATACATGATTCAACTCATAACAACAGCAGGCAAAGAGCAGTTCAAGTATGGAAGTCTAAAGAATACGTTTTATATTAAACTCTGACCACAACACAAGGAGCTATGAAGGAGAGATAAGCTGGAAATCTGATTAATTTCGTAAATTGCCAAACCGGTCCACAAGACCCTTTATCAGTTCAATATTGAATGTTGAAAGCACAGTGTTCCTCAAAGGGGAAGCACACAGCTCTCCACACAGAAAGAACAGTGTTCCTTAAAGGGGAAGCCCACTGCTCCCCACACATCTGACTAACTGGCAAGATGCATCAGGGATCTAACTTTCAAAGCTAAAGGAGGTTATGCGGCAACAATGCCCACACCAATGACATCATTGGCCTTTTAAGGAAGTAACTCCTTATTAGATTGTATCCTATTGAGGAAATATATAACTTCCTTATTTTAACAGTGATGTCACACATGGGATGTCAGGGCTTCTTTGAAGGGAAACTGCATATTTTTCACTCAACAGTGAATTTGTAAACAATCATTTGGGCCCTGTCCTATGCCAGCTCTGCAACACTTCCTGGTACCTCTCTCGTCAGCCGATCAAGTTCCTCCAAGGAGGTTTTCACTGTGTTTTTACAGCTTTCCCCTTGTCCTATGCCAGCTCTGCAACACTTCCTGGTGCCTCTCTCATCAAGGAGGAGCTTGATCAGCTGACGAGAGAGGTACCAGGAAGTGTTGCAGAGCTGGCAAAGGACAGGGGGAACGCCGTGAAATCTAGGGCTGCAGAACCGGACCACAGGTGACTCTATCACCCCTCAGCACTATAGCACTTTAAAATGCATTTTTATTATTTTTTCTCAAAAAGTTTTTATTTGCTAAGTTGCACAAACAGGTTAACATTTGTTCTCATATGGAATAATTGAACATACACAGTAATCAAAACATCCAGAGTAACAGGTTAAAGTACAGATAACGGTAACGATCCTTAGCGTCTCTAGAGACTTTGGTTTGCAGTATCGCGACGTCAAAACATTTCAAATATAATGGTTCTATTGTCTGTATCAAGTCTACAACTTGTGGTAATTCTTAGTAACCGTTGTGTCATCCCAATTTCGGGTCTGTAGGAGTGAATGTATTACCCTAATATAGAAACCGTTTCTAATATTGTGAGGGATCAATCGGTCGGTTTCTCTCTTGACCAGCTAGGTCATCTCTATGAGTGCGTGGGTGATCTCAGAGTTTAGAGAGAGGGTTGAGTAGGATAAGTGTATATTATGCGGTTGCTGGTAACCTGTTATGGTATTAGATGTGGGGAGGATAAAGAGAAAGGGTGAGGGAGGGTGGTGAAACATATGAGGGTAGGGGAAATGACACCTAACCTAGAGGGTGGTGGGGGTGGGGGTAGGTGTGCCCCTGCTTGGGGTTGTTTTTAATAGTAATAGAAAGAAGCTGTCTATGGGTGTGGGAGGGATATGAGAGAGTGGATGATATGAGGAACAGGGCTACTGTCTCTGGGATTAAGGTTGACTGTCTCTTGCTTTCCTCCTCGTGGGGTTATCCCCCGGATATCTGTAGGCTTCTATGGAGTTGTGAGGAGTGGATGGTTCTATTAATTCATAGAAAGTCTAGATTTCTGAGCTCGGTATGTTATAGGTTAATTTTTGGTTTGTTGGAGGGCGTATTCTGGTGTGGTTTGGAAATGTTTCCAACATGCCCATTTTATGCCATATTTGCTGGGGGAATCTCTTGCTATGTGAATTAATTCGTCTAACTCTGCAATTCTTTTTATTCTACAGAACCATTCATTAAATGACGGGACAGTTTGGGATTTCCAATGCATGGGTATGCACTGTTTTCCTGCATTTACCATGTGCATTGCCAGGGATTTGTGATAGGTATGATGTAATAGGTTTGAGTGGTGTAGGAGAAATTGAGCAGGTGACCAGTCCAAGTCATATGTAGTGACAAGTGAGGTTATGCGATGTACTTTTTTGCAAAATGATTGGATTTGTGGACAGATGTGCAGAAATGTGCCCGGTTGTGTGTTGCATCTCCTGCAGCAATCTGTGATTGCTGGAAATAAATTTGTGTAGTAATTCAGGTGTGCGGTACCATCGGGATTGAATTTTATAACCATTTTCCTGAGTGAAAACATTAATGGACCCTTTGTGTTGAGATAAATGTTACCCCAATCTACTTGTGTGAGAGAAAGTGACAGGTCTTTTTCCCAAACTTTGCAAATCACCGAGCTGTTGGACTGACAATCCATAAAAAGAAGGGAATGTATAGCAGAGATCAAGTGTGTCTGGGGGGGATGACTGGGAACAGAGGTGTTCAAAAGGCATAAGCTGTCTAGAGCATGAGGATTTCTTGGCTAATGTTCCTAAATACTGTGCGATTAGAAGGTATGTCCACAGAAGTATCGGGGGTCTGTCAAATCGTGTAGAGAGGAGAGGTGCTGTGTAGAGTTTACCCTGGTCAAAGAAATGATGAGCAAGAACCTTTTCTTCCGACCAATGTTGTGTTAAAAAGTCAGCAGACATGCCTGGGGGGAAGTCAGGGTTCAATCTTATTGGAGATAATGGGCCTGGTATCATTGATAGGGAGGATTGTTTGCATATTTTGCTAAAGCATTGAGTGGTTGGCCTGATGAGAGGATGTGATTTAAGCTCCAGGGAAATATGGCGATCAAGTATCCATGGTACTGATGCCAGATGTAATTTCGAAAAAGAGTCTTCAAGATCCCCCAGTCTTTTGAGAATGCGTGTAGGTTCCAGTCCAGTATTCTGGTCAGATGGACTGCCTTATAGTAGTTCAGAAGGTCCAGGAGACTGACGCCTCCTAGGTGTTTGGGCAATGTTAAGTGTGTGTATTTTATTCTGGACTTGTGTCCTCCCTATATGAAGTTGGGGCAAAGGCTTCTATAGGTTTTGAAGAAGGCCTGCGGTATGTGTATTTGTACTGTTTGTAGGATGAACAACATTCTTGGTAGCGCGTTCATTTTCAATATTGCCACCCTTCCGAACCATGAGAACACTGGTCTGTTCCAATTTTTAAGGTCAGAGGTCAGTTTGGTCAGTATCGGTAAGTAGTTCTTCGTATATAAGTCTGTCAATTTGGCGGGTAGTTGAATTCCAAGATAAGTGATTGCATCTGTCTGCCATTGGAAGAGAAAATTCTCTTTGCATTGATGACTAAGGATTGTGGTAAAGATATATTGAGGGCAAAAAACTTAGAGAAATGTATCTTAAGGTTAGAGATCACGTTAAAGCGTCCGAATTCTTCTAGTAACGTGGTGTGAGGGTTTGAGAGAAACAATAGGATATCGTCTGCGTAAGCAGCTATTTTGTATTCTCTCTGATTGGTTCTGATCCCTTGGATGTTTGGGTTCTGCCTGATGGAGCAAAGTAAAGGCTCCCGGGAGAGGATAAAAAGGATAGGAGACAGGGGGCATCCCTGCCTTGTTCCACTATGGATGGAGAAGGCATTCAACAGGGTGTTATTTACTCAATGTCAGCCTGAGAGTTTAGCATATAGGGACATTATCAGATTAACCATATACTGTTTTATGCCCAGTGCTTGTAAGACTCCTGATGTGATATTTATTTATTTGAAATGTGAGTTCTATATATGTGGAGTTCTGTTTGCAATTAAAAATATATCACGCTATTGCATGCCTCTGTAGTTTTCCGCATGTGATTTATATGAGGAGAGTCTCTGAACATACCAGGAGAAAATAGTGACCTCTAACGCTGGGTTATTATCGGAAGTAGCAGGTGGCCTGTGTTCCGTACAAGTATTCCATAAACCATTATTTTTTAAGCCCCTAAGGTGAGGCTACACCCAGTGGGGGTTGTGTGTGCACAAAGCATGAAGACACAGTTATCACATGGTTGATGTTACTATGGACTTTTGCTGTTTGGTTTAAACACTCATCAAGGATTTTTTGAAAGTCACAGAGCATGAGCACTTTATATTCATATATATGGACTGTTGCTGTTTAGTTTAATAACCTTATTGAGGACTTATTCACGGAGCACGAGCACTTTATTTAAAGTGTTTATATGTTGTTATGCGTTAGACATTTATGTTATATATAGTGTTTATTGGATTCATATATTTATATTAGTATTGTTTCCATATATATCAGCGCTGCACAGTGTGTTATATATAATATATTGCATTATCACAATCTGGGGAAGTGTGGGAAGTGCGGGCAGCTGATTATAGTTATATCTTCTGTGTTTATTTTAGGATAATTTTGGCTTAGTGTGGCAGCTCACAAGGTTTTTACCCAAAGTTTTATCTAAGGCAGTTAAACATGATTTAAAGGGGTTGTAAACCCTCATGGTTTTTCACCTTTAATGCATTCAATGCATTAAAGGTGAAAAAAATTCTGTCATGTAGCAGACCCCAGACCCCCCATTTTACTTACCTGAACCTGGTCTTTATTGCCCCGGGGATACACCATCTCTAACCGGTGTCTCGTGTCCTGATTGGATAGATTGATAGCAGCACCGCCATTGGCTCCCGCTGCTGTCAATCAAATCCAATGATGAGGGCGCCAGGGGTGGGGCCGAGTCCTGCTGTCTGTGTCAATAGATGCAGCAGCAGGACTTGGGAGTGTGCCTGCATGGGTATCCTGAAGGAGAGTGCTTTTCCGACAGGGCACTTGAGGAGAGGAGGAGCCACGAGCGTCACTTAGGGACCCGAGAAGAGGAGGATCAGGGCCACTCTGTGCAAAACCAACTGCACAGTGGAGATAAGTATGACATGTTTGTTATTAAAAACAACAAAAAAAAACATAGGTTTACCCTTTAAATCTTGGGGATCCTGAACTACAAGAAGTGACTTAGCCACTTCAGCCCTGGAAGGATTTACCCCCTAAATGACCAGGCCATTTTTTGCGATATGCCATTGCGTCACTTTAACTGACAATTGCACGTGCGAGGTTGTACCCAAACAAAATTGATGTCCTTTTTTCCCACAAATAGAGCTTTCTTTTGGTGGTATTTGTGGGTATTTTTTTGCGTTTTTTATTTTTTGCATTATAAACAAAAAAAGACTGTAAATTTTGAAAAAAAATATATTTTGTACTTTCTGCTATATTACATTTCCAAAAAAAAAATAAATTTAGTCATCAGTTTAGGCTGATATATATTCTGCTACATATTTATGGTAAAAAAAATTGCAATAAGCCTATATTGATTGGTTTGCGCAAAAGTTATAGTGTCTACAAAATAGGGGATGGATTTATGGACATTTATTATTTTTTTATGTTTTTACTGGTAATAGCGGTGATCAGCGATTTGACCCCAAGTGACACTTTTTGTGGACCAGTGACATTATTACAGTGATCAGTGCTTAAAAAAATACACTGATCAATGTATAAATGACACAGGCAGGGAAGGGGTTAACACTAGGGGATCAAGGGGTTAACTGTGTTCCCTGGGTGGGTTCTGAGTGTGTGGGGGATGGGCTCACTGGGACAACACAGAGATCGCTGTTCCTAAACACTAGGAACAGCAGTTCTCCATGTTGTACCCGTCACAACAGAGATCCACCTTGTTTACATAGGCATATACAAGTTCTGTGTCTCTGTACTGCGGGTGGCCGATGGACATTGAGTTTACTGGACCCACAGCATGTAATCGGGCGCTCACAGTATCTATTACAAAAAATTACGTACAGGTAAATCGTTTTGCGCAATAGAGCCAACCTGCCGCAGTATATGTACTGTGGCTGGTCGGCAAGTGGTTAAGTGACCTTGAGCTAGGTCCAGAAGCATTTTCCCTGGTCTTTCATATCAATGTGTATGTATAGTATTTCACACAGAGAATCATTTTTTTCAAAATTTTGCTCTCTCTGTTAACAATGACATTTTCTAGTGAGGAATGGAGGCCCGTAAAATGTTTTGACATTTTGTTTTAGATGAATTATAAGAGTGACAGATGAAACAATCAGTAATGAACTTTTAACCTTTACAATCAACCTTTCAAAAGCCAAAGAATATGTCTGGAATGAAAATTTGCTGGGCAATTCTATCTATATATATAGAGTTGACGCATATCTTTGTAAGTTTATGTACACATATTTATGTATATCTATGTAAAAAGTTTTTATTTGGTAAATGATTCATACAGTAAGACATTGGGGTTGATTTACTACAACTAGAGGGTGCAAAATCTGGTGGTAGCCAATCAGCTTCTAACTTTGGCTAGTTTAATTAAGCTTTGACAAAAAAAAAACTGGAAGCTGATTGGTTTCTCTGTGAATGTAGCAAGTAAATAAATAATCCTCCCAGTGAGGCTATTACTAGGTTGCAGCTAGAGGGAACTCTAATGCCGCGTACACATGAGCGGACTTTACGGCAGACTTTGCCCAGCGGACTTTTCGACGGACTTTACAACGGACTTTCTGAATGAATGGGCTTGCCTACACACAATCAACCAAAGTCCATCGAATTCGTACGTGATGACGTATGACCGGACTAAAATAAGGAAGTTCATAGCCAGTAGCCAATAGCTGCCCTAGCGTGGCTTTTTGTCCGTCGAACTAGCATACAGAGGAGTGGACTTTTCGACCGGACTCGAGTCCGTCGGATAGATTTGAAACAAGTCCGTCCAACTTTTAGGAAAACAAAGTCCGCTGGAGCCCACACACGATCGAATTGTCCGTCGAAATCCCGTCCACCGGGCAAAGTCTGCCGTAAAGTCCGCTCGCGTGTACGCAACATAATGATTTGTAGTGTGACTTCAGGAGGCTGAAACCATTAAACTTGGAAAGCAAGTGAGCAACAGTGTTTTGTGTCTCCTCTTTGATACAGGTTAGTCACACTTTGTTTATGCCATTTTTTCTCAATTTTGTGTTTATTCTGACATTTACTTTCTCTGTTAGTATCTTACATGTGGCACTCAGATCACCGATGATCCTGTAGCACACAGCTGCACCAGATTTTTCACTCTCCAGTTTTAGTAAATCAACCCCATTATTTTGTCATTCCTGCTGTTGATTGCATACGATAATGAGAGACAATATTTTTCACGGACTGGGAGAGAGGGGAATTTTATGGAGTTGACATGGAATTACCATTCCCATTAAAGTGGTTGTAAAGTCTCAAGGTTTTTCCCCTTAATGCATTCTATGCATTAAGGGGAAAAAACTTTTGTGCTGCAGCTCCCCCCCCCAAACCTCCCTTCTTTTTACCCAAGCCTGATCTGATCCAGTGATGTGGCTCCAGCATCTGTCTCTCTCCTCATTGGACAGATTGACAGCAGCAGAAGGCATTGGCTCCTGTTGCTGTCAATCAAAAGCTGTGACACTGGAGTGGTGGGCGGGGCCCAGTCCCACTGTCTGTGTCAATAGACGCAGCAGCAGGACTCAGGAGCGAGCCTGCACTAGCGCCCTAATGGAAAGCGGCTTTCTGTGGGAGCACCCAATGAAGAGGAGGAGCCTTGAGCGCCGGCGGGGACCCCAGAAAAGGAGGATTGGGGCTGCTCTGGACTCATTAATAAAAAAACACTGTTTTTAATTAATGCAGAACTCCAAAGACCAATTACCAGCTAAAATGAATAGCCCATTAGAAGATAAAATTAAACAAAAAACATTTTTTTTTCTGCAATATTTACTTTCAATCCAAAAATTCCCCATGTAGTACTTTTTCTGCCACTAGATGTTCTCAATCTAAGACCCTGTTCACAAGACCCCGAAAGGCAATTTAAAGCTTTACTAAATGTTTGTCTAGTGCAAAGTAGTGCATCTGAAAAATGTTGGAAAAATTTAGCAAAATGCATGCATTAGCCAAAAAAATAACATCAATCAAGGCTGAATCACATGTAAAAGTGATAAAAAAAATGACCAAAGATGCTCTGCTCAAGTGTGAATGTGGCCTAATGTCCATCGAAGAAACATATGTAGCACATCTCTAATAAGATTTTCATTTGCCCTTGAACCTAGTCAGTGCTACAGTATGAGGTCAATACATCAGAGCCTATGATGTCAGGATGATCTAACAACCTATGACATGCACCCAGAAGCAATGCTGTATCTGGGACAAGCTGAAGAGAGGTAAACTAGATATTTGGGCTGCACCTGAAGCAGTGCATAAGCAGGTAATTTATGCATTTGCTGTTCTATGCGCACTGTGCGCTGTCTTTGTAAGTTTGATTTTTATTTGTTTTTTAATAAACATCTTTATGAGTCAGGCTTCATGTACACAGGACGTTTTTACAACCTCTCCTGAACAAATTAACTTGACAGATAGTAATCCACGTTTAAAATGTCCGTTTTGCTGCGTTTACATGCCGCATTTAGCGGTGTTTTGCCACGTTTGTGTCTAAAAAAAAAAAGTTTTTCTTTTTTTTCAAAATAACCAAAAATGAAAAACGCCTGTAAATGAAGCTGAGAGTTCAGAAGTTGAGTTTAGAGGCATTTCAAGCACCAAACACTTCTAAACGTGGCTAAATGCTGTAACTCGCATTTAGCCGCGTTTAGAAATGTTTGGCTCTTGAAATGCCTCTAAACTCAGTTTCTGCACCCATTTTATTGCGTTCCAAAAAAAGGCTCTAAACTTAACTGCCTAGAAACTACTGTAAATGACCCTGTGTACTTGTTTGTGATGTACACAGGGTCATGTGTGATAAGATAACATAGAGAAGGGTTCAGGGGCAAAATGCCCAACTGCTCCTAAATGTCCGTTTATCAACCGCAGTGTATATGAAGCCTTAAACTCTTTTGCTGCTTTTATGTTTTCCTCTTGCTGTGTGTTCATAGAGTAGCATCTGGAGAGCTTCAAGTGGTTGTAAAGTCTCATAAACACACTCCTATTATCCATTCTGTTGTGTGTCAATAGTAATGGGAGCGCTTTTTTTTTTTGCAAAATCTTCTCTAAGTACCTTTAAATAGGAGCTCTTCTGTGTGGTCACATGGTTCGGTCTGCTCTCACGTTGACCTTATGAGAACTGGTTTCTCCTCTGCATCATAAAGGAGGGGCAGGAGCAGCTGCCAGAGAATAGTATTGCTCAATGAAGGCAGGAGGAGAGGGGAGGAGAAGCGATGGGGTGGAGAGGAGATTGGCTTCACACACAGATTACGGAAATGACAGAAAGAGAGAGGGAAGGGAGAGATGCAGAGATGCAGAGGAGAGAGATGGATGATAAAGACATGTAATCTGACTATGCTATCATGGATCAGCAGCCATGATAAACATGGCCAGTTTAAACAGGGGAACACAGGAACAGGCAAGATCAACCAGATATTGTACAACATAGAAAGGGACAATTGGTATGGCAAAATCACTGTGCTACATCCCATGCCCTAAAGAAGAAGTACAGCCAAATCTCTCCTGTAGATCACAGGAGTGCAGTTCTGCACTCTTGTGACCCGTTTTCAGCCGACAGCGGGCTGAAGCCTGCTGTCAACTGATGTCACAGAGTCAGCCCAGGCTGGGGAAAGATGTCGACCATATGTTTGGGACAGGACAACAAAAATACTCCTGTACATGAGTGAATGGACCCAATAGTGTCTGTCCGTAGCGAATGTGGATAATGCCTTGGAAGCCTTGCTGCCCTCTAGGACTGGGATTGTCCTTGAAGCACTGCAGAAATAAATTGAAGAAAGAGGCGCACTGGCCTACTGCATTATCCATCAAATATTTATAAAAAAGTGTTAACAAACAACATCTACTCACAAACAGAGATGGAAAAATGCTCATCAAGCCACACCATGTGGCTGAACCCTCCCAGACCGCCTGGGACCTCTAGCATGGGGGAGTCCCTGACCTTGGTCCCTTTGCCGCCCCCCAAAAAAAGTTTAGCATTAGCCACCACTGACAAGGACATGTTTTAAAAAACAGTTCAAGGTAAAAAGTGAAAGCCTTCAGCGAGCTACCAATGCTTGGTAGATTTTTACCTACAGGTGAGCCTATAATAAGGCTTACCTGTAAGTAAAAAGAATATCTCCTAAACTTGCACAGTGTAGGAGATATTGACCCTGCATGCAGCCACTAACGTCAGCGGCGCATGCGCTCTGCAGGTCCTGCATATCCTGCCAGAACTTGCTGATGCATACTAGCACATTATGCTATTGTCTTGCAGGTTTTTTTTTCCTTGGTTTACTACCGCTTTAATTTAAGTTTTGTGTAATGTGCTGCAGAATAGGCACACTAAAATATGCAGGACCCATAGGAGGACAGTTGGAATATTCATTCTCAAGCCTGTGCTGTTCTCAGCAGGTTTGAATTGTATAGGTGATTGGAGAAAAATTTACAGCATGTTCACACCAGTCTGTAAGTGTGAGGCAATAAGGAATTTGAATGGGTGTTCCAGCGTATCCAACATCTACATTTCATTTCACTATATTACTGACACATGGGAAGGGTTGGACTGGAACAATATAGCAATGCATGGATGAAAAGCTAAATTACTCAGTAAGAAGGCTGGGCTCCTTATAGGCATCTTAACCACTTCACACAAAATGACGTACCCGTACGTCGGTACTTTCACGTTAAATACCGGGGTTATGGCAGCAGCTACTAGCTGCCATAACCCTGGTATTTTTGGGAATGCTGTGAATTTCTCACTGCGAGATCACTTTTATCAGTGGTGGGAGAGGTGCCTACCCCCCTCCTGCTGTGCTCCGGTCGTCTCCGCTGCTTATCGATCGCGTCCTTTCCCATGGATGCCTGACTGCCGACTGAGGGGAAGATGGCCCCCGCTCAGCTCCATTTCATGAGAGGGCTGAAGTGACATCAAACTTCACTTCTGCCAATCGCTCTTAAAGGAGAATTTTTATTTTTTCAAAGTGACATTTTTTTTCTTTATTGCATTTTAGTGTAAATATGAGATCTGAGGTCTTTTTGACCCCAGATCTCATATTTAAGAGGTCCTCTCATGTTTTTGATGTTTACTTTCCTTGTAATAGTAATACAAGTGACCCAATAAATAAAAAAATTAAAAATTTAAAGTAAAATAAATGAGAAAAAAATAAATACAAAGTGTTAAAGCGCCCCGTCCCGACAAGCTCACGCACAGAAGCAAACGCATAATAATAATTCTAGCTCTTGACCTCCTCTAACTCAAAACTGGTTACCTGTAGACATTTTTAAACATCGCCTATGAAGATTTTTAAGGGCAAAAGTTTGTCGCCACTCCACGAGCAGGTGCAATTTTGAAGCATGATATGTTGGGAAATCAATTTACTTGGCGTAACATTATCTTTCACGATATAAAAAAAATGGCCTAACTTTACTGTTGTCTTATTTTTTAATTCAAAAAATTTTATTTTTTCCAAAAAAAGTGAGCTTGTAAGACTGCTGCGCAAATACGGTGTGACAGAAAGTATTGTAACAACCCGCCATTTTATTCTCTAGGGTGTTAGAAAATAATATATAATGTTTGAGGGTTCTAAGTAATTTTCTAGCAAAAAAAAAATGATTTTAACTTGTAAACAACAAGTGTCAAAAAGAGGCTCGGTCCTTAAGTGGTTAAAATTAAATTTACAGTTTGACTGGAGTCTGTCTTTAATCTTCTGAAAACTAGAAAGTAGAATTCTCTAAAGATCCAAACTAAAACTAAAACATATACACAGAACAGGAAAAAAAAAACATTTCTAAACGCACCCTGGGAGGATTTCATCAAGAACATCACATACAAAGTGCAATAGCCTTCGAGCTTTGATTTATGCAAGCTGGAGCACGTATAGACCTGTTTTCAATAAAATCTAATTATAACCTGAATTACTGTTCTATGCAAAAGCTATGTTTCTGCCTTGGTCTTCTTTTCTTTAATTTCTATCAGCCCCAATTCTGCATTGGTGACATTACCGATATGTTTTGCCCTCTTTCAGCACAGCATCATTTTGCTCATTTACATTGTTAGCTTGAATTTCTATTTAAGTACTGTGCCTGTTGTTTCATAGCAGAAGATGTGCTTTGAACTGAAAAAAAAAATAAACTTAAAAAGCAACAAAAAAAAAAATACATTTAGACATAATAAGAAAAGCTCAATATGTTGCCTGCATGTTAACAATCGGTAGAGCCATAGCAGAAAATAAACCGCATTCTCATGATATATATTTGGAGGAGCTAAACCAGTCAATTAGACTGTGGTAAAAGGACACAGCCCTGTCTCCTCCTAAATGATATGAATGTATATCCACTGAACAACAATTCTTGGCATTGTGCGTCTGCCATAATCCCTGACTTTGTGAACACCTTCCTGTTTCTGTGAGTGTTTTCTTGACATTTATTATTAACAATAAAAGCCAAGACAAATGAATGTAGCAGCTGTATTGATTCAGCAAATGTAGCACAGAGAATTCTAACAGTTTGATCCCTTCCACTCAACCAAAAATACATAGGATCTTTTACAGCTGCCCCCTCCCCTAGCAAACGCATATTCTCTTTAAACCCGCCATCAATGAAAAATGGAAATAATATTGCTATTTTGACGTTAGTGGAAAATAACTGTTACAAGTGAATTGTAATTATTCTGCTCATATCTGTATTGATTTGGACTATCATCTACAGCTCTGACATAAAAAGTGTATTGCCTTTCATCTCTCTCCTCAACCTGAAAAGAAAAAAAAAAGTTATCGCCAATGACCTTGTCCCTCTGAGCTGTTCCACCACGTCTAGATTAGTCAATTAGGGATCAAACAATCTCCACTGTATTTTGTGCCCGCTTCACACTTTTCATTTGCCTAAACAAACAGAATGTTTTGGAATGCAAAAAGAAAGCTTGCCGTCTGTGTACAATTTATTAGTTGCTCGGCATAATACAAACAAGAGAACAATACTTTCAAATCAAACAATCATGAATGACTCTGAGCCATGCATATGAATTATGCACTGGATTTTTATTCTATCAATGGATCTAGAAAATATATTGTTTGATAATTTTTCATATTGTTAATATATTCTGCTATGCTTTACAGACATAAAAATGTAACCTTCACAATAGCTGATGCTTCAGCAGAACTTGCCTTTAAATGTCCCAAGAACAACCACAGAAACACCTTAAGCAAAAATTATGGATATGGTCGTATTCAAAGCTTCAGACACGCTTTGTTAAAGCTCTCTGAACGCCAGTGAAAGCTCCTGTCTCTAAAAAAAAAATGTTTAGCTTATGGTCCTGTATACACATGCTTTAATGAGGCTTTGGTGGAGCTTTGATGGGGCTTCGATAAGCCTTTGGTGGGGCTTTGGTGGGGCTTCAGTAAGGCTTCCTGAGGCTTCGATGAGGCTTTGTTGGGGCTTCAGTGGGGCTTCAAGTGAGCTTTTCCATAGACTTCTATGGAGGCTTTGAAGATGCTTTGAAGCACCACTAGAGCTACATGGGGTATAATTTTTGAAGCAAAGCAAAAGCAAGGTGTAAACAGGACTGAAAGCAGCTAAGCATTTTATTTAGTGACAGAAGCTTTGACTAGCGTTCAACGAGCTTTAACAAAGCCCGTCCGAAGCCTTGTTTTGAAGCAAGTGTAAACTAGCTGTTAATATGTGAAGCTGAAGCAAGTGTTAATGAGCCCTAACAGTGTAAAAAAAATTTCTTTTGTCCATGAGTTCTAGGTGCCACATACAGATGGCCACAGATAGAAACAGTTGCAGACAGCTGTACTTGCATAATGTGGCTCATGCACCCAGATGTTTCCAAATGCAGGATGTCTGTGTTCAGAAACTTACGTCTACGCACACGTGCCACCTCATGCAACTAGCGGCACATAGCTACTTACAGCCTCCTGCAACCATTCATGTCTAGGACTAGGAACTGCCAAGCACAAAAATATGCTAGTTTGTTTATGTTGTACTCTAGAATATTCCATTGTAGATGAGCCCTTAACCACTTGATCTCCGTAAGATTTGCGATAGGGCACTGCGTTACTTTAACTGACAATTGCGCAGTCATGCGATGCTGTACCCAAACAAAATTTATGTCCTTTTTATTCCTTCAAATTGATCTTTCTTTTGGTGGTATTTGATCATCGCTGCATTTTAAATTTTTTTGCACTATAAACAGAAAAAGACTGACTATTTTGAAAACAAAAAAACATGATTTTTTACTTTTTGCTATAAAACATATCCAATAAAAGAATGTAAAAAAAATTGAATTTCTTGATAGATTTAGGCCAATATGTATTCTGCTACATATTCTTGGTAAAAAAATCCCAATAAGCTTATATTGATTAATTGCAAAAGTTATAGGGACATTTGTATTTATTTATTTTTTTTTACTAGTAATGGCAGCGATCCATGACTTATAGCGAGACTGCGATATCGCGGTGGCCATTCTGACACTAACTGACACTTTTGACACTTTTTGGGGACCAGTGACACTAATACAGTGATCAGTGCTAAAAATATGCACTGTCACTGTACTAATGACACTGGCTGAGAAGGGGTTAACATCAGGGGTGATCAAAGGATTAACTGTGTGCCTAGGGAATGTTTTACTATACTGTGTGAGGTGCTCTTACTAGGGTAAGAGATGTAATTTATTCTGTGCTTTGTAGGGACACAAACTCCATCCTTTCCCCCCTGTCAGAATGGCAATCTGCCTTGTTTACATAGGCAGATGGCAGTTCTGTGTCTCTGCCTGACCATTGGTGGGTGCTGGAGGACATTGAGTACCCTGCACCCACCAATTGGCTTCTGCTGTGTGTAATCACAATGGAAGCTAGCTGCCGGTGGCGAGCACACATGCCCCTGACCTACAGGTGCTGCCCTGTAGCAGTAAATGTCATGATCAGGGGTCAAGCTAGGAGACTAGTAGCTATAGCAGTGGAAAGGTTCTCATCGACCAGCAGGATAAGTACATGAGCAGATCACCCTGGTGGATGAGGTGGGCCCACCCCAACCCAAGAGCCTGTATTCATCAGAGCTCCTGATGGTGGAGATGGAGACATAGACTAAATCAGGAAGTTAATGGAGCTATCCAACATCTCAGGTGGCACAGCAAGAAGAGGCACAGCCATACACAGCAGAGGTTCCAGGTTCCGATCCTGATAGTCCAATTGGAATCTGGATGCACAGAATTCTATTTTCTCCAATGCCGTGTACACACGAGTGGTCTTTTTGGCTCTCAAAGCCCTTCTCCCTCTAGTGGTTCAGCAGCCTATTGCGCAAGCTTATGGCCTGACAGGCCACTAGATGCCCACACATACATAGTGTCCTAGCATTGGCCAGGGAAAGCAGGCAAAAAGGAGCCGCTATATGTCCTTCCATCTCTGTATACATATTTATACCTATATGCTCATTTGCTTAGATTTGAGTTATCAACCATAGTTAAATCCTCTATGGCAGCTTGTAATTGGGACACCTTGCCCTATTGTCCCTATCATTTCAGGGGAGAATGCTTGCTTTCCCCGGCCAGTGTCCGGCCATGATCCAGGTAGTGGTAGCGCCAAGCACCTTGCTACACAGCACCAGTGTGGAGTGCGGACCCCACTAACTAAAATTAAAATTAAATGATGGAGGTCCATCTCTTTTCCCCCCTCCTCCAGCACCCCCTCCACCTTATCCTTGCCCTATAAGTGAACCTATTTGAAAAGAGGAACACCTGGCTTGATCCACCTGGGGTGGATAAAAAACACAGAAAAAAAGGTAGGTGTAACCCATGGAAATCAATCAGTATTATGCTGCAATGTGATATGGGGAATACTAGATCTAATGGCTATATGAAATGACAGCCTAGTGAATTCTGAAGTTGCCCCCTTGTCGCTAGCGCAGGGATATGACTCCCTGCTCATGGGACAAAGGTCAACTCTATGTAGAAAAACTTTAGTGCCTAGATGGTTGATAGCATTATATAGCATGTTAGACATGTGGATGTGGCTATATACAGAGGGAATTTAAGGAGGTCAGTCTACTATTGCTGTGGCTCTGATGAAGAGGGTACTCCCTCGTAACGCGTAAGCCATCTGCGATGCCATCTGGTTCCTCCTAACATCCGGTTCAGGTTGCAGGTGTCTAGAGACACGGTTCTGAATTGCTGGAGCACTGATAAGCCTTTTTTAAATGCTCGTTTGTGAGTATTACTCTTGTTGTTACAATTT
Organism: Lithobates clamitans; assembly: GCA_037952925.1. Lineage (NCBI taxonomy): Eukaryota > Metazoa > Chordata > Amphibia > Anura > Ranidae > Lithobates > Lithobates clamitans. The sequence continues at coordinate 4,978,171 of JBBGZY010001135.1, forward strand.
TAAATAAATGTTATCTTTGGTAATGCACAAGGCCAGTGCGCACTTCTTTTCTTTCTAATAATTGTTTGAGGCCACTTGTGTTGCCCATAGTATGGCATTATATTTCCTTTTTACAATTGCAACCGGAGATAAAGATTATATGTCACTGATGAATGAGGCCAACAACGACCAAATTAGATGAATGATAACCAAAATACCATAATGTATTTGGGTTATGGATATGCCTGGTAAAGTGGAATAAGAAAATATAGAGACCAGACAAACTCTGGGCAGACAGTAGAAGAAATGCTCTCCAAAGTAAAATCGATTACTACAAACATTATTTAGTCCCTATAGCCCTTTTACACTATGTCTGTGTAGGCAGCATTTTATATAATATCTTGTTTATATCTGATCTGGTAGCTGTCAAAGTAGACCAATCCCAGTCTGAGGGTGGGTAGAGATATTCTAAGCTGGTTTGGTTTTTCTGTATCACTAAGTCAATTCTGCATGGCATTTGCACAAATATGCCTTCCAATCAATGTCAGTCAGTTTATGTCCATTATTGTGTGTCAAACAGCATAAGCAGTTCAGGTGTTTTTTAAGGTATGAGACAAAGCACTCCCCAGATGAGCTTATAGTACATTAAGACATTAAGAAAAATCTTCTGAAAGTGAACCTGACCTGGCCTACAACATTTTATAAGTAAAACCTGTGCTGTAGTGAAGATATGGCCAGCCATACACGGTTTGAATCTCGGCTGGTTCAGCAGGAACCAGCCGAGATTCAAACCTTTAATAGGCAGGCTGAATGTACCAAGTAGATCAATCAATCAAGTTCGGTACAACTATAGCCGCTAGCAATAATCAGTCTTCTCCCGTTGGACGTGGACGTTATGGTAGAAACTAGTGTGAGGAGGGGGCAAGAGTAAACCTCAACTTGGACCTCCAACTTCTCTAATTTTGTTTGTTAATAAGTGAAAAAGGGAATAAAGTTGTTCCAAACTTATTACTGATGAACCAATAGTTGACTTGGGATTTTTGTGTAATATTGCTGAAAGCACCAACATTGGGAATATTCACCGGCATTTATCTAATTCATCTCCCTGGGTATACAAAGAGATACATATTATTTATTTCATTACATTTTGTACACTGTCCCTTTAATTTTTTTTATTACTTTTATTCATATTACAAGGAATGTAAACATCCTTTGTAATAGAAATAAGGATGGCAGATCCTCTTTATGGAGAGATCTGGGGTCAAAAAGACTCCAAATCTCTCCTTTATTTTTGAAGGCAAAAGATCAAAAAAAAGTTCTTGATCTTTTGCTTTAAAAAAAAAATTCTTTGCTTCTGCCCTAGACTTGAAGTGACATCATGACGTCACTCCGGTCCTCCAAGGCCATAGAGGCAATCAGAGATGATCTAGTCTCTCACTGTCTCTGTGACCAGCCAGCCACACTGTCGGATTTTTTCTCGGGCGCCCTGGTGGAAATAGTAATCCCAAGAAACACCAGTGAACAAAGGGGGGGGGCTTTGTGTTCCCTCCCGTTGCTTTGGAAAGATATCCAGTGGCTAACGAGGTGCTGGGATCACTTTCATGAGAAAGCCAGCTGCCGGCTGAAAAAAAGATACCGGAGTTATGGCGGATAGCTTCAGCCATAACGCCATTAAACCACTTGCAATCAGCAATGTATATATATATATGCTGTATATTTTTATCTTTAAAATATGTATTTTTATTTCTATTTTATATGCGTAACCAAAACCTTTTTTTCTAGTTTTGTTAGCATACAGGTAACTCCTGTCACATTTACTGTCTGTGCCCCAACTAGGTAGATTCACCCTCTATTTTTGTCTCGGTAACCAGGAGATGAAGGTTAATCTTTCAAAGGAGAAACCTATTTTAGTTACAACAAAATTGCAGAACTCCCTGTCACTGATTAAAAAAAGATTTATATGATTCATAGAGATAAGTAGCTTACAAATCACTAATGCTGCATCATTGCCTTGCAAATCTGGATGCTACCCGCTGCCTGCAGGAAATAAGTGTTTGTATAGCTAAAACTTTTTTGAGTTTTAGATAAAGTAGGGGAGGTTTTTCTGTAGTCTGTGACACACTGGAGAGATTTTCCAAAACTTCCTCTCCTGGAGTCACAAGAAGTGGGAAGAAATCTCTCCCATGTTATGGATATTCCTTTCTTAGACATTTCAAGTTCATGAGGATATATTTCTAGACATACGTTAGTTTGGATAAAAATTTTGATATTGTTTCCTTGATGTTAGCGGCGTGTTGCTATGAGTGTGAAAACTAGGCTAACTGCATGTTTTATGGTAAATAAAACTCTTCAAGCACATATAAAAGGCTTAATGCATGCTGTTCTGTACTTAGCTTTTTTCTTCTAGGTTTTTGGGTTTGACTTTACAAAGCAAAGAAAAGTATAAATATATATAAAAAAATAGATAAATAAAACGTATGAAAAGATCAGATGTTCCCTGATTTCATCTTTCCCGTAACGTTAAAAGAAGCTGCCTGCCGGTAAGTGGTGCTCATCCTTGAAACTGTGTTGGATAAAGCCTTAAGAGCTTGTTCATGTGCATTTATTTAGCTTGTTTGGCTCTTTCTGATTAGTAAATGCTTGGAATAAATAATGCAGTAATGCATACAAGCACAGACACTCCACTTTACTATCTAGGATTTCAAGCAGCAGAATATTTTTATGTTGTCCTACCATTTTTAATTTTTAAAAAACAAGTATTACTTCCAGTCAGCCCCGGCCAGGGCACTATCTGTTTGTTCCTCACTGTCAGAGTGATAAATGAACTGCAAACTTTTCCTTGTGGTCTTGCTAAATATTTTATACAGTGAAACTCAAAGACCTTGTGGGATTTTCTAGGTGAAAGTTGGGATTATTGCAGACGGCAAAACCACTTTAAACTGATGACTTGAACTAAAGATAAACCAACTCCCCCTCAAAATAATTAATTCATTGTAATTAAAATAATGTAAATTAATGTAAATTAAATGCATGTTAACCCCTTAAGTCCTGGGACATTTGGATCTGTTTCTTCCCTAGTCCTCTTGAGAACCAGAGTGTTTGTTTTAGTTTCAGAGATGTCTGGGTTCTGCACCTTATAGCTTTAATATTCGTAGTCTACCTTATTCTATATCTTTTTTTGGTTGGGGTAGCAAATAGTCTTAAATTTGATAGGAGATAAGTATATATATTTTTTTCCCTAGAAATAGTGAAAAACTATAAAAAAAAATAGCATTTTTGACATGATACTTTAGTTTAGTCTTTCGGTACCTATATAATTGTTTTGTACTTTTAATGTCTTTATTCTATTCCTGATTGTTTATATTCAATAAAAATCTAATGTTGAAAGAAAAAAAAGAATTGCATTTCCATGTACAATGTTAACACGCCCAGATATTATACCACAGGAGTGTGATTTCAATGTAACATAGCAAAATGGTAAAGCTCAAAGTGAACCTTTACATTTTACTTTAGGAGTGCTTCATTCCCCTGTAGACACTTCACTAAGGTGCACACAGGGAAAAATGATTTGCGTGACTTGAGAGCATAATATTAGGATAAGATCAAATTGGGTTGGCAAGGGTACAAATTAGTGTGATAATGACTTTGCTCTACATTCACTTGCAGAAAAAAAATGTGAATGTCATCCAGATGATCCAATATCTTTGTTGGACCTGGAGATTAATCTGGGGAGGGAACATGATTTTTACCATATTTGTATCTTTTTTTCATGAGCTGGTCTGGATATGGTGAGTGGAGACCTGATCTAGCCCCCACCTCATGCATTTTTGTAGCCACAGATCACTTTTAATATTATTCTACTACTAGCTGTCAGCAGTCAGCCAGCATTACTATATCCGTGATCTGTTGCTTCAGGGAAATGCTGGACAGAGATTCGGCAGCTCTTTCCCAGCCTCCACACTATGAGGAAGTGCTGTGATGTCACATGTGATGTCACTACACTGCCAATGAATAAACAATGCAGAAGCAATCTGTTTACAATGATCTGCTACAAAATCCCAAGCATCTGTACAAATACAATGTTAATGTTTGAGATATACATTTTCTCACAAGTTAAAAAATATTCCATTGTTCTTTAAAGCTCACTTGAATTTTTAGTTTAAATATATTCCTGAAGCAGGAATAAAAGGGTAGTGAAAGTATTACAGTTTACTTGTGTTGCAGTGTGCAATAATCCTGACTTTCACCTAGAAAATCCCCCAAGGTCTTTGAGTTTCACTGTATAAAATATTTAGCAAGACCACAAGGAAAAGTTTGCAGTTCATTTATCACTCTGACAGTGGGGAACAAACAAATAGTGCCCTGGCCGGGGCTGACGGAAAGTAATACTTGTTTTTTTTTTTAAATTAAAAATGGTAGGACAACATAAAAATATTTTGCTGCTTGAAATCTTAGATAGTAAAGTGGAGTGTCTGTGCTTGTATGCATTACTGCATTCATTATTTATTCCAAGCATTTACTAATCAGAAAGAGCCAAACAAGCTAAATAAATGCACATGAACAAGCTCTTAAGGCTTTATCCAACATAGTTTCAAGGATGAGCACCACTTACCGGCAGGCAGCTTCTTTTGATGTTACGGGAAAGATGATCCAGTTTACTGGATGCAATCACAGACTAAAGAAGGAGCATGCATGCTCCAAACACGCACCTGATTGCCCATGCCCCATGCCCAGTGACATCACAACTGATGAGGAGGTGACTGCCGGATTTACTCAGAGCCCTGGGAATCCCAGAGCCAGCCACCAGCGGTGCCAGACACCACCAATGATTTGGACTGGGATCACACCGAGAAGCCACCCTTGTGATATGCCTTTTTGAAATGCGCCTTGTGAGTTACCACTTTACTTTTAAATAAATAATTTGTGTTATATAATCCACTACACTCAGATGAGCATTGCTGTGTCTCCCTGCTTGCAGAACATAAAAGAAAAAAACACTGCAAAAAAAGGCAATTTGAATATCAGCTTAAGAATTAAATAACAATTATTAAATATATCTAACTTGGGCTTTGTTTTGGGAAACAGTTAAACTGGTGAGTTTAGATCTGCTTCAAAACAAGGGGTTCTCTTCAAAAAGCAATGTTTCTAAACCAGAAGTACATGTACAAGAATTAAACCTATTTGAATACAAAATAGATTGCTTGGGAGTAATTACTGTATGCATGTTTAGAGCATAGTGGCAATAACGAACCCTGTCGATGAATGCCCAATACTGGGTGAGCCATATCTTTAAGAGATACTTAAACATGGGCTCCTTCACATTTCTATATCTATTTGTGGCTCTCTATCCTGATGGCTGTGGTATGAATATTTATTTTGCCTCTTTATAAGCATAGCCCTAGAAGATAGGCACAAGTGCTCAATTTCCAGCAGTGCTCAATTTTCTTGTTGTTTCTTAATCTGTGTTCAGTTTAAGGTGCAAGAAGCATAGAAACAATTCAGAACTTTATGCAGCCATTATGAAAAAACACTTCTCAGCCAGCGTATACATCTCACAGCACTGGACATTTGCATCCATCTTATTCCCATTTTAACAGAGACAAGGATAGAAATGTTGTGCCAGGGTTATGGAGTACAAAAGGTATTTCATTCTATATCTGGTCACCGCCGTTGAGCTCTCTTATCTGTAATGAAATTTTCCTCACATTTTGCAGGCAGTTGAGTCCAGTAGGAATCTTCTTTGCAAGGATGCTCTGTCCTCTTCCTGTCTCTGAACTTCTGGCGCATCAGGGGTTAAAAGCTTGAATGTCCTGTGAAGATGCTGTGAAAACGTTTGTTATGAGGACCTGCCCCTTTCTCCCTCCTCCTCCATTGAGAATTCTTATTTTAATGCTTCTACGGCCAACAAAACAATCTGTGAATTGGGGAGAGAATCCTTTCACTTGTCAGACTTTCCCGCATTCATAAATCCTATTCCAAGCAGTGAAAGCAATGAAAGAACATTTCTTACTGGAGGAGAAAGGAGGAGGGTCCTCATTGGGAGCATTTTCGAAGCAGCTTAACAGAAGACACAAAGCTATTAAAAGAGAAGTTTGCTTTTGTTTTGTTTTTTCAAAACCATACTTACCTAGTTGGATGTAGCATTGATCCGATCTAAGAACCAAGCAATCAACCACCACTGATTGCTTGGTTCTCAGAGTTCCATGAACAGAGAGAGCTGGTTACTGTCTGTTCTGCCCCCCTCCCCCCGGTGCTCACTGGAGCGCTGGGCTGTGGAATGGGCAGGAGCGGTTGGCTCAGCCTCTCAGCGCTTCGCAGAGAGGCTGAGCCAGGTGGCCAGGTGCCAGTTCCGGGTTGTGGGCAGATCCCGACCGTATTGTCTGGACCAGCTCAGTGACATCAGCCGACAACGGGTTTCAACGAACTGCAATCCTGTGATCTACAGGAGAAGTACAGCCGAATGAGCTTTGGCTGTACTTCTTCTTTAACCTCCCGCAGTACCAGAAGTTCAGCAGCAGGAAGAGGACAGTGCCTCCTTACGGCCTGCATATCATGAGACATCTTTCTTTACAATCAAGTTAGCTCACTAAAGCAACAGAAAATTTTATTTTTCTTCCATACAAAAGAAATGGCCAGTCGCTGCATTATATGTGCACTGCATCATTATCTCAGTCGACCTGGAGAAAAAGATTGTAGTATATCTGAGCAGAACGAGATTTGAATAAGCATATCTAGCACTCTTGCCCAGGACAATATTCTTCTGTGGTCACCAAGACCAAATAGTTTCCAGTATTGCAAACACTACTGTAATGCCCTGTACACACGACCGGTTTTCCCATTGTTATAAACTCTGAAGGTTTTTCCGACGGAGTTCTGACGGAATTTTGCTCATGCTGTCTTGCATACACACGGTCACACCAAATTCTGACCGTCCAGAACGTGGTGACGTACAACACGTAGGACTGGACAAGAAAACGGAAGTTCAATAGCCAGTAGCCAATAGCTTCCATCTCGTACTTGCTTCAGTGCATGCGTCGTTTTTGGTACGTCGGAACAGCATACAAACGAGCGGTTTTCCCGATAGGAATTGGTTCCATCGGAAAAATTTAGAACATGTTCTCTTTCTAGGTCCGTCAGAATTTTCAACGTAAAAAGTCCGATGGGGCATACACATAATCGGAATATACGATGAAAAGCTACCGTCTGACTTTTTCTGTCGGACATTGCGCTCACGTGTACACGGCATTAGAGTTTATTTATTCAGTGTACATAATTTATCTGGATTTTCTTTCTTTTTTTTTTATAAAAGTGTACATGTAGGAAATGTATCTTTTTGGTCCATTTGTTAACAATTTACTCAGTGACTGATGAACAACCACCAAGGAGGCTTCCGCTGCGTGCCTCACACTGAGCCCAAGATGGCACAACACGGATTAGGTTCGTTAGGCAACTCTCTTCATAGGGACCTTGGCACAGCTGCAGATCTGAACTTGATAAATAATTCATAGTTATCTTTCCAGCTTTCAAATGAGACGATTCAGATTGAAAATGTGACCTGCAATATTATGCTTCTAGCAGGATCTTAATAGGAAATACAAACTGAAGCCGTCCGCCACTTGTTACCGCAGCATGTCACCTCTGCATTAGTGCAAATGAACATTTATCTGAGCTGTTGAGTCTAAAAGGAGGTGATATGAGAATAAATTCTGGAATATGGTTCGCTTTACTCGTCTAGACATTCATCAGTGTCTTTCCATTCTCCTTCACGCTAAGCAGCATCAGATTTATAAAATTAAAAAGGAAAAAAAACTCTCTGTCTTATATTAAACTCCTTCTGATGATAAATCTTAGCTCATATTGTCTGCCATCCTTTCGTGTTTTGTGTACCAGTCTGAATTTACAATTACTTTCCTGCAGTAATACCAAACATCAGGCTATAAAACTTACTCTGATCCAGCAAGTTACTGTCCCATGAGCTGTATGATGCTTGGTACAAGTAAATCTTTTTTTTTTTCATCTCTGAGCATGTGTGTTTAAAGTGGAGCTCCAGCCAAATGACTATATAGATAAATACACTATTAAAACCTCAGCTTGTTCAATTGATCTTTGGCAATAAAACCTGGAGGCTGATTGGTTTCTATGCAGAAGTGAGCCAGATTTTGCACTCTCCATCTTTAGGAAATAAACCCCATAGAAACACATACAAAAACAGTCTTTGTATATTTATTATGCTTTATAATAAGCTTATTACCACTGGACTACACAGTATGACTGCATAGCATAAAAAAGATGACCACACTTTTTAGGATCTGCACTTTTTGTCCTCAGTTCTTTGCCTTGCCTTTGAAGCCATCAACTACCATCAAGCAGAGTTAATAAGTATTGAAGATGATAAAGTCAAGGGCCCCATTCAAAGAAATAATGTGATACTGACTGTTTTTTCCTCTATTCATGCAAGGTACTCTCATTTAGTAGTTTTACTAAAAGTGGGGACTCCAGCACGGTAATGAAAGCTTAGTCTTCACCTTAGAGGATCAAGTTGTGGTGAGGTTATTTATGTAAACTAAGGGTTAAATAATGAGTAAAGGTTGGTGTTAAAGAGCATTGCAGCCTAGAGGATCTATAACAAAGCAGCAGCTCGGAACAGGCTTCATTTCTAGAGGGGAGTAAGCAAGATTTATGAAACTGCTGAGACTAACCCCAACAGGGCCATCTCTTGTTTAGGGGTAATAACTCTGCCCAAGACTGAGGCAGTTTAACATTTCAGGGCCGGTTCACACTTATGAAGAGAGATGAGTTTTTCTCAGTGTGACCTTGCATAGAATGTGGTCACAAGACTTCCTACGATGTAACTGAAGTAATGTGCCCTTGCTTTCCTATGTAGCTCATAACATGTAATCACTATAAAAGGCTGCTTTAGGACAGGTGCTGGCAATCCAGCTTCACTCCTCCCAGCCTAAAAGAAAGGAAGGCAAGTTGTACATAAGCCCCTCTTCTCTGTTGCCAATGCCTTATTCAGGGGCTTCCAAGCTGTTTGGAAACGTAGGCTCCCTTCAACATTGGGGACCAGTGCTTTAAGAGATGACTTGCATTTCTGGGAATTTCTCTTGAAGAACCCACTTTAGTGTTGAAAGACATGTAGTGCCCTCCTAGGTAGGCTGTTAGTGTTTTAGGTAGATTTACCATAGTTTTTGGGTACCCTGTAGCAGGGGAGCAGTGATAATTTGTTTATATCTGTACTGGGTTCTGCTGGTGCAGGCTCTGCATCCCACTGAATTCTGGGATATAGTGACTGGGAGAGTTTGACCCTGGCTTGCATATTCATGTACTTTCAGCCAATCCCTGGTCAGGAGAGTGAGTGACCAGCAGGACTGAGAGAGGTAAAAAAAAAGGGTTGGGGCATAGATCAGCAATCTCTTGTTCCCGGGGGAGTAACCTCGGAAGCTGGCAACAGCACCGAAGAAATCCTTTTTGGGGTCTGAGCTCCAGGGCTTGGGGACCAGAGACTGGCTGGTATTACAGGTGGCTTTACAGTACCCAGAGCACACTGAGTACTAGCCTTATAAATCCTAGAGACTTTCTTTGCCACTTTTAGGAGAGCTCATTCGTTTACTCAGGATTATACTCTGGTTGAAACGTTCCTGCATTGAAGTTAATTTGCCTTCACATTCAAGAGGGTGGCCCTCTATGACATTTTGGTTAGTTCTTTTGAAGTATCCCAAGGCTCACTACCAACCCATCCAAGTTAAACCCTTTAACTTTGCTAAGTGCAAATTATCTACTTCGGACATCAAGCCAACCAATTCAAACAGAATCCAACTTCACCCCTACCAAATAAAAAATAAAAAAATCAATATGCCCGCAAAAAAAAGCTATTAATGCATACTTCTCCAGTAAAATGTGGGTCCTCACTTAATTCTGCTATGGTCAAGATCTTCACATGTGGCATTTCTGGTTATGTTGGATGCCAGTTCCCCCTGCCACGTCCTGTGGTTCCAAATGCCACCCCTTATGTCACTATAGGAATAGCAATGCACAGTAGAGGATCAGGCATCTGCCTGGCATCAAGATTCTGCCATAAATTTTGAAAATGAAGAGGTGAGGTTCATGTCCTGCTGGAGAGGTAAATATTAATAGTCTCCTTTTACAGCGAACAGGGATTTTTTTTATTTTTTTGCTATTAGGGCTGAAGGACTATGGACTTGTATTAAAGAGCTGATGCAGTTCACTTCCAGGTGTATTCCACTTGCATTTAAGATCCATTTAGGACAGCCCTGACTTGTCAGTGAACTTATCTCACAAGTATCAAATCTCAAACGCAAAGGGAATGTACTTAGAAGAAAGCTGCATTTACCTTAGCTTGCAGTTGATCTCCTTCTGACCTGTACTTCCCCTTCTTCTAATCTTCTGCATCTGCTTGTTTCAATCTGCTTTTCCATTCCCATTGACTTGTATAGGGAGAGGAACCATTGACCAAAAAAGCATCAGCACAGAACATTATCCACACAGAATGCAAGACGCTTGTTGGAAAATAATTTCTAACTTTCAACACACATACTACCACAATAATACTTAAATGGCACCAGTGCATAACTTGTATATTCCTTGAGGTATTTCTTCAATATGTATTTATTTAAAATCCACTTTTCATGCTGTTCTGCATGGTATGTATCTTAATGTATTCAAAGCCTTTTGTAGCTTAAACATTTGACCTTTGCTATAAAAAGTGGTAAGTTGTGCAGATGGTCAGAAACGGTTCTTTTTCATATTTAAATTTTACTCATAAAATAGGCATCAATGTATAGAGCAATATGAAGAAGCTGCATTGTTATATGTAAACAGATTACCACCCACTGGGATACCTGCTGGCTTGATATTACACTAATAGCTGTAGACTCCTTCATACCTGGGGGTGTTTTTCCATTTTTATGAAAATTCTATCAGCTTAATAGAAACAGATTGGTGGTATTGTGGATAACTTCACTAAGGAACAAATAAATATTCTGCACAGCGGTTATTAGCTTACAGTAGTCTGCGGACATCTCGGGATGGAAAATAACAAGTGCATTTTTAAGCAGAAACCCAGACAGAAAAAAATGTCACTAAAACATAGAATATCCATAATGTATACTTAGGAAATTCTTGGTATTAATTGTAAGCTATGGAATGGTCTGTGTTGAAGGTTAGCAATCAGTACCCAGCATGTGTGCAGGTTTTTCCTGTGTGCATAGTGAAAGAGATGCATTTCAGGGAAAGGCATTGTAAGTAATAGCTAGTTTAGCCCAGGTTCACACCAGTGTGATTTGTCATGTGAGTTAATGGTTCAAAATTGCAAGACAATTCGCACCCCATTGCCGGCAGTGGAACCATTCAAATCGTTGTGACTCAAGTTGCAGGGACTTTGGAAAAGCTTCCTGCACTACTGTTTTGCAATTTCATTGCAGCTTGTATTGACTTCTGTTAAATGAAGTCGCAAGCCCTAGGTCCAAATCGCACTGAATTAGCGCAATTTAAAAGCTGCACTAGAGTAAACCAGGGCTTAATGTTCAACATGAAAAGAAACAAAACGTGTTTAAAGACAGGTTTAAAGTGGTTGTAAAGGTACAAAGATTTTTACCTTCATGCATTCTATGCATGAAGGTAAAAAACCTTTTGTTTGTACTAGCCCCCCCTACTACTTACCTGAGCCCCCTCTTGATCCAGCGATGTCTACAAGAGCCTTGCCTCTCAGGTGACTCGCACTCCCGATTGGCTCCCGCTGCTGTTAATCACAGCCAGTGAGCCAATCAGGAGATGGAGTTGGAGTGGCCGAGCCATGGCTCCATGTGAAAATGGGCACACAGAGAAATGGGTCAGGAGCGTGCCTGCTTGGGTGCCCCCACAGCAAGCTGCTTGCTGTGGGGGTACCCAGCAGGAGGGAGGAGCCAGGAGCGCTGGTGTGGGACCCTAGAAGAGGAGAACCTGTGCCAATCTGTGCAAAAACACTGCACAGAGCAGATAAGTATAACATGTTTGTTATTTTTTTACTTCAGATCCACGCTATAGTGTGGACGGCTAATGCGCTACAGCGCGGACCTGCTTTGCTGGGAGTATGTCCATTAACGTCCTCCCATGCCCGAGCGGCTTGCATGCCCCCTGTAGGGTGCGTGAGGCGCGCTCTGTGATCAGAGAGTCTATGAGACTCGCTGGATCACAGATCAGAGTAAGGGGTCGATCCCGATCCCTTACCACGTGATCAGCTGTCAGCCAATGACAGCTGATCATGTGATGTCAACAGAGCCGGTAATCAGCTATTTTTTCTCCTTGCACTGGCAGCGTGTGGAGAAAAAAAAAGCCGATCACTGGCGGCCATGAGAGGGATCTTCAGTGCCCACCTGTACCCAAGGCCAGTGCCACCTAGCAATAGGCAACAGTGCCGCCTTCCAGTGCCCACCAGCTCCACCCATCAGTGCCCACAGTGCCACCCATCAGTGCCCACAGTGCCGCCCATCAGTGCCCACAGTGCCACCTATCAGTGCCCACAATCAGTGCCTCAACAACAGTGCTGCACATCAGTACCACCTATCATTATCCATCAGTGTCACCTACCAGTGCCCATCAGTGACGCCTATCAGTGCCACCTATCAGTGCCGCCTATCAGTGCCATTTATCAGTGGTACCTATCAGTGCCCATCAGTGGCCATCCGTGCCACCCATCTGGGCCACCCATTCGTGCCACTCCACCCATACCTGCCACCCATCCATGCCCATCAGTGCCATCTTATCAGTGGCCATCAGTGCTGCCTTATCTGTGTCCATCAGTACCGCCTTATCTGTGCCTATCAGTGCCACCTTAACTGTGCCTATCAGTGCCACCTTAACTGTGCCTATCAGTGCCCATCAGTGCAGCTTATCAGTGTCCACCAGTGCAGCCTATCAGTGCCCACCAGTGCAGCCTCATCAGCGCATATCAATGAAGGAGAAAAATTACCTGTTTGCAAAATTTTATAACAAACTATTAAACATGATTATTTTTTTCAAAAACTTTCCGTTTTTTTGTTTGTTTAGCAAAAAATAAAATCCCAGCTGTGAATAAATACCACCAAAAGAAAGCTCTATTTGTGGGAAAAAATGATAAAAATTTCATTTGGGTACAGTGTTATATGACCGCGCAATTGTCATTCGCAAGTGCATCAGCGCTGAAAGCTGAAAATTGGTCTGGGCAGAAGGGGGGTTTAAGTGCCCAGTAAGCAAGAGGTTAAACAAGGCTTTAATATCTCTTTAATGTCCTGCTGAAGACCCCAAACTTTTACTAATTATAATATAAGACTTCATCCAACAATAAAAAGCAGACCCAGGTAGACAGAAGTTAATTATATTCCTTAATAAATATTGTATTTTGCCTGAAGTTTGCCTCTAAAGTTTGGCTTATTGAAGAATTTGAATGTTCAGTGTTAAATAGATGTAACTGTACAAAGCTATTTGTTAGTTATAATTTCTGCCTTATTTAGCTTTAGTTACTGCGACTAAAAAACAAGTTGTTGAGATAGGAGACCCCACTAAGATCTGTCAGCTTCATAGTTCTGAAAAAACACTGTCTCCCAGCTCCCGAGTGTACATAGCTGTGTCAAATAACAGACATCACCAGAATGTTAAAGCGGGGGTCCACCTATCTATCGTTTTTTTTTTTTTAGTTCATTCACAAACTTTTCTTCTCAGCATTACATACTCACATATTGTGTGTAATATGTCCGCCTGTGTCAGATTACGTCGGAAAGAATAACTTATATTATTCACTGCAGGCGGTTTCCATCTTCATTGTGGGCATTTGAAGCCCACAAGCATTTATTTCCTGGATGTGGTGAATGCTGTGCTCCCAGCATTCACCGCTCATTTTCGCACATGCTCAGTGGCATCCTGGGAAGCCTGAGACTAGCTCCCAGGAGTCTGGGAGAGGCTAGAAACACGCCTACTCCCATGGGAGGAGAACCAGGAAGTGCAAAGAAGAATCGAAAAATAAAAGGTAATTACGGCGATTTAAATTTTTTAAACGGCATGTCAGCATCTAGGCAAGGAAGAGAATACATACAGATATTGTTCAAAATTTGGGTGGAACCCCGCTTTAACATTTATGGGGCATGATAATTTAATACTGTTGTGCACACACTAAACTGCAATGTTAAGACTCAAATGTTAGCATTTTTAACTCCAAGGCTACCTGGAGCCATGTGACATATTTCTGCCTTTTAGTCACATAACCAAGAACTAGATTGCAAGTGATCTGCTTTATTACAGCTGACAGATAAATTAGGTTATCTATCTATCTATCTATCTATCTATCTATCTATCTATCTATCTATCTATCTATCTATCTATCTATCTATCTATCTATCTATCTTTAGCATTTTTTGTTCAAAAATCATAATATATATCAAATTTTACATAAACACCAAGCCATCTGCATATCAAGCCATCTCTGCAAGACCAAACAAATACTACAAAACACCCACACAAGCACAAGAGCTGAACTGAATTATGATAAAATGAAAACACATGTAGGGGTTGCTTTGCTAAAGGAGCATAAAGTGTAACTGTAAACTGTTTGGCCTTGATTGAAAATGCTCTCTTTGCAAAGTGAATGCTGGCTTTGTTTAGGAAAAAGGACGGAGATGTGTTCACTTTGAATACTGACTAATGTTTTTAATGTTAAAACACTATTAAAAAACTCCATCGTATTCACTAAGCTAATTGAACATTTTCTACTCCCAAGTCAACCCAAGTCATGAGCAGGGACATTTTAAAACAATTTTAAAAGGATTAAAAAAAAAACAATTTTGCCCTGCAAGTGCTTGGATGATTAAAATGAATATATCTTAACTTTATTCACTAAGCTAAATGCAGATTTTCTTTGCCAAGTGATTATTTTATACTCTCTAATCAACCACATAAAGTAACCATATCTTATAGTATGCTCTTCAAACAGGGCCGAAGAGGATTTTAAGAACGAACAGAGTTGAAGATGAATTCCAGGTATGGCATTTTTTATATAGCTACATAGTACCTATCCTGTGAGAGCCCTGTAGAAGCTGGAAATCACTGGAGTAGACATCACTACTTCAGTAATCTCCACTAGCTTTCAGGTCCCATGCCTAGTGGTTGTCCCATTGCTGAGGTCAGCCACACGGCACAGGCACCATTCAGCATTTGCTCTGTGTTTTCTCAAAGAATGAAACGCACTCTATAAACAGATGAGGTGGAGAGAGTCACTGACATCATGCCCTCTACCTTGTCCAATCAGAGAATGTTTTGCATTCAATGAGAAAATTCTAAGTATTCTCTGAATGGTGCCCATGCCAAGCAGCCTCCTGTGTTCACAAGCAGCAAGGCAGCAACCCAACACTGGACCCCAAAGCTAGTGGAGATTACTGGAGTTGTGATGTCCACTGCAGTGATTTTCATCTTCTAGAGGGTTCTCACAGGCATGGTATATGCTTAGTTGTATTGGTCCAAGCTCAACTAATTTAACTATGTAAAAAATGCCATACCTTTAATTCTTCTTTAATGTGTTACCCGCAATAGCCAGTGATAGTAATTATGCATTCTTGCAGATGTAAAGCAAATAAGATTTGTAACTGAAAAATCTGCTATTCCAAGCACAAGTATTGGGATATTTTCCATAGAAGTTTTCTGTTCTTACCTATGTTTGTTATTTGGAGAATATTGCAATTCGATATCATTTAGAATTTTTACAGAACACAATATGCATTTTGCATACATAAAGCGAGAGCTAATGTATTTGGTGTTGAGAGTTCAAGCAAAGTAGTTTATACTATATCCATTTCAGGAAACACGATGAATACTTGACAAGTAGAAAACATGATTTTCATAATATAATAAAACACAAACAGGCTTATTTAATACGGAGAGCGAAGTACAATGATAATATACAAAGTACATTAACCCATGGCAGAAAGCATGCTTCTTTTCCTTAAGTGAAATCTGATTAGTTACTATTAGTTACTGCTTTCTCTACAAAGACATTGCACTCAGTGCTCCCATATTAATTATGCCTGAGATGTTTACTGTTACGACTTTATATAACTCTCATAGCAGAAGATAATGTATGATACACTTACCGTTTATTATCAAGGTGTACTCTGCACTGTTTTTACCAATGGAGTTGGTGGCTTCACATCGATATGTTCCATTATCTGTTTTGTTTAAAAAGGTTATTGTTAATTCTCTTCCGTTCACTAACATTCTTTCGGGATCTGGAAGCTCTCCCCCATCCTTTGTCCATAATACTGGCTCTGGTCTGCATCAAAGTACAAGAAAAGGCTAATTTAGAGAATTTGTGGGTTATGATTATGGTGTTTTAACAGTTGAGGTCCTATAGCTGTGGCCAGGAACAGTCAAATAAATTCTCTTTCCTTAAATTCTTTCACATCATGAGTCACACAAATATAAAGACAGGAGTGTACTCACATAATAATAAATATACATCCAGAATGCTAAAAAATGTAAGAATGTAAAATGTTGTAAAGCATTATATTTGATAAGAACTTAAAGCGGACCTTCGGTCATTTTTTCAACTTTCCATCTATTAAATCTTCTGCCTTTGTTATTTTGACTTTGGATAGTAAAACGTTTCTGCCAGTAAATACATTATACAGCTCATTTCCTGTTTCTTGTCTGGTAAAAAGGCTAGGCTCTCTCTCACTTTCATGAGACTTTGCCAGGAAGGCAGGGGGATGAGTCATAAGAGGGCCAATGAGAGGTGCAGGGCTGCAGAGCTGCAGGTGTGCCTCTGTGCGTCTGTCTAAATCTAGGAAGTGAACAGACAGCAGCTTCAGCTGCCCACAGTTGAAATGGATGCAGCCAGACTTTGTGGAGGGAGATTTATACAGCATGTTTGGCAAGTACAGAATCACAGTATATATAAAATGATATGCAAAGTGGTTGCAGGGAAGCTTCAGAATGGCAAAAATGCTTTTATTACAAATTATGTGAGCAGACTGCAGTTCCTCTTTAAAGTTGCTTTTTGGAAATCCGTATGGATTTCTTGTAGTTAATTTGGCAGTCAATTGTTATTTGTTATGGTACTTAAACAACTTATGTATGCTAATAGTAATGATATCTGAATGGCCTAATATAATTTATTTAAAGGGTGAACAGGTTGGGGAAAGAGAACCAAAGTTGTATTCAGATTCTCTTTCTTCTTCCCTAAAATGTTGCTATGGCAAAACTGGACCTTAGACAAAACTGTCTAAAGGATGAACTGCTTCTGAAACAAAAGGTTTCTCCCTTATAATTTTTATGCAGTACAGAAGAGTAAAATGATGTGTGGGCAACCAAATTCTTTTGTTTTTTTCAGATGATTTGATCTAAAGGGCATTTTTATTAGAATATGTACTGTGACAAGTAAAGATAGGTCAATAATTTTATGATGTGAATCTGACTTACTGGGTTAATATGATGTTTTCCAGTAAACTATGTTTTTTTTATTCTTTAAGGCAGTGGTCAGCAACCTTTTTTACATTAGGCAGTCTATGTTTAAAAAAGTGCTGTGTGCTGTGTCTTAAAGGGGTTGAAAAAGTTTTTTTTTTTTTTTAAATAACAAACAGGTTATATTTACATGCTCTGTGCAAGGGTTTTGCACAGAGTGGCCCCCAATCCTCCTCTTCTGGGGTGCCCCAGCAGTGCTCCTGGCTCCTCTCCGCATCGAGTGCTCCCTCGGAGATCTGCATTCCAAGGGGACACCTGAGACACCTAAGTCCCGCTGCTGCGTCCATTGACACAGACAGCAACACTTGGCCCCGCTTCCCCCCACTCCTGCATCACTGGATTTGATTGACAGCAGCAGGAGCCAATGGCTGTGCTGCTATCAATCTATCCAATAATGAAGACCCGAGACAGCGGCTGGAGCTGCTGTGCTTGTCCCCGTCGATGGAACAATCAGGTTCAGGTCAGTAAAAGGGGGGCTCTGGGGGGCTGTTGCACTACAAACGGCTTTTCACCTTATTGCACAGAATGCATTAAGGTGAAAAACCTTGAGGGTTTACAATCCCTTTAAGCATTCACACAGACCCAACAAATGATTTCTGTATTATTTGTAATATGATTATCTTTTATGCTTCTCAGCTCAATCTAGTGGCCATAGTTTCATTTTTTTATGATTGAAGTATTTCATGAAATTACCCTATTATGGCTAGTAGATCAATTGTTGTGTCTGTGCAAATGGTTAAGACATCCGTATGACAAAAGTTTATACATAAACCCTTTAGTATCTGCTCCATCTATTAGACAAGCGGTGAACAAGAGCACACTAAGCCATATAGTTAATCTCCTGTTAATAATTTTTATAGAATGTTCAATATATTCATAAATGTCAAAACATATGAACTTAAGTAGCACCTAATCTTCTTGTTACAATCAAATCATCATTATATAAAAGAGTCCTAAAGAAGTCCTCATTCCACATCATAGTACAAGTTGTTAGCCTATTTTAACATTCATAATGTGAACCAAAAGTAACAATCATGGGCACATCTTATTCCAGGATTAAACGATTGAGGGATGAGAGAACTTAGAAGGGAAAATTCTTCTATGTCGGGCAACTAAGGGGTAAGGAATATCATAAAACAAATGAAATGAGTGGAACAAAGAGGAGAGGAGTGGGAAACGGAAAAGAAGGGGAGGAGGTGATGGAAAGGAAGAAAATAATTACAAGAACGGTCAAAAAAGGGGGAAGGTCCTAGGAAGTAGGTGGATAACCAATGTTCACCAGGGTAGGACCCTAACACCACAGTTCCAAGTAAAAGAAATAGTGATAAGAGTGTGGTCAAAATCCACTTGTAAAATGTGTGTAACCAAAGGGTCCTAGGTTTTACACAATCATCCTGAGTGGCCTCCATTTCCTAAAATGTCGTACATAGGTTGATACGAGACTTATACTTTGAAAAAGAGATAGTTGGGTAAGCAAACAGATTTTGTCTGGCTTTTAGCTCAGGAGAGCTTCCACTGGGTTCTTTCTGAGAGAACTATTTAAAATAGTATAAACTATCTGGTAGTTGTGCGGCCAAAAACATTTACTCTTTGGGTAATCCCACTATGGATATTTAAATGTGCCATTAGCACTACATTCAGCCATATAGTTAATTTACATTTTTGCACTCATAGTTGTATAGCCAATGGCAGGTTAATCTCATTAATTATTATTATATAAACAGGTACACACACAAAATAAGTATAGTGAACATTAAACTGGGCTTAAAGTTTCAGTGTGATCTCTGTCCCTGTCCAGTTTAGTGTCTGGCCTGTAGAATAACAATTTTAGCTGCACACACTTCTGAACTACTTGTAAGCTGGCTTAAGATGGTCTTAACACTATATTGAATTGTAAAAAAAATACTTGCACATATTGTGTACTATATATGTGTATCCTAATACAGGCCATCTTTTTCAAACATAGGAATGTGTAAATTCACCACACTACGGACTAGATAATATTTTAACAAACTTTACTACAGTTGTGTTTTATTAAGAAATTCAAAATAAAAAAATGTAGACATGTGACTATCAATCCTCTGGGTGCCACTGAAAATGGCTGTACATGTCTATCATGGTCACAATATTAACTTTACACTCAGAATCCCACACCCAAAAACCAAACTATGTTTTTGTATAAACTCACCTGCTTGGCAGGCCATGGTAGCCTAGCAGTAGTTGGTCACATTTATTTGGACTGGTCCAAGTGGCCTCTTTAGTTCTACTTAGTGTCAGGAATACAACGCAGCATTTAAAGCCACACAGATAACTCACACAAAGCCTTCGGGCACTCATGAGAACTGAAAAACACTTGGATGAGTAAGGAAATGCCTCAGCAAGTCCATTTGAATGTGAATCACTGTTAGGTTTCACTGTTTATCTGTCTCCTATCACCTGCTAAGTGGATTCTGGAGCTGAATCCTCAGACTATTAACTTTGTAATGAAAGAAAAGCTGGTATTTAGTGCAGAGGATCTAGGAGAGGTGGGATTTACAATCAGGAGTCAAGTTTACTTAAATCAAACCTTCACTTAAGAATTGTGCTTTAACCACTTACAGACCGGAAGATTTATCCCCTTAATGACCAGGCCATTTTTTGCGATATGGCACTGCGTTGCTTTAGTGAAAATTGCGTGGTCGTGCAATGCTGTACCCAAACAAAATTGAAGTCCTTTTTTTTCCCACAAATAAAGCTTTCTTTTGGTGGTATTTGATCACCTCTGCGGTTTTTATTTTCTATGTTATAAACAAAAAAATACCAACAATTTTGAAAAAAAAAAACAACATTTTTAACTTTTTGCTATAATAAGTATCCCCAAAAAAATGTAAAAAAAAAAATTTCTTCATCATTTTAGGCTGATATATATTGTTCTACATATTTTTGGTAAAAAAAAAAAAAATCTCAAAAAGTGAATATTGATTGGTTTGCGCAAAAGTTAGAGCATCTGCAAAATAGGCAATAGATTTATGGCATTTTTATTATTTTAATTTTTTTTACTAGTAATGGTGGTGCTCTGCGCTTTTTAGCGTGACTGCGACATTGCGGTAGACAGATCGGACACTTTTGACACTTTTTTGGGACCAGTGACATTTATACAGTGATCAGTGCTATAAAAATGCACTGATTACTGTGTAAATGTCACTGGCAGGGAAGGGGTTAACACTAGGGAGCGATGGAGGGGTTAAATGTTTTCCCCCATGTGTGTTTCTAACTGTGGGGGGATGGGACTAACTGGCGGAGGAGGCATATCGCTGTTCCTAATCACTAGGAACAGCAGATATGTCTCTCCTCCCCTGTCAGAACGGGTCTCTGTCTGTTTACATACACAGATCCTCATTCTGGCTCTCATGCTCGCGATCGCGGGTGGCCAGCGAACATTGCAGCCTCCGGCCACGCACATTGGGTCCCCCGCCATGCAGCGAGCACATGTCTGCTATCGTCCTTAAAGGTGCCGACCTACGACAATTTGCGGGAACAAGCTGACCTGCCACAGTATAATGACGGTGGCTGGTCGCCAAGTGGTTAAACTCATGTTTGTTCTGCTCTCCTGCCTCCTTTCTTGCATATACAAGAATGACATGAAGCCCTGAAGCTTCCTTGCATACTGACATCACATATCCAATGAACAATTAGCTGATGAATTACACAGCAATGGAGTGCAGACCGAGAGTTGCATTATCAGGGGGCCGGCTGAAAGAACCTGAAAGGGAAAACAACCTCCTGATGATAAAGAAAAGAAAAATGACGGTGCAGGAAGGTATGTGCAGCAGGGAGAAAAGGACAACACAGGATTTTATGGGGTTTTAGAAGGTTTTTTTATGGATAAAAGCCCATGAAAGGCAAATGGCATTTTGCAAATTAATTAAAGGGAAATGGGTGAAGTGCCTCCTTAAGTAACAGTTAATGTCAGGGTTAAAAGGAAAATTAGTATAAAGGTCAGTACTACAGGTAAGGTTAGTGGTTGGTTAGGATTACAGACTTGTAAGAAGGGCCCTAGTGTAGAGTATTGCATCCTATGCCAAGAAGTCAGCACTAAGAATAAAAAAAAAAAAAACATTTGTGTTAAGACCACATTAACAATTTGAGAACATCTTAAAACATTTCCCAATGGAGGTATATCTAAGAAGCCATATCTGGCAAGGCACAATTTTTAATGTGCCTGCTCCCTAGGATATTTCATATTTGCCTGCAGAGATGAGCTGGGAGCAAATATTTTATAAAGCTTGGACTAGTCAGTCAGTGTATGGGATACGTGCAAAAATGGGCATAATGCACAGCCATCGCAAGGGGTAAAACTAGGAAATGTGGAGCAATGCATTTGCCATTTTATAGGGGTAGATTTACTAAAACTGGAGTATGTAAAATCTGGTGCAGCTCTGCCCAGAAACCAATCAGCTTCCAGTTTTTTTTTTGTCAAAGCTTAATTAAACAAGCTGAAGTTAGAAGCTGATTGGCTACCATGCACAGCTGTATCAGATTCTGAGTGCTCCAGTTTTAGTAATTTTCCCCCACATTGTCTTTAAAAATGCTGCTATAAAGTTTTCAATCTATTAAAACCCAAACTATAAATAGTTAATACAAATGCATTCTTTTTAACTTGCAAATCATCTTCCAATGAAAAAACAAATGTGTTAAATAAGTAGAACAACTTAACATAAAGCCGTGGAAGTATTTCTCTTGGGGTCAATAATGTTTTCTTGATCAAATGTGAGGAAGTATTTGTCAGCCATGATTTGCTGCTGGGAGACTCAAACAGGCCTCCTCCGTGTAAATGTGGTTTAAATGCACTCTAATAATTATTTTAAATACAGTTCACACATCAAACTGAAAATATGAAGCTTCAGTTTATTCATTAGCACTGGCTCATTTGTCCGGCAGCTGCTATGATAGTGAACATATTGCTCAAAGGACAGCTATTTTAAATCAAAAGCGGCTGAATGTTTTTTTCTCTGCAATGTAATGCTTCGAAATGTTGCACTATTAAGTTGACCCAAAGCACGTTTTTAGTTTTCATGCAAAAATATTCCCAAGATGGACAGAGATCACAAACGATGAAACGCAACAAAAGTAGCTGTGGTACATTTATTTTGTCTTAATTAGATGTTCATAAATCATATTTCAACAACTCTTAATAACCCCTGCTTTTAAAACTAGCCTTTTAAAAATTAAGATTTGAAATTCTTCGTTGAGAATGACTAGGCCGTATCAACTATACAACACAGAATAATTTGCAATCATTTTGAGTGGAAATGGAATATTAAATAATCACATAGTTTAAAGAGGAAGTACTTCCTCCTTTGCTCCCCGCAAGGCCTGCAAATTAGAAGCATAATAAGCTAGTATGCATAGCATACTAGCCCATTATATGACACTTACCTGCA
Organism: Lithobates clamitans; assembly: GCA_037952925.1. Classification (NCBI taxonomy): domain Eukaryota; kingdom Metazoa; phylum Chordata; class Amphibia; order Anura; family Ranidae; genus Lithobates; species Lithobates clamitans. The sequence continues at coordinate 5,001,057 of JBBGZY010001135.1, forward strand.
AACGAAGCCTGCGCTGTCCCCTGCACAGGCCTCGTCCATCTTCGCCCCTCTTCCTCCTAGGGTCACAGACTCCGGCTCTGTGACTGGCCGGAGCCGCGTGACATCACTCCTGCGCATGCGTGAGGGAGCCGTCAGTCACGGCACACGCTGGGGGAAGAAACGGCACGGTGGTCACATTGGCACACTACAAGTGAAATATCTCCTAAACAGCGCACATTTAGGAGATATTTCCACTACCTATAGGTAAGCCTTATTCTAGGCTTACCTATAGATAAAAGTAAGACAAAAGGGTTTACAACCACTTTAAAGAGACACTGCGACTTTATCCATTCAAAACAAATTAACCGTGCCTCCCGATAACCCACTCCCCTGGCATGAAATACTCACTAGTCTTAAGAAATGGAAGGGCCAATGTGGATGGTCACATCAATGAAAAGGGCAACCAAGAGACACTGGGACTTTGATATGAGTTTAAACAAGGAAGTGAGAGGGCAAGAAACATTTGAAGAGCCCACTGGCTCAGCTTAGGCTGCTCACAACAAGCAAGGCTACCCTACTGTGGGTACTCCAGCAGGTTACCAGGAAAAGACGTGCATATATAGAAGGGGTGCCAGACCAAGAAATAAGAGTCCAAATAAATTTATTGATGTTAATTGGTGTTTAACAGACTGTCAACGTTTTTTAGAGGTCATGATAGTGGAAAAGGTTAAGTATGGGTGGGGTGGAGAGACTGGAAGGGATAGTGAAGGGATTTGGTTTGCTTGGAGATGGGCTTTAACTGCTTGCCGCCCGCCCCACCATCAAATGATGGCGGGGCAGTGCGGCTCTTGTTCTGGGACGACGTCATATTTGTCCAATCACAGCCGGTCACATGTAAACACGGAGATGCCAGTAATCATCTCTCCTCACCTCACACTGACAGAGTGTGTGGCGAAGAGAGCCAATCAGCGGCATCTCCACGCAGGGGGACATCTAGGAATGTAATCAGTCAGTGCTGGCAATCAGTGCTGCCTATCAGTGCTGCTCATCAATGCCCATCACTGCTGTCGATCAATGCCCATCAGTGTCGCCCATTAGTGCCACCCATCAATGCCCATCAATGCCCATCTATACCGCCTATCTGTGCTGCCTATCTGTGCTGCCTATCAGTGCCCACCAGTGCCGCCTATCAGTGCCCATCAGTGCCACCTAACAGTGCCCATCAGTGCCACATATCAGTGCCACCTATCAGTGCCCATAAGTGCGGCATATTCGTGCCTCCCACCAGTTCAGCCTATCAGTGCCCATCAGTGCCGCCTCATCAGCGCACATCAGTGAAGGCAAAAAATTACTGACATTTTTTCAAAATGTTTGGTCTTTCTTTTTGTAAAAAATAAAAAACCCAGCAGTGATTAAATACCACCAAAAGAAAGCTCTATTTGTGTGAAGAAAATGATAAAAAATGAGTTTGGGTACAGTATAGCACGACCGCGCAATTGTCATTCAAAGTGCAACAGCTGAAAAATGGCTTGGGCGGGAGGGGGTGTAAGTGCCCAGTAGGCAAGTGGTTAAAATCATGATTCCTGCAAGTTACTCCAGAGCTCAGCAGACAACGTTGGCTGATGGATCTGAGGAGAAAACTCAGATGGAGAGGATTTTTGACTGATAAACTGTTGCCACCCTTATGTAAGAGTGGTATCATGGATAACAAGATGTACTGTTATAAATCAGTCTACATATCCATATATACTGTACATTAATGGGGGATAGATTTTTCTGCTGTCACTTTTAGACCCTCAAGTGCCATTCACCATTTACAGGTATCTCTTTTGTGACCAAAGCTGGAGTTCTCCAGTGGCACAGATATTGTTACACGATCCCCATGCATTTAAAAAGCCATCCTTATGATTCCAGAGATATTTCTGCAGTGGATAATAATTCTGTTAATGTACAAGGGTACATAATAAAGCTGATAAAAATATATGTAAATTGCTGCGTAAATTGTCAGCCCTATATAGATATCTGTAATAAATAAATCATTTTCCTATCATACTATCAATGTCGGAATGTAGTGTTATTCTTCTTTATTCCCAGAGCTTCCTGGCATGGGAGATTTATGCTAAAAGGTTTGAAAAATGTATCTAACTCTTTCAACATACACAGAGAGCAGGAGACAGGTAAAAGATGGAACAATTAATTGTTTGTATAACAACCTGCATTGAAGAGCTCTGCCCAAGGAAGACAACAAGGGAAGAAGGGAAAATCAAGTTGTTTATTAAAAATACCAAAGCAAATTCAAATATATATTACTTTTTGTTGCATGTTATTTTATTGGTACTCTTGCTTGGAAAGGATCTAGCCCTTGGTAACTTGGTACTTTGTATCTTTGTATGGGATTTTGCTCTCTGTGGTTTATGCTTTAAGAAATATTATTCTTACAGGTTTGTGTCTTTCATTTCTTCTTGTAAATCGTAAGGGAGATCTCTGGAAATGTTTTGCTTTGCACTATGTAATATCAATATATTTAAAATTGCATCCCTAACCAATAATGCATTTTTCATTTTGTTTGCTATAAGCAGAAAATCTTGTTCAATAAACAAGTTCTGCAAAATATATTAGAAATGAAATAAAGTTACTGTTTTTAATCTTGGCCTGGGCAGATAGCCTCTGGTATGCACAGCTTGAATTTTCTGGCTTGTTTTTTTAAGATAAAATTATTTAACACTTTCATGGCATGATATCTGCTTTGTTAAATTAATTTTGCATGGTAAGTAGTTATTTTTATCAACAGTGTATTGTGAATCTTGGATGCAAAATGCTGAACTATTATCATAAGATAGTTGACATATGTTAAGTGTAACTAGTGCAAATTCTGCTAGTTTTTTAGTTATCTCAAAGACATCCAACATCTTGTCTGAGAATTGAAACTAGACTTCTTGTTACTATTTTACAAGTGTTACTGTCAAAGTAAGACCAAAAGAAACAGTAGTACAGGTTTTAATCTAAAGTGGCTCTAAAGACAAACAGTTTTTTACCCTAAAGTGATTGTAAAGTCTCCTTTTTTCTATTAAAATAACAAACATGTTATACTTACTTGCTCTGTGCAGTGGTTTTGCACAGGGCAGCCCAGATCCTCCTCTTCTCGGGTCCCTGGCAGGAGCTACTGGCCCCTCCCTCCTGTTGAGTGCCCCCAAAGCAAGCAGCTTGCTATGGGGGCACCCAAGCCAAGCTGCAGCTCCATGTATCCATTTAGACACCGAGCTGAGATTCGGCCCCACCCTCTCTCTCTCTCCTGATTGGCTAACTGAGTTTGATTGACAGCAGTGGGAGCCAATGGCGCTGCTGATGTGTCTTAGCCAATCAGGATGGAGAGTTCTGGATGGTCGAGGCACTTGTAGACACTGCTGGATAGTGAGGGGGCTTGGGTAAGTATTAGGGGGACTGAGGGGGGCTGCTGCATACAGACGGCTTTTTATCTTAATGCATAGAATAGATTAAGATAAAAAACCTTCTGACTTTACAACCACTTTAAAGTGAGTGTAAAGAATCACATTGTAAAACAACCCAATTAGTTTAAAGTAGAAATGAAAGGCAAAAGATTTGGGTATAGATATAACAAAAACATACCCACAAATTGTACACAAGGTGGCGGGTGGATAAAGCATGCCTTTTAGTTACACTAAGCCACAGATTTTTTATTGTGCAGCATTACGACCTTCTAGCTGCCAACCTCCTAACGACCAATGACATCATCAGTTGATATGGAGGGTGTCAGTTAGCTGTATACCATCCTTGTTTGACCCTCCTCTGCCTCTCCATGAGCTTTGGGGGTCACATTAACTAAATAATGTAGAAAAACTGAGGCAGAAGAGAAATATTGGAATACTAGTCAGTACCAATTTGCACCTCTAATGCTGGGTCTCCTACATGTGTGGATGTTGTTGCATTATGTAAAACTATTAGAATTGTTTTTACATTTTAGGATGGAGTTCCTCAAGACTGTGCATAATTTTAAAGGGTGCCGTGAGACTATCCATAATTTTGTAGGGCGCCTTGAGATTGTCCATAATTTTAAAGGGTGCCTTGACTGAAAAAAGCTTAAGAAACACTACTGTAAGAGGAGGGGAAGGATCGCTCTGTGCAATATCATTGTACAGAGCAGGTAAGCATAACCTCTTTTTTATTTTAATTTAAAAAATGCCTTTAAAATCTATTTAATAAAGCTGAAACTCATACAAATTTATAAAAATGCTCCAATAAATTGATCCAAAATGATCCATTATTAGGAGTGTGATATGTATTATAATATCAGACTTCTGTAATCATCAGAACAGATAAAGGGAGGGACAGCACTAGGAGCCAATCACAGATGTATTACTTTACATATAGTTGTCAAACTTCAATTAAAGCATGGTTACAGGTGAAGATTACACGGGACAGGGGACCTGAAAGGTCACCAGGTCAAACATAAAAGAAAGAAGCCTGAGTGCTAGTCCACACCAGATTCAGTTCTGTGGGCTTTTTTTCTGCACTAAAAATGCATGCACAGTGCTTTCCATGTATTCTAATGGTTCTAGTTCACACCAGTGCAGTCAGTTTCCAGTGCAGAAAAATAAGTGCATTGCACAGAACTGTACTGGAACATAGCAAATTGTATAAAAAAAGCACTGGAACTGCTTGTGGTGTGAACTGTAAGCAAAAACTGATCCGGAACGTATCCGGAGTGCATTTTTGTGGTGTGAACTGGCCCTAAAAAAGAGAACTAACCCCACCACTACATCTAAGCATTGGTAAGCTGTAACATATAACATTTTTGTTTTGGGGTTTAGATATGCTTTAAAATGACATTTTGAAATGGGGTAGGAGGCCTATTGTAGCAAGCAGACCTTGGGGTTGATTTACTAAAGGCAAATAGTCTGTGCACTGCAATGCACTTGCAAGTACACTGCAAGTGCAGTTGCTCTAGATCTGAGGGGAATATGCAAGGAAAATAATAGAAAAATAAGTTTGCTTGCACATGATTGGATGATAGAAATTAGCAGGGCTTTCCCTCATTTCAAAACTTCCTCTCAGATCTAGCGCAACTGCACTTGTAGTACACTAATGCCGCGTACACACGAGCGGACTTTACGGCAGACTTTGCCCGGCGGACTTTTCGACGGACTTTACGACGGACTTTCTGAATGAACAGACTTGCCTACACACAATCAAACAAAGTCCGACGAATTCGTACGTGATGACGTACAACCGGACTAAAACAAGGAAGTTCATAGCCAGTAGCCAATAGCTGCCCTAGCGTGGCTTTTTGTCCGTCGAACTAGCATACAGACGAGTGGACTTTTCGACCGGACTCGAGTCCGTCGGATAGATTTGAAACATGTTTCAAATCTAAGTCCGTCCAACTTTTGAAAAAACAATGTCCACTGGAGCCCACACACGATCGAATTGTCCGATGAAATCCGGTACGCCGGACCAAGTCTGCCGTAAAGTCCGCTCGTGTGTATGCGGCATTACAGTGCACTTCCAAGTGCAATTTCAGTGCACAGACTATTTGCCTTTAGTAAATCAACCCCAGTTTGTTTTGATGCAAGGTCCACTAAAATATTAGCTGAACTTCTTATTTTCGTCCATGGAGTAAATTTTTCATATATTTATATATCCACAGTTTTTCCAGAACTCGGATATTAAATAAAAGCATGTGTAAATATGTTTATTTAAAACACATTATCAACTTCTGAAAAATATAAATAAATAACAGCATAACTTAAAAAAATGTCATGCTTTCCCCCGAAAGACTTCACATTTACTAAAATATTTCAAAGTGTGCGGTATACATGAGTACTTTCTGATCAAACTGGCAAATATACAATTAAAATGCCCACTTTTTTTTCAGATTTTTGCAGTTTAGACTGTGTCCAATTATTTTCCAAAACTTTTATCGCAGCACCCCACCTGTGTCTGCCAGCTCCAGAGCTCTGCATGTATGCAGATGGCTTTCTACTAATTCCAGTACAATTTTTAAAATATGGAAAATTGATTATGAGTTTTCTTATTGCTTACATTTATGTCGACATACAGATCTTACATTTCATTTAACGCCTGCAGACGGGAGTTAATACATTAATTTCAAGCATATAAAAAAGGATGATGATGTCATGTCACTGAGGGAAAAAGCTGTACGATGAGCAAAAGCTAAATCTTTATTTTCCCTCTTTCCTGTTGTTAACTGATAGGAATTCAATAAAATTCTAATATTTCATATTGGATGTCACATCTAGGTTTACAACTCTCTGTGAAACAAGATCCACTTAATAAATATGTATGGAAATGCACAAAAAAAACATGATTTTCTCTGCCAGGTAATACTCTACTTTATTAAAAGTTAAAATGAAGTTTAGCCAATATCAGTTTTAATATGATTTATTTAAACATTTATTTATTCAAATATTCAAATTAAATTTACTGCAATAATAATAAGGTACCCTAATACATATGTCTTTACAGCTGGATATTGGTTCTTTAATTGCCTCCCATGACAAACTGCAATTAGTTTTGTCAAGGTAAAATATTGGGGCCACTATTGCTCACTGTCTTCTTTTTACTGCCTTATTTTCTTAGTCACTGGCCCTGCAAAAGAATACAAGTCACAAGTTTTGACGCCACTTGCTAAATACATGTTTTGCATCAGTGGGATTGAGTTACTAAAGGCAAATAGGCTGTTTACTTTGAGAAGTTTTGCACTTTGAAACCGAATTTTACCCAGAGCTTAGTAAATAAGATGGCACACTGTTTACTTCCATCATCCAATTATGTGCAAGCAAAATGCTCTTTTTATTTCCCATGGAAGTGATTGGATATTCTTTCCAAAGTGACATTTCACCAAAGTGAACAGCCTATTTGTCTTGAGTAAATCAACCCCAGTGACTGCAGCGGATATGTTTAAAAACAGATGGCATTATCAGAAAAGGCACAGCAATATCAGCAAAATGTTTTTTTCTTTTATGACAGGTTTCATTGTTTCTAACCCACTTCCTGGCACAAACCTTAAAGTGTATGTAAAACCAAACACAATTCAAACTCATATTTGCTCTCCTTTGGTCTGTTAAAGGATAATTTTACCTTTCATACTATGTTGCACCCATATTTAGTGTGTAACATGTAATGAATGCACTGGCCCCGTTCCCCCACCCCGATCCCTGCTGTGACAGCAGACCAGAGATCTTCTCCCCATGTCTGTTGCATCAATTCAAAAAAACCCAGCCGGGTAAAGTCCTCTGCAAATGGAAAACTACAAGTACAAGGTCTGGCAGCCTTTGCAGCTGTCGGCTTGTAGTTTACAATGAACTATCATGGTGCTGTGAGCACCGTGGAAGTTCATTGAGTTTTCCTGTACAAGCTACGGGCAAGCCGATACACTGACAGATCTGCAGGAAACCTGCATTGCACCAGCTGCTGATTGCTGGTGCAATGCTTTACAGCAGGGATCTCCAACCTACGGCCCTCCAGCTGTTGCAGAACTACACGTCCCATGAGGCATTGTAAAACTCTGACATTCGCAGACATGACTAGGCTTGATGGAAATTGTAGTTTCTGAACAACTGGAGGGCCATAGTTTGAGGACAGGCTCCCGCAACAAAAATAATAAATACACATTTTTTTACCTGCAAAAAAAATGTGCATTTATTATTTTTTTTTTTTTTTTTAAAGTGAACGTATCCTATGCACTAAAACTTTTATGTGTTATTTGTTTGTTAAGTGTCCAAAATTACCTGTTGATCCCCCCAGAATTCTAGTAATCTGATGAATTTCTGTGTTCTTTATCTCTGCTGCATTGTTTTCAGTCAAAGTAGAACTATAGTCAAAGTTTTTTAAGTACATTTTGGATAGAGTGAGGGAGGGTTATCAACTCGATCAGATTTTTTTTTTTTTTCACCATCTGTGTCCCATTGGGGAGATGTCCCTTCACTTTTTGTCCCATAGCCAAACAGGAAGTGAGGGGAAATCCCTGCAAATTAAGGGAATTTCTTGGGGACCCTCAGGTTACAAGGACTAGTGCCTCCATTGAAAGATTTCTCCTCTATTACTTTTCTAGGAACGACCCAAAATTTGGGATTTTCTTTTACGTTCACTTTCAATTACAATGGTAAACAGGACACATAGAGAGGGAGAATCTCTTTAAGAGGGGCAAAGACAGCAATAAAAACTGACAGGTGCTCTAATCCATCGCCACTCTATCCAAAACTAAAATAAAAGTTTTGCCTTTAGTTATACTTTAACATTCTTTCCAGTTCTCTCTGTAGACTACAGAACGATTCCCCACAATGTTAAGGAGATAAGGTAAGGGGTGTGTATCTGTACACCGCTCCTGTATATTTGCAGTATGGTGATTGTGCGTTGACATCCTACAGAGGGAAATTAGTTACATGCAGGATCACCAGATGGAAATAGAGGGAAAAAACCTGAAAACAACGAATGCAGCCACTACATGTATGGACTGGTAGGCTGCAGTATATTACATTTTTGTTATTTGGCTTAGATACGCTTTTACAAGAAAGAGTCACTAATGGCTATTTTTAAACATCTAAATCAATACTCCTAAATTATAATAGTACATCTATAGAGTGATTGTCACACTAGCAATCCATTTATTGGCAGAAAGTCACCAGCAGCAGGATTGCTTTCAGTGTGCTACTTTACACCAGTGATATTGCCCTCTTGCTGGCTGAACCAATGAGATGTTACCCTGCTCCTTCATTGGAAATCAATATTCTGCAGTGTTTTGACCCATAATGCAGTGATCCTGTGGCTGGTGAGTTTTTGCTAGTTGCTTGTTGTTAGAGTGGCATAGCCCCAAATTGACTTTCTTTTATTATTTATTTGTGATCTCTCACTGTATGAGAAGACGCACCAGGCTGTAAATCCTGCCTGTTCTATATGATGATAAAAACTGACAAAAGATTATATGAAAGGGGCTTTGTTCTCCGACACTCTAAAAACAGCCATCAACTCTGAGCTCAAGCAGGAGACAAGGTCAGCCTCCATGGAGGCCATACAGTTTGACATTCAGTTGACATGTTTTTTTTTTCTCACACAGCTAAATAAACAGCACACACAACTATCCCAGAGACAAATGCACTACTATAAATGTGAGCAAAGAAAGGAAAAGTTGTAACCTATAGCAAACAATCAGATTGCAGTTTTCCATATTACCAGCAGAAGTAAGAAAAATTTAATCTAGAAATATGTTGGCTGCTAAGAGTATATGTTTCCTTTATTTCCACTTTTTCATATTAGTCTAACAGCCTTACATAATGCTTTTTTTTTTTTTTTTAGATACAGATACTGTGCTCAGTATTTATCATATCTCCAGGCTAATTTTCAAAAACGAACATAGCAGGAAAATAAAAGTCTTGCCCATAGACATAAATTGAATGTTTGCATTTTCTAATATGCTCCGGAGTACTGGCAGTGTGAAACTTATTTTCTGCTATAGGCAACATCATAATTTTGTTAAAGGTGTTTTGAAAAATAAGTAAATATCACAAAAGCTGCATAATTATAAAGCTGGCTATTGTCCAAGCAATTTTAGTTTTATACAGTTAATAGCCAAATGAATGTAAAAAAGATTACTAGGAATAATGGAACTGGACTTATCCTAAACACAGTCCTACCGCATAGTCCTACAACACACTTCATTTTGCACCCAGCTAGTTCAATGTCAATTTTTTTTTTTCTATGAGTGGAGTCGTTCTACCCTGAGGAAAGTAAGAACTTTGTTTAAAGCTAATTAACTGTAGGATATCAGAATATTCACACAATACATTTTTAAAGGTTAACTTCAATTATCCAATCACTTGTGCAGATGAAATCAGAAAACAGATTTTCTTTTTACCTAACTGGATAACTGATTTGAATCTTCACACAAGTTATTGTTTAGAAATTCTCAAATTATTTACTAAAAAAGATTTAGTGTTTAGAAGTTTCCCCTGATAATAGCATCTTCAATGTTGTTCAAGTAAAACAAGTACCAAATGCTGCCCTGATTATTTGGGTTAGTTTACTAAAGGAAAAAAAAATAATGTACTTAAAGTAAATGAGCATTGGGTTTAATAAATAAGGTAAAGCTGAGGGATTTATATATACTTTAAAGTGTATGTATATGAACTTTCCTTTGCTCTCTTTTGTGTTCCTAAATATTCCTTTACGCCTTTTTTTGTTCTGTCCGGTTGATAAGTACAATAAATAACTGTTGAGTTTGAAAAAAAAACTTGTAAGATGAAAACTTCCATTACTTTCTGCCCTGTAGAGAGCAGGGGTTATGAAGAGGCTGGGGAGAGGGGATTAATTAGGCCGGACTGAAAAACTTGTGCTTTGGAATTTAGAACCAAAAATACACCGTATTGCCATGTCACAGAAGAAGTTAGAAGCACAGTATATTTCTGGCACACCACCAGTTATTTTTCTGTACTTACAGCATGTTTATAAATCCCCACAAAACATTGGCAAATGTGCATTTATTGCAGAGGTGTACAAAATATTTTTATTTTTTTGCTTTGACATACACTTTAAGTGAACAGCCTTTTCCCATTTAGTAAATTGTTACATATGAGTTTGTGTGAAATCTTCATTAACAAATGTAAATAATACTGTAATTAAAAATATATTTTAGTTAGATTGGAATATATTTAAACCATTGAGTGTGTTTCTGTATTATGCCACTCCTAGATTCCCAACTGGTGTTACTATAAACATTTTTCTATTTTTCTGGTAGATCATAGACTTAATAATAGCATACAATGCCAAGCTGCAGTGTCTAAAGCTAGTAAAATACTCTCTTGTAATAAATGAGGTATAGACTCAAGAGAGAGAAACATACTTTTGCCCCTGTGCAAATCATTAGTAAGACCTCATCTGGAATTTTCAGTTTGATTTTGGGCATCAGTTCAAAAAATATATATCTGAGAACTGGATAAAGTGAAGAGAAGGGCAACCAATTGATAAGAGGTATGGATGAGCTAAGCTTTAAGGAAAGATTAGCTGAATTTAATTTATTCTTTCTTGAGAAGAGGTGATTAAGAGGGGATATGATCAACACGGTTCAACATGGATAAATACGTAAGTGGTCCATATAGTGAACTTGGTGTAGTTATTAATTTTCAGGTCATTACAGAAGACAAAGGGGCACTCTTTTGTCTGGGGAAATGGAGATTTAATCTCCATATATGGAAGTTCTTCTTCATAGTAAGAGCTGGGAAAATTTGAAATAACCTCAAAAACCGGGTCTTGTCAGCTCAGTAGACTGTTTTAAAAAAGAGCTGGATGCATTCCTAAATGCACAAAACAGAACCAAATACTAATTTTTAGAGGTAATAACACCATAGATAGTTGATACAGGGAATATCTGATTGCCTCATGGGGATTCAGGAATAATGGTTTCCTCCACTGGAGCAAATTGGATCATGCTTTATTGTTTTTTGTTTTTTTTTACCTTCCTCTGGATCAACAGGTTCAATTGTCTTCGTCTGGATGAAAGAGTATATATGGATTTTTTCTGTTTTTGTGTGTTTTTTTATTGGTTGAACTAAACTGACTATTTTTTTCCATCTGACTAACTATGTAACTACTTAAAAGACCTGACCATTGTTTTTCCTTATCACATCTCACAACAGTCTTCTTTAAATTCTTCAATCAGGCTGCACCACATATACAGTACAGTTGCTAGGTGTAGTGACTAATTAGGTAGTATTATATTACCCACTGTATAGAAAGGAGAGGGGGATATAATGAATTGTTACCAAGCTGTGCTCTCTCTTTTATCCTGGGACACATAAACACACAGTATGACCAGATCTGAAGCTGAGAGGTAAACAAACTCCATACGTATACTGTGCATTGTATTGTAAATACTGTTTAGTGTGTTATTTGTAAAGCTTATGTAACCTTATCATTAAATGTATATCGCAGACTGAACTACTTCTTTTCTTCAAGAATCCTCAGATCTAGCTATGCATATGTAAATACTCTTACAGTGACTGGAGAGTGTTCACATATACACTTAACCTATTTAACAAAATCAACTCCATAGCATCTTCATACACACAATCTTCAAGAGATTAAATCTTAAATAAATCCCTGCTAACCATTCTTGCCAGACATATTAAGTGTAACTCCTCGATCCTATTTGCAGTCACATTAGCTTCTAAGTGTCTCACCTTCATCAAATGGTCTTATGATCTTTGGTCTCATACATTTATATTTCACTATGAATCTCTTTGCCCTTTTTATTATTTTACTACATTTTTTTCTTATGATTGATAATTTCATTAAATGTTGTCAATTTTTTATTATAATTTTTTTATATTATTTGAATGAGTGGGCACATATTTATTTTTCATTGTAACTTTTACATATTTTTTACATTTATTTATATATGGATACAAATTTTAGTTTAAGAACTTGCAGACCGGAAGATTTGCCTGCTTAATGACCAGGCCATTTTTTGCGACACAGCACTGTGTCGCTTTAACTGACAATTGCGCGGTCATGCGACGCTGTACCCAAACAAAATTGATGTCCTTTTTTTCCCACAAATAGAGTTTTCTTTTGGTGGTATTGATTTATTTTTTGCACTCTAAATAAAAAAAAAACGACAATTTTGAAAAAAAAACAATATTTTTTACTTTTTGCTGTAATAAATATCCCCAAAAATGTTCTTCATCAGTTTTGGCCAATATATATTCTTCTATATATTTTTGGTAAAAAAATCGCAATAAGCATATATTGATTGGTTTGTGCAAAAGTTATAGTGTCTACAAACTATGGGATAGATTTATGGCATTTTTATATATATATATATATATATATATATATATATATTTTACTAGTAATGGCGGTGAGCAGCAATTTTTAGTAGTACTGCGACATAGCAATGGACAGATTGAACACTTTTGACACATTTTTGGAACCAGTAACGTTTATACAGCGATCAGTGCTATAAAAATTCACTGATTACTGTATAAATGTCACTGGCAGGGAAGGGGTTAACACTAGTGGGCGATCAAGGGGTTACATGTGTTCCCTCATTTGTGTTTCTAACTGTGGGGGGATGGAACTGACTAGGGGAGGATACATATTATTGTTCCTAGCTAGTAGGAACAGACAATCTGTCTCTCCTCTCCTCACAGAACAGGGATTTGTGTGTTTACACACACACATGTCCCTGTTCTGGCTCTCGTGCATCGGTTCCCTGTCGTGCATCGGGTGTGCGCACGCTTGCCATAGGCATTTAAAGGGCCGACATACAGCTACAACGGTTCACGGGATCGTGCCAACCTGCCACAGTATAATGACGGCAGCTGGTCGGCAAGCCGTTAATTAATGTACTGACACATGCTAAAGCTAAATTTTATATGGGTTTTATGTTTTTGATATTTTTTTTACATCACTTAGCAAGTACAATCAGTATAATCAATCCTCTTTATAAACCATACTATTCAATATTCACTACATGTTTCTTATGATTTTTATATCATCTGCAGTTATCCAGTTATACAACTCTTTTTCCATCATGGAGTGTCCTTTTCAACAGATTTTTTCAGAGTACCACCTCTTAATATAGGTCTTAACTAGAATATTCTGCCATCCCAATATGCATGGACACATGCAGGATTATTTAGTAAATTATTCGGGTAGCAAAAGTACAGAATTCATCTTGTATGGCCTTATAAAGCAAATTCTGATTGTTTCCTATGTGCTACCCTTTTACTCTGTTTGGCATTAAAAATATTGTGTCCAGCTTTCTAATAAGCAAACCAAAATATTTTAGCAGGTAAAATATGGAAAACATGAATGCACACTTACAATATGAACAGTGGCCTTGTAATGTTCAAAAAATAATTTTGCTTTAACTAGTGATAACTAGTTTCTGAAGAATTTAAATTTATACTTTCCAGCAATTTATGACACCTATTAGGAAATACATGCTATAAAACCATTTTAATACTGAGAAATTCTTAAAGTCTCATAAATACAGAGTTTTGTCTGAGATTTACATCTTTAATAATACATACTGCCACTTCAAATATAAAGCAGAAAAAAACCCTTCAAATCAGGTTTCATGCCTATTTGGCCATCTGTTATAATAAAAATTCTCTCCAGTTTCTTCTGATATACATCCAGTCCTGTCTGGGCACATCATTTTCATTATGAGAACGTGTGCCGTAGACAATAATGTCAGCAGTCAGAAGCTTTTCATTTTTATGAGATTTAAAAGGTTATGACATTGCCATGCTTATTGTACTAAGAATGGTATATACAATACTATAGAAGGAATGAAAGCCAAAGAGACTGGGTGAAAAATAATCTGTAGTAAGGACCTATACTGCCAGATACCTGTAACTAAATGTGAAGATAAATAAAACTGGAAACATAGAAGAGCCACGCTACTTCATATAGTCCATAAAATATTTTATTCTGTAACAAAACCAACGCGTTTCAGGGGAGGGGGCTGAACTGTATTGCAATTTGCTACAGAAAAAAATCCCTGTGGACTGTATAACTAGTGTGGTTCTACCATTATTTCAATATTTTTTTTAGCAAACTCCTCCCAGGGTCCAGCAGAACAACATGGTTGTTGGTGAGCTCCCCCCAGGACTGCATACTACATACTACTTTTACTTTACAACAAACCACCAGATGGTTCAGAGCTCCTATACCACAATACGTATGAGGGTAGGAAGATTTTATAGTAAACTGTTTACTTCCTATTTAAAAGCCCAGGTGAGTCAGGATAAACTGCCCTAGTGCCAGTGCTTGTTTCTAACCACTACCATCACACAATGAGATTGTCTCACTGAGAAGAGAAGATGTAACTTCTGCAACTGTTTGTCCCCAGATACTATTTAGCATAACCCAGAGTCATAAAAAATAGGCAGATGCTCTCTCACTAGTTTTCCCAGTAAGTAACTTGTAGATCAATCTGTCTCTTTATTGCGCACCTTCATAGATATTTCTAAATTGATTTAGCAGCCTATATTTTTTCTCTTAGGAATAAAGCAGCTGCTAGACTTAGGGTTACAGGTAATACAACTGCAATGACTAAGTTATTGTGTTCAACAAGATCACACATACCCAATTTGCCTCATTTTTCTTTTAGGAAATTAAGATTTATAGTGCTACAAGAAAAGCTTTACACAATTTACACAAGAAAGATACTAATGAGATAACGCATTGACTGCAAACCATAGACATTTTTATGGATGTGAAGCTGCAACGCAACACTTTTGTTTAAGTAGTTGCTATGAACACAGTAACATAGTCTACATGCTTTATCTACCTTTTAACTGACAATGTGTATCTAGTATGACTGCATCCGTCATGAAGATCTACACATGATGGGATTTATTTATTTAAATGTTGAGTAAGGCAACGTTTGAGTGAGTATACCTTTAATTGTATGTAGGGTTGATGCTCAGGTTTGTGAATCACGAACGGTTGGCCAAATAGTTTGCAGGGTTTACTGCCAGAAACAAGAAGCAATGTATTATGCAGTGCATAGACTTTGCCCTGGTCACCAGAGTCATAAGAGCCATATAATTTAAATTAAATGGATAAACCGATCCCCTTTCTTTAAAAGTGTAGGCTCACAGCAGCCATATTTGCAGCATGTTTTGTAGCTGTCAGGGAGAGGTGAAATTCTGTGTAGGGAGAGATACTTTTTTTTTTACATTAAAATTTTCATTCATTCATTTCTTTAACCTCCTTGGCGGTCATCCCGTGTGTGACTTGGGGTGAAATTTCAGTACCATTAGTGGTAACCCAGAGCCACAGGATTGCATTGCTGGATCCTGGAAGAGGTGACTTACCTTGTTCCTGGGATCCCGCGATGTACTCCCACTGTGTCCGGCGGCTGGATCTTCCACCCGATGGTCTGTGTGTCCTGGCTTCTCTTCCCTGCGAGCGACGTAGCAGGTTGGAACCGGTGGCAGATTCAAAATGTATGAATTACAACACACACAATACATTGTAATATTATTGGATTACATTACTGTATCAAATCATTTGACCTCAGTTTGCCCCTAGTGCTTTGTCCAGTGCCTTTGCCTTGCAGTTTTACTGTTCTTTCTGCTTGGAAATTGGAGAACGACCATGGCAACCAAAAAGCGTGCCTCTACATCAAAAGCGGTTTATGACCTGCTGGAGAACAGCAATAGTGATACAGAATCACTTGCAGAATTGAGTGATAGCGATTCGTGGGGAAAATCGTTATCAGACACAGAAAGTGAGTTCAGTGATGTGCGAACTTGGTGCTCTATTGATTGCGGTACAGATCATACAGAGCTCCCATTTACTGGAAGTATTTGCACTTTGAAAACAATGAAGAATTTGATGAAACTACTTATCCAGCACCAAAACCAAAGAAAATTTGGGAAGTATATTAAATGATTACGAAGAATTTCCAATGGAGCTATGTGTCAGATAGAGACATCAGCATAGATGAAAGTGTAATGGCCTACAAGGGAAGGCTCAGCTGGATACAATATAGGGCATCAAAGAGAGCATGATTTGGCATAAAATCCTTCATGCTATGTGAATGGACAACTGGTTACATTTGGAATTCTGTCCTATACACTGGGAAAGGAACCAAATTCAACCCAAAATACAGTAATTATGGAATGGCAACATCTTCCGTTCTTTCACTGATTGAGCCATTGCTAAATCAGGACTATTGTGTAACTACAGACAACTTTTACACATCTCCTGAAGTTTATGAGTTCCTTCTGCAGAACAAAATGGATGCCTATGGAACCGTTAGGGCTAACTGGCGTGACATGCCGCCAATCTTTGGCAATAGGAAGCTCAAGACTGGAGAAATGGTTGCCTGGCAGAAAGAAAAGACAAAATGATGGCACTGCAATGGCGTGACAAAAAAGATGTGTGCCTAATGAGTACAATCCATAATACCGTCACTGTCCTGGTACGCACAAAAGGTGGGAAAGACATCATGAAGCCACAGGTAGTAATACTACAACAACACCATGGGATGTTGACAGAGCTGACCAAGCAATGACATTTTATCCAGCAATGAAAAAACAACAAAAAAAGTATTACAAGAAGATGTTCAGGCATCTTCTTGAGCAATGCTTGTGGAATGCCTACATTCTGCAAGAAAAAAAAAAAATGACAAGCCTGTGGTTCATGCTGACTTTGTTTGGTAAGTTGCCGAACTGATCTTTCTGAACCACCAAACACCAATGGCTGTGAATAGAGCTGGACGTCGTGCTGCTGGCGTTGTCAACCCAGAACGCCTGACTGGTCGTCACTTCATGGACTACATCCCACCAACTGAGAAAAAGTCAGCACCCACAAGGATGTGCGTGGTTTGTTGCTCAAAGCGTGATGACAGTGGAAATAAAATCTTAAAGGAAACCAGGTTCCTTTGTCCTGATTGTGACATCGGACTTTGTGCAGTGCCATTTTTTAAAATTTATCATACTCAGGATGTTTACTGAAGCAATATGACTAGTAATATTGCACCCTTGATGGACAAAAAATGCTTCAGTGTTTTTAATTTGATTATTTTACTGACTAAAATGTATTGAGTAAAATGTATTATTATATTATTATTTGTTATTATATATATATATATATATATATATATATATATAAAAATATATATATATATATATATATATATATATATATATATATATATATATATATATATATATATATATATATATATATATATATATATATATATATATATATATATATATATAAATATAGTTATTTATTGTATTATAATTTATGATTTTGTGTTTCAAACTTTATCATACCCGGGATGTCTACTAGACTCTTGTTTGGACAGATTTAAGTGAGTTATTTCTAAGAATTACAAGCCTACAATATAAAACGCCAAATTTCCATGCAAAATAATTGTACCACTTTTAGCATCAAAAATCTGACATAATCATACCGCCAGGGAGGTTAAATGCTGGCTCTGCTATATGTTCCCATGGCAGTGCTCAGCTTCTTATACCTTGTGTTTAACAAAAACTTGCTAATTAGCCCTTCAAATAGCCAGAATTGAATAATAAGATCCAACCCCCTCCCCCCATTGAATTCACAGAGTTCACCAGAAAGTATGCAAACTTAGAATGATTTGTAAAACTGTGAACTGAATCCAGGAATATTTGCTCCTCTTTACTCATTTCAAACACCATGTCATGTTGTCTGGGACCTAGTGAAGAGATGTCTCTCAATTTCTGTCCTGGAGTCACAACAGTAAGTGCTAGGAAAAATCTCCAAAAAGTGAGAAGAAAATCACAATTCCCTATTAGACAGTAACCACGTAGTGAAACACAGTTCAGGTTTCAGAACAGGTGGAAGATTTTACCTTTCCTGGTTTGGTGGAAACTGTAAAAGTTTGGATTTGCCATAACTTTCTGTCCCAGTAATAATGGACATCAGGTAAAATTGAGAGTAATTCTCACCAGAAAGGACACGGGCACAAATTAAAGCTTAAAAGAGAATACTCTACCCACTCATTAAAATTAAAAAAAAGAGAAAAGTTTGAGCTATATGTAATCACAGTAGAAGTGATACATTACTCTCAGGACTGACATGTCTGCCAGTGAAATAAAAAGAAAAATGATATGTTGTTTTATATATATTTTATTTTTTTATTAACTATATCAACAACATACGGTATTTAATAACAAAAAAATTTGTGATGTTTTCCCTTAAAACATTAAAACTGAAATATTCTATACACCTATTTATAGATTACGAAACAGCACAGCTACTATTTAAACACGCGGCTAGATTATGCATATGACCATTCACAGTAAATTGTAGATTGACCATTGTTTTGCATTATGACTGTGCCCAATTATATCATAATTGTAAGTCTGCTACAGAAGAGATGAGGAAAATTAACAAAGCAGAAAATAAGTATGACTTCATCTCAAAGGCATTTAAAACAGGCAATCACCTGCATAAATTGGGTCAAATATTGGATGATTTTAGCAGTGCTTTATTTGCATGAATATTTAGAGACAAGTTGAGCAGAAGGATTCAGGGACAGATTAATCACTAATGGTTGATGATTTTCTTAATATGGCAGTTTACAGCTGCGGTATAATTTTTTTGGATTGAAATACAACTTATCAGATGTTGGGAAACATGAAGAACCATTCATTGCAGTTTCTAAAAGGTCAGCTTTAACTTAAGGGTTTAAAAAGGTCAGATGGATGTGCCCAAACTAATAATAACATTTTTGGTAGATGCTGAAGAGTGGATGTAAGCCATACCCGAATGATATTTAGTTATCACAATGCCTTATAATCAATAGCCATTTTAAATAGATTTTATTTATTCTTTGTTACATCACAGTGCTGTTGATTTCTCTCTGCCACTTCATGTCAACACATAAGTGCTGATGATTGTTTTATGGCAACTATCAGGATGGGTTTCCTGATAGTGACAACATGTAATGCCTACATAATGATTGTTGAAATGGCAACTTGTAGCATCTATTAGAAGCCCATGTGAACAAGTGACAAATCCAGTGCACCAACGGGAGACAGAAAGAGAGCATTGTCACCCTGTAAAAGGAAGCAGCTGAACAAGGACCTTAATGGCAGGATGACCAGGTATTATTTTAATAAAAACTATAATTTAAAAATATTGAAATTTCTTCTGAAAATACATTTAAAATAAACTCCAGAAAAAGGTCAAATACACGTACAGTGCATGTAAAGGAAGTTTTTTCCCATCCTCTCCCTTGAGTTTACCTTGAGGGTGAACGGATAAGGAGTCCAATGTGCCCCTTCACCTATTCCCCAGGGGTAAGGATAGAAACTTTTCCACATTTGAGACACTCCAGCAATATTACCAGTCTCCAGAGGCACAGAAGAATCTGTCAGGACCAGGTTGTTGTAATGAGAGGAAATCTTTGGGCACACATGCTACTGTTCACATTACAAGGGGCCTACATATTTGCAGTTCTTAAAGATAAGTAGCCTCCATGGCTGGTGTTCTGGAATTGAATTCTTTGGTGGAGGTTATCACACACCTCTTTAGTGAAAGAAGTAACAAACAAAAAAACACAAGCAAAAACAATACAAGAAGAATCAGCCCTGTCCAGTGACTAGAAAAGTAGAGGTGGGGCAAATCACCAATGAACTTGAGCCTAATAAACGTATTTGCACTTTATACTTGCATATTTTTAATTTATTTTTTTATTTAGATGGCATATTCTGTAGTTTATATTTTTAAGAATTGCATTGCTTAGAAGTTATTAAAATAAATTTACTAAATTCTGTACATCTCTTAAAGACTCTCTGTTCCCACATCTTGCTGCTGGTCGCCTTCCAGGTTGAACGACAGCCAGCAATCCTACTCAATCCACTGCCCATGAGCAGTGTTTCCAACCTACGAGATTGAAATTTACTGACACAACACCCAAAATTTACTGGCACAGCAACATTTTTACTGGCATTTCCAAAATTTACACAATTACAGTTTTAAGTGCAAATTTCAGTACTTAGACTACAAACAAGTAATATGCAATTATAAATGTGATTTAAGGTAGATATTAAGGCAAAAAACATATTTAATATTTTATTTTCGAAATAGTAAGTGAGTAGCTCACAGACAGACCAATAAATTAGAATGGCACACATGCATGAAATTGACTCTCGCAGTGACACTGACAGCAGCACAGATGATGATGACACCTCACTGACAGGACACGTCCCCTTATGAGTCACAGTGACAGTCTCTCTCCATGTCAGGTGGTCCCTTTGGTCCACTCCTGTCCGAGTAGCACTGACAGTCCCGCTCCCGGCTCGCCTTGCTCCTGTACCACAGACCCACACACAAGGCTCCTGCAGCTCCCCTCGGCCTCCTTGTATCACATAACATGCTCAGGCACTGCCTCCACCAGACCCACCCGCCACTGGCACCGCCAAAACACACTGTAGCATGCACTCGGAAAGTCTCGCCTGGCTCCGAACCAGACCTGTGCATGCGCAGTGCTGAGCTGAGCGTCAAAACCATATTTTTAACTGGCAATATTTTCCTTTAACTGGCATTTACTGGCAGGAGAAAAATGCCTGTTTTTTACTGGCTGCCAGTAAAAATACTGGCGGTTGGCAACACTGCCCATGAGACTGTCATAGACACGCCCCTTTTAAAAGAACAGCACAGATGCCACTACCAGCCCTTCATTTTTTGCAGCATTTAAGATTGCCCACTGCCATAATTGGAACAGAAGAAAAATGGTACTTGACTGATCAGAAGATATCTAGATTTAGGCACTTAAAGTGCACTTTCAGTGCTCCAAGGCCTCATGCCATATCATACAAAACTGTTAATAGGAAAGGGTAGCTCCAAGAACTTTTTTCAAACACTGCTCACTGACTATGAATTGTGGAACATTACCATCAATAGCTGCTTCATATGCCTGTAAAGACAGTACAGACAAGTAGTAGGTAGGAAATGGAAAAGGAGGGTAGGGGTTCTGTGCCGGACTCTCAGTATTAACTAAAAGCCATGTCTAAAAGTTGTTCTGCGCTGGGCTATTTTTTGTAGGAATCATATAATCAGCAATCCTTTTTTGGCATTCACATATAGGGCCTAAGAAAGAAACCCTATGGGGAACTTGAAATTTCTTAAAGACTGATGAGCAAAAATAAACTATACCCTATCACTACAACACTGAAAGCTACAGAACACTGGTACATGCTGGTTTTGTAAAATTGAAGAATTCTTATAAAAAAAACTGTAGCCACAAACAAACAAAAACTGACAAAAGGTGAAAATGGATTTCAAAGTGAATTTATAGGAATGTGACCTTTTTTATTGACAACACGACATGCTGCAATGTATCAAAACATATCACAGGTTTGCCAAAATAATCAATGGCAAATCCTGCAGAGAGCAACTATCTCTGTATCACATCATTTATTGACAGCCTTTGTCAGATGTCTCCTGTGCTCTGCAGGGAAATACACAACCAGTCTTTACTTTTAATTCTCACTGCTTTCACAGTAGTATGTATTCCCCAAAAAATGTGATGGCAATGAAGTAGATAGGAGAATCACATTGATATATGCAGTTTACACAAAATAAGGAGTTTTATTGGAATTATTTAAAAATGCTGTGTCAATATTAGTTACAAGTCTTCTGCTGATAACTCTTTTCAAATCTTTAATGTGTCTTTCAGTACAGTCATTTTTTCTCAAAACTAGAATTCTAGGACAATGAACGAATTAAAAAAGAACTAAAACCATTCATCGAGCTACTAATGTTGTCCAGTAAACAGTTTTGAGTTCCGTGAAAGCCACTCTTGCAAGAGTGTAGAGAGCACCTCACAGGGGCAGTGAGACTGTAGTTCCTGAAGCCTGTATTGTGTAAGCTCCACTTTCTCTCTCTCTCTCTGCATATGTCACCAATAAAATACAAATGTTCAAAGAAGATTTGAATCTGATTGGTAGTTGAAAAAAAAACTTTCTAGCTCGTGATTTTTTTTCCGACCGCATTTCCGGTTTACGTACCAGTGACACCACTTCCGGTATCCGTGGAACGCAGGCAGATGCGAACCCATAACACACTGATGCCTGTTTTTTCAAGCCGTCTTGTGAGTGGCGTTTTTGTTTATGCGCAGTAACTCAGTGCCGGTAGTACTTCACTATGTACCTTCTCTCTTGTTTAAATACACATCATCCTCTATGATCCACATGTAAATCGTCTGTGGAGGCCTCTATGACTTTGGATCCAAACACCACAACTCCACAAAGCATTTCTGACCCCTGGACTGCAAAGCTGAGGGTCCATAAGCTCTGGTGAGTGGGGTCACAAGAGGGGAGTGTGTTCTTTGATTGTATTCTCTCAGACTCTTTCAACCTGGATGCCTGAACTGCCGTTGGAAGCACTTGGCACTTCACTTTATTGTATTATTATTTAGTATTAGTAGTAGAGGATTGTACCATGTTAGCCATTGATTAATGCAGAATTTTTGGTGTTTAAGTGATACCCCTTATTAGCTAGTTATTAAAGATACACTCTTTCGGGATGCCTTAGATCCCTTCTTCAAACTTTATACATTTCTGAAAATGGTTCTTAAACCAACATATTTAAAACTAGTGGTACAAATAAGGCCAGTGAATATAAATATTTTAAAAATACAACAATATTTTATTGATGCACAAGAGTGATAAATGTGATTTAGATGTGTTATGGAGCTTGTGTAGTGGTCTGTACACCGCACACCACAATTTACAGACCAAGAGTAGAGCTCCATCATAAGGCTCCTAATGGCATGTGTTCATTGTTCAGCATGACCACATGACTAAACAGGCCAATGAGAAGCACTTTTTTCTTCTGGGACACCTTAGTGGAAGAAGAAGCCTCAGGTACACTTTTCAGCATGGTCAGGTGGCCGCGCTGACCAATGAACACTTGCCATTGCAAGCATTATGATGAGTACTCATTTCAGAGCTGTGTATTTGATTTGTGGTGTATGGATTGTTACACCAGCAGCATGCAGGATGCATACAGGTTTTTTGGAGTTAGTACACTTTCATTTTTCATGAAAAAGTGAATTTTTCTCTTTAATAAATGGTATCACTTAAGCTAAAAATTTTCAGCAGAAAGTGGTCAGGAATCAAAGCCCTTATATTTATATGATGCTTTGCCTTTAAAAAAACAAAAACAAACTATGAGACATATGGGGGCTGCTATTGCTGACTCCCTTATAAAGATACTAGCTGACTGGTTGTCCTTAGCATCAATAATTTCTGAGTTGCTGACCTGGAAAAAGGATGCTGATATAAGTCAGAATTAAATCAGATCTCCTGAGTCACATACTTGTGCCAGGTCCATGGCTCAGAAAGCCATTGGGTTGGCATGCCAGCTAGGCAACTAGCATTTTAAGAAGCTGTACAACGTAATCAGAAATGGCAACCTCTGTATTCTCTTAGTTTTGGTTTTCTTTGTAAAACCTTTATGCAATTTCTATGTTCAGGTGAGTGTAGTGAGATGACAAGGAGCAGAGGGTTTTGTACCCTATTTTTTCAGGGTCTCCACAAAACCAGTGGGCATCATGGCTCTAGTATATACTGTTGGAAATTTCCACCCAGGCCAATACACGTTTTTTTTTTCTGATACATTTACCAGCCCAATGCGCAAAAATCACAAATTCCCATGATCAGTATCTATCTATCTACAGTGTATGGCCAAAATTTTGTGGACACTGTAGCTACTGTATTGTCAAATGTACATGGACACCCCTCTACAGAAGTTTCCACCAAATAATACAGTTAATATTATACACGTTTTATACAACTGTGTATTTTCAACCTTGTAGCAATAGTTTCGAGAAAATCCTTTTCTGTTTTAGCATGACTCTGACCTCTCAAATTCAGGTCCATAATGACATGATTTGATGAGTTTGGTATGGGGGAACTCCAGTGACCTGAACAGAACCTTACTGAACACCTTGGGGATGAATTGAAAGTACAACTGCAAACCGGATCTTCCAATCCAATATCAATACCTGACCACACAAACAATCTATCTATCTATCTATCTATCTATCTATCTATCTATCTATCTATCTATCTATCTATCTATCTATCTATCTATCTATCTATCTATCTATCTATCTAGTATGTACGTCACGGGGACTGAATCAGAGATTAGCTACTTGAAGTCCAGGATTTTCTGAAACTTTTTGTTTAAAAGTTGAAATTTGCATTTCTAGCTAGAAAATTACTTAGAACCCCCAAACGTTAAAATGGCGATCCTTGCAATATTTAATGTCACACAGTATTTGCACAGGGGTCTTTCAAATGCAATTTTTGGGGGAAAAATACACTTTAATGAATTTAAAAAAAACCCATAATATTTACCCCAATTTGAACACTATTTACTTATGCTTGCATATGAGTTTGCTTCTGTGCGTGAGCACGGAGGGATAGGGTGCTTTAAAAAAAAAAATCTTATTTATTTTACTTTTTATTTTCTATTTTTACACTTTGCCTTTATTTATCACTTTTATTCAGATTACAAGGAATGTAAACATCCCGTGTAATATAAATAAGGATGACAGGTCCTCTTTATTGAGAGATCTGGGGTCAAAAAGACCCCAAATCTCTCATTTACCTTTAAAAAGAAAAACAAAAGAAAAAAAAAACATTAATTATGGCCCAGGAACCGGAAGTGAGTTACAGAATGTTTGCTTTATAAAGTGAAAGGTAACCTAGCTTAGCACGCTATATTCACTTTGAATTCCCAATCATGTGCAAGGAAAAGTATCTGCACATGTTTGGAAGATTGAATTGCATACATATTTACATTATTCAGTGAACTAATGACAACATTCACTTTCAAAATATGCTGTACTGTATATTTAGTAAATTACCTGCATGAAATGTATGTTGTAGCACATTGTAATGATCAAAAAAATTGTATTAATTCATACTATTGACTGTTCTAAATATACAGCTATAATAGGAAATAAGTAACACAATAACTTTACAATGTGGGCTTCTTTTGCTTGGTACATGTTATTATTTTTCTGTGCTCATTTGGGACCTTTATTTTACATTTTGCAGTATTTGAGTAAGAATGATTGATTGCACATATATCCCCAATGTGTCCAAAAAGCAGTGGTGCACCGAAGATTTCCTAATAGACGCATAAAATATTAGCCTGTCTTTCCTAGGATGCTTCTATTCTAATATGATTTAATGAAAACAGTATGATCATTTTAGAACAACTTTACAAAGCTTTCTTAAGTCTAGGACACAATAATCCCAAATCATCAAAGGTACTGTTGTGATCTGCAATAAATAAAATATGGACATGCTACATTCAAAATAACTGCTGGAAAGCTATGATGGTGGAATTCTTGGGAGTTTACTGTAATGATTTAGTCACACAGTGTTTCTCTTATTAGTGTCATGAGTTTCTCTAAGTTTCCCTAAAAGTTAGTTCTTGATAAATTGTGAAAGGCAGACAATGCAGAAATAACTCTACATGAGTTATTCTGAAGACCTGTCATTAAACTGCGCTAACTTGTGTTCAGATTTCATCCCTATAATTACTAGAGAAAAAATAATTGTGGATCTTTAGGAGGGACATAATTCTGTTTTAACAAATGTATCTGAATTTTTCAGAGCTACCTTCCTGTTTAAAGTGAGTCTGTGGGACAATTAAAATGTTCTCTTAGGGCTTGTTCACACCATAGAGCATACAACAACATGCACTAATACCCGTGCTTTAATGTGTATTACTGAAATGCACAGTAAAATGCTCCATATGTGTATTGCTCTGTATTGCCATGCCTTTTTCATTTCACCCCAGCACAGATTTACAGCATAAGGCACTTGTACTACAGTGATCTACAGTGCACAGATGTGAATCCATGTGCTTTACAGTTTGTTGCATTACCAAAGATAGTGCATTTACAATGTTTTGTTTGTTGAGGTATGTTGAGGGCCCACTTAAAATGAATGGGCTGTTTTCACCCAAGTTGCATCAACACACAAAGACATGTTTGTTAGGTGCACATACAGTGGGGGGGGGGGTATTTATTCTTCAAAGTCAGAGCTTGGTCACACCATAATACAGTGGGGACGGAAAGTATTCAGACCCCCTTACATTTTTCGCTCTTTGTTATATTGCAGCCATTTGCTAAAATCATTTAAGTTCATTTTTTCCTCATTAATGTACACACAGCACCCCATATTGACAGAAAAACACAGAATTGTTGACATTTTTGCAGATTTATTAAAAAAGAAAAACTGAAATATCATATGGTCCTATGTATTCAGACCCTTTGCTGTGACACTCATATATTTAACTCAGGTGCTGTCCATTTCTTCTGATCATCCTTGAGATGGTTCTACACCTTCATTTGAGTCCAGCTGTGTTTGATTATGAAAGCCACACACCTGTCTATATAAGACCTTACAGCTCACAGTGCATGTCAGAGCAAATGAGAATCATGAGGTCAAAGGAACTGCCTGAAGAGCTCAGAGCCAGAATTGTGGCAAGGCACAGATCTGGCCAAGGTTACAAAAAAAATCTGCTGCACTTAACCTCCCTGGCAGTATGATTATTTCAGATTTTTGATGCTGAAAGCGCGGTGCAATTTTACTTTTAGTGTTTGATGACGGATTTCCCCACAAATCACTATCACTCAATTCTGCCAGTGATTCTAATTTATTATCGCTGTTTTCTAGCTGGTCTAAAACCACTTTTGATGTAAAGGGACGGTTTTGGTTGCTATGGACAATCTCCAGTTTCCAGGCAGAAAGAACAGTTTTTATAATATAAAACTGCATGCAGGACACTGGACAGACCACTAGGGACAAAGGGGATGTGTAATTATTTGATACAGTACTGTAATCTGCAAGATTACAGTATACTGTATCTGTACTGTGTGTTTTACTTTTTGAATTTGGCTCCGAACTCCATCCCCGTGCGTTGCAACACTTGCAGGGAATGGAGCTCGGCACTGTGAATCGAGCGAGACACGGCGGCTTGCAGATCACAGCGGGGAGACATCGCCGGATCCAGGGGACAATGTAAGTAACCTCTACAAGGATCCTGCGATGCAATCCCGAGTCTGGCTCGGGGATACCGCTTTTGGTATTGAAAATCCACCCCGAGCCAGACTCAGGAATACCGCTAGGGGGGTTAAGGTTCCTAAGAGCACAGTGGCCTCCATAATTCTTAAATGGAAGACATTTGGGATGACCAGAACCCTTCCTAGAGCTGGCCGTCCGGGCAAACTGAGCTATCGGGGGAGAAGAGCCTTGGTGAGAGAGGTAAAGAAGAACCCAAAGACCACTGTGGCTGAGCTCCAGAGATGCAGTCAGAAGATGGGAGAAAATTGTAGAAAGTCAACCATCACTGCAGCATTCCACCAGTCAGGGCTTTATGGCAGAGTGGCCCGACGGAAGCCTTTCCTCAGTGCAAGACACATGAAAGCCCGCATGGAGTTTGCTAAAAAACCAACATGGTGAGAAATAAGATTCTCTGGTCTGATGAGACCAAGATAGAACTTTTTGGCCTTAATTCTAAGCGGTATGTGTGGAGAAAAACAGGCACTGCTCATCAGCTGTCCAATACAGTCCCAACAGTGAAGCATGGTGGTGGCAGCATCATGCTGTGGGGGTGTTTTTCAGCTGCAGGGACAGATCGAGGGAAAGATGAGTTCGGCCACGTACAGGGATATCCTGGACGAAAACCTTCTCCAGAGTGCTTAGGACCTCATACTGGGCCGAAGGTTTACCTTCCAACAAGACAATGACCCTAAGCACACAGATAAAATAATGAAGGAGTGGCTTCACAACAACTCAGTGACTGTTCTTGAATGACCCAGCCAGAGCCCTGACTTAAACTCAATTGAGCATCTCTGGAGAGACCTAAAAATGGCTGTCCACCAATGTTTACCATCCAACCTGACAAAATTGGAGAGGATCTGCAAGGAGGAATGGCAGAGGATCCCCAATTTCAGGTGTGAAAAACTTGTTGCATCTTTCCCAAAAAGACTCATGGCTGTATTAGATCCAAAGGGTGCTTCTACTAAATACTGAGCAAAGGGTCTGAATACGTAGGACCATGTGATAGTTCAGTTTTTCTTTTTTAATAAACCTGCAAAAATGTCAACCATTCTGTGTTTTTCTGTCAATATGTGTACATTAATGAGGGAAAAAAATGAACTTAAATGATTTTAGCAAATGGCTGCAATATAACAAAAAGTGAAAAATTTAAGGGGGTCTGAATACTTTCCGTCCTCACGGTATTATGGTGTGACCAAGCTCTGACTTTGAAGAATAAACGGGCCACACACTGATAACGTCACAAAAGTTTAAAGCAATTTAACCCAATGACTCAGATAGCACAGCATCCCACTTGTCATCCATCCACTCCAGCGTACTTCATCCAAAGAAAGGCCTAATCATGATTATGCCCTTTCTTCGGGCAAAATGCAATAAAGTAGGTGGATGACAGTCAGGTTACCATGCTGTATATCTGAGTCATTGGATTTAACTGATTTTAAATGTTTGTGAGTTCATCAGTGTGCCGCCAGTTTATTACTATGACACTTGGTTGTAGAGAAAGGACACATGCTTGGAAGGGCACCTGACAGCAGCTTAAGGATCAAGCAGCAGGGAGCACTTAGGGGCAGCTTGGTCTATCATTTATCATCTATCACTATCTATCATAGGTTTGTTAAGCTCCGGCACTTTTTAGTCAGATAACTTCCCCTGTGTGCCTTTCTTAACTTTTCTTATCTTAGCCAAACCCCACCATCTGCTATTCCCTATTATGTTGTCTTGCCTAATTAGAGCATCAAGTTCTGAGAATGGGGGGGGGTTCTAAACTACTTCCATGAAGCAGTGTTCAGGCCTAGCAGGTAATAACCAGTCCTGAACATTGTCATGTGAGGAGGTTTATAGTGTCATCAACTTTGAGTAACCCCGACATCACCTAAAACAGAGCTTATAAAGGATTAACAGAATAACAGCAACAGAACAGTAAGGAAGCATGAGGAAAGGGAGTATGGGATATGGGCTTTGAAGAGACTCTCTCACTTTGCTTTGACATGTGTATGATATAAACTTTATCTGTACACTATGGCAGCTCTCCAACTGTCACTTTGTCAGGGAAGCATTGTCAATGGGGCCACAGTACTGGCACTATTAAGATCAGCATGACAGCCAAACAACTAGCATCTTTAGAGAGTGGTCAGCAATGACAACCATATTTACGAGGTGGTATCAAAAAGTTTTGAGACTAGCTCTGTTTACAAGAAAGTGCTTTATATATCAATGTTTACACACTATCACCTTCAACATAGTCCCCTTACAAAACAATACAGCACTCCCAGTGTTCCTGCCACTTCTGGAATGTGTCCTGGAAGTCTTCTTTTCAAAATATGTCTAGCACCTTCAGCTATTCATGCTAGATCTCCACAATGGTGTCACAACAGCGACATTTGAGCTGGAACTTCAAATCATTGCAGCATTGCTGTAAACTTGCCGAATTGTGTGAAACATATCAGATTTGCCCAGTTTTTATGCAGAATTTCATGTTTTCTCTTTGTTCTAACTTGCTGTCCATGATGAAATAGCAGAGGTGATAATGCATGTGGTCAGAATAGCACCAGTTGCACAGCTCCCGATGTACGCAGGACGTTGTCTGTTGGCACACTGACTTATGAAGGTTGGTGCTTCCTGTGACTGTGCGTGAAGCCTTGTGCTGCCATCTGTGGGTGTGTTACAAAACTAGCTTTAAAACGTTTTGATACCACCTCGTATCTCATGAAAAGACCCCTTGACAAAACAGAAAATGAGAAGAAATCAATTTAAAGTGGTTGTAAAGTCAGAAGGTTTTTTTATGCATTCTTTGCATTAAGATAAAAAAACCTTCTGTGTGTAGCAGCTCCACTCAACCCCCTAATACTTACCTGAGCCCGATCCGATCTTCCTCCAGCAATGTGCACGAGTGCCTCAGCATTCCAGGCTTCCCATTCTAATTGGCTGAGACAGAGCAGCGGCACCTTTGGCCCCTGCTGCTGTCAATCAAAGTCAGTTAGCCAATCAGGGGAAAGAGAGGGGTGGGACCAAACCAAGGCCCCATGTCTACATGGACCCGTGTCTGAATTGGCTCGAGTGTCCCCATAGCAAGCTGCTTTATGTGGGGGCACTTGACAGGAGGAAGGGGCCAGGAGAGCCGGTGAGGGATTTTTGGGTCTGCCACAAATTCTTCTCATAATGGACATCATGACAAATAGAGAAGCTGACCCTCTGCAGTGGGAACACAGACACCAATAAAAACATGACAGGGATTTTAACATTTCAACACCATTCAAAACATACAAGAAAATTATATTCTCTGGAACTGTCCTAAAATCAAACCATTATGGGCCCAGATAGAACACATTATACAAAATATCACACGACTGAACCACTCAATAAAACCAGCAATGGCTATACTCTCACTAGACCTAGAATCTACTCCACCCTCTCATAGAACAGTATTGTCCCATATAATGCTTGCAACTAGACTAATAATTCTCAGAAACTGGAAAGACACAGAGGATCCGTCTATATCAAAAGTTTTAGCCACCACACACACGGCACTTATGAAGTATTACACTCATCAACACCGGGGAAGTATGAAATGGTATCCAAGTTATGGATGCCATGGAATGAATGGTACTCAAGGCAATTGAACACTGTATAATCTATTCACCTTGAGAATGTGGTTCTAACTGGACAAGATAAGTAATCTGACTGATTTCTATTTTTGATTTATGATTTCTTTCTATTCTGTTATCTATTCTAATTCTATTTACTTTTATGTTAAGTTACTGTGCTGTACTATAACCAAAGGTACAAAGGTTGCTAAAGCACAAAAGTTATTATATACTGTATACACAACCATTAAATCCATTAAACTTGGTGTAATGAAAAGGAAAGCAGTGAACACATATAGATAAGGCATCAGCTTGGAGGATGCAACCATACTGAGAGATCATGCAAATCCGAAGACACAGATTGTTTTACCTATTAAAATAACAAATATATCACACATAATACATAGGAATATACTTAAAGAGTGATGGAATTGATACAAGATAAGCAGTATTTCTTCTCTGGATAAATGGATGTATATTACAATGTAAATGTTTGTAATGACTTTATACCTTGTTCAATAAAAAAGATTGAAAGAAAAACTTACAAGAAAGTTTTAGCTTTAGATACAGATTAGTATTTGTTTTAACACTACCATGTGTAAATCTAGCAATTTGTATTGTGGAATGCAAGAAAGAAAAATAATTCTGCTTCTAAACAGAAAGAACAATGATAATTATAACAGTACTTGCCTCAGCACAAGTTTGTCACAAAAAGAGAAATTGTGATTTTAAGGAAGAATCCGGGCAGGTACCAATGCCAGAACATAGGCATTTATTTTTTTTAAACTGTCAGAATACATTTTATTTTTCAGGCATGCTACTGAAGAAAAAAGAAGAAATGGCTGCATATCCAAAGGTTCCAAAAAGTGCCTTTATTGAAAATCACCAGGATATACCAGGACACCGGATATTTAGTCACGTAGATGCGTTTCACACTTAATCATGTGCTTAATCATTATCAATGCTACTGAAGGTACAGGGAACCTTGTGTATTCCTCGGCTACCTCAAACTGTGATCTAGTCTATTCTGTTACTTATTTTGTATTCCATGTGCGCAGTCAAAATCTAATTATTTTAAATCTGTGTTAAAACATATATCAATTGGGACCAACCTTTTAAATTTTCTTTTAATCAGATGTTAAGCCTTGGAGGCTGAACATAATTACGAAAAAGTTGCATTAATATTTCAAAATAAGTGGAATGTCAACA
The DNA here is from genome assembly GCA_037952925.1 of Lithobates clamitans. NCBI lineage: Eukaryota > Metazoa > Chordata > Amphibia > Anura > Ranidae > Lithobates > Lithobates clamitans. The sequence goes on from JBBGZY010001135.1 coordinate 5,033,467, forward strand.
TTTTGTGAATTGCCTCTAAATACATCCTGAAGGAAGAGCAATTACACACAGTTTGTAAAGCCGTGTAAGACGATGACAGGCAGGGTTTAATTTCCCAATTCTTACTATTATTTTGTAGAACTGTCCAAATAATTATGTAGCCTTAGTAAAACTTGACATTTGGAATTGGAAGGGATGAGATAACAACTCTTCAGTTCATTGGTAAATTTTATTTGAAACTTTTACCTGTTATTAATTCTGAAATAGGGCAACTATTCGTAAAAAGCATCAGCATAATTGAAACTGCTATTGTTATGTGGAGAAAAAGAGTGTTTCTGGTTTTCTCTTCTGTTGCAAAAGGATTGCACGGAATAGTTAAGTAAAGACATGTTTGTTATTTATATATAAAAAAAGGTTTACAAACACTTTAATCTTTATAACAGAGGCACAAAAATCTAAGCTTCTTTTCCTTTTACTTTCTATGAAGGAAGCATTTTGGTGGCCTGCTAGTCTTCCAATGAAAGCACACAAGTGTGTGTAAGCTGCTAGAAATCAATTGGAAAATAAATCACTTCAAAATACAAATACATGCACCTAGAGAGGTCAGAGATGGTCCATTGTAAGGCTCTTTTAGTGCCTGTTAAGCATTTGTAAATACTTTAATGTCTATAATCTGGGCACAGGTGCATTTTAAAGAGTAACTCCACTTTTGTAAAGAAAAACACTTCCCTCTGTTTGATCAATGTACATTGCAAGGAGTTTAACAAACATTGTTGCAGATTCCTACCCTTTGTTGCTCTTAAGGAAAAAATTGTAGTGCATAAATCTCTTTAGATATGATTAATGTTTTAGAGATATCTCACAAAAATTAAATGGTTGCTGCAGAGGATGCCTAAAATCTGATTTGTACAGTAGGTGACCGCGATATTGTGTCAATCTCGCCACACTTCTCGGCGAGATTTGACACCTACTGTATCTTAGTGCAGACTTTTTTGGAAAATCAGTGAGCCAATCAAACAAGTAGGACATGACATTTCTGAAGGGTGTTCCGCACACCAACTGTGGAATGTTGCCAGGTTGCCATATTGCATTGAATTGTAGAGAAACTTACAGCACTGGAGATTGAAAAGTAAGCAAGGTTTAATACCATACCATTGCAAAATGGCCGGTGTAACAATTGTATATGCTATATTATTTTATTTATATTTCATTTTTATTTGCTGTTTTTTCCTCCACAAAGGTGCAGTTACCCTTTAGGCAAATTTTTGAATGTTTGAATCTATTGCTACAGCAACTTTCCTCAAGTTTCTTTAGTAACACAAAGCCACTGCCTGGCAATTAGCAACAGCATTATCAACATGCTAACAAAGATTTAGGATTTACATACATATAAAGGATGACATCAACCAAAATGTTGTTTAAGTTTGACACGTGGACAAGGCAGCTGTGAATAGGTGTTGTAAAGGGGTTTTGTTTTTTTTTGACTTCCATTATCCAGTCAAGTCAAGAAAAAATGTTTTTTTATTTTTCTTGTCACTGATTGGGTATCCTTTGCAAAGTGATATTGTGCCACATTTACCAAGCTCTGCGGAGAGTTCCCTAGCAAAGTGAACATCCTATTTGCCTTTAGTAAACCAACCCCTATGAGATTTTTGTGATTGGTCATACCTATTGCAATAAGTAAACAATGCAACAGAAGCACTGCAGCATTTTTAACTACTACTCAATACCATATGGTGCAAAGAAATATTAGAGTCTCTGGGGCATATTTGTAAAGCAGTAAAATGTGACATTTAACAAATATCCACTGTATGTGAATATTCTTGGTGCATGTGTTTTAAAACACAGAGAATGATTAACCACTGATGAGTGTTGGGTGAATGTCACACTCCCTGCTGTACCGTATTTACTAAACAAAATTAACATTCTCTATTCCTTTAGTAAATTAACTGCACAGTGTTCTTATTGAAGAAGGGGGTTGGACTGAGCACACAATACAAATAAAACACTTACAGTGGCTTTCCTTTAGATTCACACGTCAAAAGCAGTCGCTGTCCTTCTTGTGGAAGAGAAATGGAGGGTATGATCTTGACGCTAGGTGTATCTGGAAATGAGAAAAAAATGCACAGCTTTAGGATTTAGAGTCTGACTTTACATGCTTTGAGAAAAAAAATGAAATATTCAAGAGGACATTTTCGTTAAGTGCCTAAGTGGATGTGTGTATGGAATCTGATATTTAGAATGTCTGGAGCTTGCAGGTCCCTGATAAAGGTTCTTTCCAGCAGGTGGAGTATTATGTGCAGAAAATATTAAAGGAGAAATCCATTTAAAACTTTTAATTGATTTTTGGATGGGACACAGTGGTTGATATAGAAAAATAAGTCTTCTCTGGCACATCTGTAACAAGGTACACTTGCAGTTCAAAATAGAATCCCTGAATAAAGGTGACTACTCCCCTAAAATATCATGATTGCTGTGCTTTTCCATGTATCAACTATAAATCAATACAGGATATTCTAAATTAAGGTGTGAGAGTGCTTGCTGACTGCCCTTATTACAAGGTAGACATGTGCGTTTAGTTTCGTACAAATCGAAAATTAGTACGAATTTCCATAAAGGATTTCGAGAGGATTCGAAATACGAATTGGTATGTTTCCGAATTTTGTACGAAATACGAAGTTTCATTTACTAATTTTGGATCCAAATTCCGTTACAACGGAAACGTGACTGATATTTTGTTGATCAGAGGTTTTCTTCTGCTGCTGAGTGAGGGTTGGGAAAATGACCTTTGTTAATATGGGAGTGGGAGACTGGTACTGGTAGTCGAAGGGAGATTCAGAATCGGACAAAATAAGAATGTTCGGTAATTACGATTATTCATTGAAGTTAAAAACCCCAGGAAGTCAGCACAGCACAGGGATGATGGGAGCCCCACATAATGATAAATTCATCATAACGAAACTGTGTAATTGTTATGAAAAGTTAACAAACCTAAAACTTAGAAACCCAGGAAGTCAGCACGGCACAGGGATGGTGGGAGCCCCTCATAATGATAAATTCATCATAATGAACATTCGTAATTGTTACGAAAAGTTAACGGACCTAAAAGTTAAAAACCCAGGAAGTCAGCACAGCACAGGGATGGTGGGAGCCCCTCATAATGATAAATTCATCAGAACGAAAATTCGTATTTCGTATGAATTCAAATTGAATTTTGGACACAAATTACGAAATACGAAATTAACGGCTAATATGAAACGGAACGGAACGAAACGAAACAAATTTATTGAGGGCGCACATGTCTATTACAAGGTTGGTAAATGTGTGCTTGATAATAGTTGTTCTAGACTTTGGTATCATTATCAAGTGACTGTATTTCTTCTGGCCTTTTAAAACACTTTGAGTATGCCCAAGAACACACAATTATTTTTCTAGGGATCAATTGTTTCCAAGATTTAACAAGAAGCCTGCACGATCCTTTGCTAATAAAACAGATCAACCTTCAATGAATTCCAGAATTGGGTCATTGTCAAACAACAACCATGCAGATTAGTGATGAAACATTGTCAACATTACAAAAAAGGTTCAGATGTTTGTGATTATGGTGTATATAAAACCAAAAATGTTTTAGTTTTGGATACACTAGGGAAGGGTTTTTTTGCTGCCGTCAGTGTCTCATTGGAGAAATTCTCCTTCTCTTCCTTCCCCCAGACACATCAGTAATTGGGAAAAATCTCTACATGAGAAATCCGTGCTATTGCCATATGATGGCACAGCGCAGACCTACGTTGCCGGGACTACGTCTATTGACGTCACGTCCCATGCACGAGCGGCCTGCGTGCCCTCTGCAGGGTGCGTGCGGCGCGCTCGGTGATCAGCGAGTCTATGAGACTGGCCTGATCACAGATCAGAGTAAGGGGTCGGTCCCGACCCCTTACCACATGACCAGCTGTCAGCCAATGACAGCTGATCATGTGATGTAAACAGAGCCGATAATCGGCTATTTTTCCTCCTTCCGCTGACAGCGGGAGGAGAAAAAAAAAACACGATCACCGGTGGCCGTGAGAGGGACATCAGTCCCGATCACGGCGATCATCTGCCCCCTGCCAGTGACACAGCAATAGGCAGCAGTGCCGCCTACCAGTGCCCACCAGCGTCACCCATCAGTGCCCACAGTGCCATCCATCAGTGTCATCCATCAGTGCCCACAGTGCCACCCATTAGTGCCCACAGTGCCACCCATCAGTGCCCACAGTGTCACCCATCAGTGCCACCCATCAGTGCCCACAGTGCCACCCATCAGCGCTCATGTCAGTGCAACAACAGTGCTGCACATCAGTGCCACCTATCAGTGCCCATCAGTGTCACCTACCAGTGCCCATAAGTGTCCATCAGTGCTGCCCATCACTGCCCATCAATGCCACCCATCAGTGCCCCCCATCAGTGCCGCCCATCAGTGCCCCCCATCAGTGGTACCTATCAGTGCCCATCAGTGCCACCTATCCGTGCCACCCATCCGTGCCACTCATCAGTGCCACCCATCAGCACCCATCAGTGGCCATCAGTGCCGCTTTATCTGTGCCCATCAGTACCGCCTTATCTGTCCCCATCAGTGCTGCCTTAACTGTGATTATCAGTGCCGCTTTTACTGTGCCTATCAGTGCCGCCTTAACTGTGCCTATCCGTGCCCATCAGTGCAGCCTATCAGTGCCCACCAGTGCCGCCTCATCAGCGCATATCAATGAAGGAGAAAAATTACCTGTTTGCAAAATTTTATAACAAACTATGATGTTTTTTTTTTCAAAATTTTCCATTTTTTTTTGTTTGTTTAGCAAAAAATAAAAATCCCAGCTGTGATTAAATACCACCAAAAGAAAGCTCTATTTGTGGGAAAAAATGATAAAAATTTCATTTGGGTACAGTGTTGTATGACCACGCAATTGTCATTCAAAGTGCGACAGCGCTGAAAGCTGAAAATTGGTCTGGGCAGGAGGGGGGTTTAAGTGCCCAGTAAGCAAGTGGTTAAATAGTTCAAGTGTTTCCAATGAAAAGCTTGCCTTCAACTCCAGTTCCAGTGACAAATCCAATTTTTCGTTTTCCCATCATTTTCTGTTCCAGTGACAATGGTTACTTGGACAAAAGAGAGGGTTAATCTGCCCAGAGGGAACACAGGGAGTAACCATTAGGGTTGCTGATCTTTCCCTACTCTATCCTCTATTTTTGATAGACTTATGGAGGATTACAACCAGTGTCAGTTTTTTTTGTTCCACTTGTGAGATTTATCTGCACTTCCTGTCCCATAGTCAAAACAGGAAGTGAGCGTAAATCCCTTCAAATTAAGGGAATCCCTTGTGCCCCCCAGGTCACCATAACTAGTGTCCCCATTGTAAGATTATCCCTCTATTACTTTTCTTGGGGCTAACCAAAATGTGGGATTTTCCTTTACTATTACTTTTAATGATATTGGTAAACAGGACATATAGAGAGGATGAATCCTAACCAGGGGCAGCGGTAGCAATAACAACAAGTGTTCTTATACCTCTCCACTCTTTTCAAACTAAAACAAAGTTTTGCCTTTAGTTATACTTTAATCACTGCCAACCACAGATATTATTTTTATTATTATTATTCAGGATTTATATAGTGTCAACAGTCTATGCAGCACTTTACAATTTTAAAGGAGACAGTACAGTTACAATACAATTCAAGACAAGAGGGTTAGGAGGGCCCTCATCATTAGAGCTTACAATCTAATAGGAACGGTCAAGTGGTGTAAAAGGTAACAGGGATGAGCTTATCCAAGAATTAAAAGTGCAGTAGTTAGGTGGAGATGGGATAGGATTGCCTAAAGAGATGAGTTTTCAAGGATTGCCTAAAGGTGGAAAGAGTAAGAGCTAGCTGGGCAAAAGGTAGGAGTTTACAGAGGGTGGGAGAGGCTCTGGAGACATCCTGGAGGCAAGCATGGGAAGAGGAGACAAGGAGCGAGAGAGTAGGAGGTCTTGGGAAGAGTGGAGATGAATGTTTTGGTGATATATTGAGACAAGATTGGGGCAGAGTTGTCGATGACTTTATATGTTGTTGTTAGTATTCTGAATTTTATTTGTTGGGTGATTGGAAGCCTGTGGAGGGACTGGCAGAGAGGGGTGGTAGACACTTATTGGTTGGTAAGGTACCATGACCTGGCTACATAAAAACCTTGACTATCAGTTAACAATATAAATTATTTTTAAAGTAACATACAGCTGGCAGGAGAGCAAAATCTGTGGCACTCTGCAATCCATTTGAATGGATTTCCTCCTGCAGCTACAACCTTCTTCAGAATCGTATTCATAAATGACACATAACAAGCAACACATAACAACACAACACTGTGCTGGGCTATACCTTTTATAGTCAGGACTATTTTAGTATTTCAGCAATAGGAGAATTTCTACTGGAATGCTTTCTTTTCATTTTAATCTACACATTTAAATTATTAACTAGAGAGATAGGGAATGTGGAAGTCTGTCTTTCACGGTTTTGTTGCTAGTCAGAATTTTGAGACAGAATAGTACATCAGTGCTTAGAAAACACTGCTTTGTCTTCTGACTCCCATCCACTGAGAGCGATCAAAATCTAGTAACCAATGTTACTGGTTCTTAGCATTTCATTGTGAAAGCAGCTGTCATTGACAACTTATCCATGGCAACAAAAGTGCACTGAAACACAGTGCCAAAAGCTGAACATGTCATTAAAGTCTAAGCTCCCCTTTTCAGCCAAAGAAATAAAACACAAAAACTTTGATGCATCATATGACAATGGTTAGGACCTACTTTCACTTGTATTTGATTCATATTTCATGTGGCCAGAAAGAAAAATAGTTGCACCGATTATTCTCTCCTGATGTTTATGAGAATAGTACTGTGGCAGACTATTACTTATTTCCAGTAATTACATTCCGGTTTTGATTTGAACTAACCAGATTTCTAAAAGTAAGTGGAGCCAGAAGCACAGCAAAGTTGAGTATTAAATAAACCCTAAAAAGGTCAAAGAAAGAGTTTAAATTGAACGCAATAGAGAAATTAACCACTTGACCTCCAGAAAATATACCCCCCTTCATGACCAGGCCACTTTTTGCAATACGAAACTGCGTTTCAGTTATACAGTTGATACAGTTGTGCGACACTGTACCAAAATAAAATATATGTCATTTTTTTCCCACAAATAGAGCTTTCTTTTATTGGTACTATTTTTTTGCGCTACAAACAAAAAAGGCTTTCTACTATAAAACATATCCACTAAAAAAGAGTTAAATATATAATTCCTTCATAAATGTAGGCCAATAAGTATTCTGCTACATATTTTTGGTAAAAAAAAAAATACCAATAAGTGTATATTGATTGGTTTTGTGCAAATGTTACAGCGCCTACAAACAATGGAATATATTTATGGCATTTTTATTTATCTATACTAGTAATGGCAGCAATCAGCGACTTCTAGTGGGTCTGCGATATTGCGGCGGGCAATCGGACACTAACTGACACTTTGCAGGAACCAGTGACACTAATACAGTGATCAGTGCTAAAAATATGCACTGCCACTTTATTAATGACACTGGCTGGGAAGGGGTTAAACGTCTAGGGTGATCAAAGGGTTAACTGTGTGACTAGCCAGAGTTTTTGTGTACTGTATGTGCTGTTTTCACTAAGGGAAGAGATAAATTATAGTCCCTGCTTTGCAGGAACACAAAATCCATCCATTTCCCCCTGTCAGAACTGATATCTGTCTTGTTTACATATGCAGATCTCATTTCTGTCTGTATTAGCGACGATCAGTTGGTGCTGGAGAATATCGAGTGCCTGGCACCTGCAGATGGGCTTCTTGCTGCACGCACCCCCTGCAGGCAGAAGTGCAGAATCACACATATATATATATACGTGATTCTGCCCAGGAGAGCCACCCTGTAGCAGTAAAACTGCTATGGTGCAGAGGGCCAGTTATTAATCAGGCATCATTTCAAAAAAATTGTTACGTATAATGCTTTTTGAAGCATACGTTTGTTAAGCAATTGTTAAGTATATTTTAAATAGAAATGCCAAAACTCACATCTATTTTGATATAAGCCTCCTACAATACCTTGTTGACATTCCACTTATTTTGAAATATTAATGCAACTTTTTCGTAATACCATGGTAAAGGCAGAGACAAGCATTGTAAGCTAATCAGGTATTATTGCATTGCACTTGGATGATCTTAGTGCTGTGCTGCTCCTTAATTGTCCAATCACAGGCTTGGTTGTGTTCTAAACCAAGCTTTGTTGTTTAGCTGCACTGTATTGTACAAAAACTTTTAAGGAAATTCAGGACTTGTCTGGGCCAGCTCCATCCTTCTGACTTCTCCTTAGGACAACCCCTAACTAAAAAATAAAATAAAGCTATTCACTAACCCTAGTGCTCTTTTTTACCTCATCCTCTCTGAAACCATTTTGAAGAAGCACCCTTGCCTGTTCAGGTTCTCCTGTGTAAAAAGTCCCCTGTGTTCGTAGTAATCTATATGGTGGCTGCCCCAGGTGCTGGGCTACATTGGTGATCGGAGCAGGTGGGGTATCATGTCATCTATGTGTTCAGAAAGTCCCCCTTCAGAGTCTGGTGTGGCTCCCAGTTCACCTCTGATTGGCATTGAGGTGCGGCATTCCTCTACTAGACAATGGGGATGCTTGATTCCAGCCTCCTGAATGTTTTTACACCCTCAGCATTTGACCACATAGCTGGTGCTCCTCTGACTGGACAGAGAGAGGGTGCAGCCAGTAATATGGTGTGCAGAACATCTTGTTGCTAGGCAACTGGATGCTGTAACACTCTGATTGGCTGCTGCATGACAAGGATGGGACTTTAACCATGCTTTTACCCACACCACACTTCCTCTTTCTCTTCCTATCGGGTGCGCTGTCTGAGAGTACCTTTTGCATCAGAAATGTTTGATCTTTTGCCCTAAACTTCAGTTTGTTGGCTGAGGCTCCTGCAGAGAAAGATGTACTGAAGAAACACAAAAGGCAATTGGAAGTGGATTCAGAGGTAAAAAAGTAAGCTTATCTAGCTGGAGCTTTAACATTTAACAGGAGAGGGTCCGAAGAGTGGAACTGGAGCTGACCCATAGTAGGCTAAAATGAGGAGGAGCCATTTCTATACATATATACAGTAATGGCCAAAATTGTTGGCACCCCAGAAATCTTTCCAGAAAATCAAGTATTTCTCACAGAAAAGTATTGCAGTAACATATGTTTTCTATACACATGTTTATTCTCTTTGTGTGTATTGGAACAAAACAAAAAAAGGGAGGAAAAAAAGCAAATTGGACATAATGTCACACAAAACTCCAAAAATGGGCTGTTCAAATTTCTTGGCACCCTTAACTTAATATTTGTTTGCACACCCTTTGGAAAAAATAACTGAAATCAGTCGCTTCCTATAACCATTAATAAGCTTCTTACACCTCTCACCCGGAATTTTGGACCACTCTTCCTTTGCAAACTGCTTCAGGTCTCTCTTATTGGAAGGGCGCCTTTTCCCAACAGCAATTTTAAGATCTCTCCACAGGTCTTCAATGGGATTTAGATCTGGACTCATTGCTGGCCACTTTAGAACTCTCCAGCGCTTTGTTGCCATCCATTTCTGGGTGCTTTTTGACGTATGTTTGGGGTCATTGTCCTGCTGGAAGACCCAAGATCTCGGACGCAAACCCAGCTTTCTGACACTGGGCTCTACAGTGTGACCCAAAATCCTTTGGTAATCCTCAGATTTCCTGATGCCTTGCACACATTCAAGGCACCCAGTGCCAGAGGTAGCAAAACAACCCCAAAACATCATTGAACCTTCACCATATTTCACTTCAGGTACTGTGTTCTTTTCTTTGTAGGCCTCATTCCGTTTTCGGTAAACAGTAGAATGATGTGCTTTACCAAAAAGCTCTATCTTGGTCTCATCTGTCCACAAGACATTTTCCCAGAAGGGTTTTGGCTTACTCAAGTACATTTTGGCAAACTGTAGTCTTGCTTTTTTATGTCTCTGCGTCAGCAGTGGGGTCCTCCTGGGTCTCCTGCCATAGTGTTTCATTTCATTTAAATGTCGACGGATAGTTTGCGCTGACACTGATGCTCCCTGAGCCTGCAAGACAGCTTGAATTTCTTTGAAACTTGTTTGAGGCTACTTATCCACCATCCGGACTATCCTGCATTGCAACCTTTCATCAATTTTTCACTTCCGTCCACGCCCAGAGAGATTAGCTACAGTGCCATGGGTTGCAAACTTCTTCACAATGGTGCGCACTGTGGACAAAGGCAAATCTAGATCTCTGGAGATGGACTTGTAACCTTGAGATTGTTGATATTTTTCCACAATTTTGGTTCTCAAGTCCTCAGACAGTTCTTGTCTCCTCTTTCTGTTGTCCATGCTTAGTGTGGCACACACAGACACACAATGTAAGGACTAAGTGAACTTCTCTCCTTTTTATCTGATTTCAGGTGTGATTTTTATATTGCCCACACCTGTTACTTGCCCCAGGTGAGTTTAAAGGAGCATCACATGCTTGAAACAATCTCATTTATCCATAATTGTGAAAGGGTGCCAAGAATTTTGACCACCCCATTTTTGGAATTTTGTGTGACATGTCCAATTTGATTTTTTTCCTCCTTTTTGTTTTGTTCCAATACACACAAAGTGAATAAACATGTGTATAGCAAAACATGTGTTACTGCGCAATACTTTTTTGTGAGAAATACTTGATTTTCTGGAAAAAATTCTGGGGTGCCAACAATTTTGGCCATGACTCTATATATATATATATATATATATATATATATATATATATATATATGGCTTGTTCCTCACTGAAATGCTCACTAACACTCAGTAAAAAAAAAGTTGGCTTTTCATACTGTGCCCCTATTTTAAGTATATAGAACGGTATAAGAATATATTAAACTTTCTATGTTGTAAACCCAGGTGCATATACATATATATATATATATATATATATATATATATATATTGCTGCCCTTAAAAATAAAGTTAGGTGTATTATTTTGTTACTTATTCCATAAAAACAGTACATTAATATTAAATATACAACTATATTTAAGAATGATTGGTCTTGAAGGCAATATGGTAATATACTGAGCTATTTTTTCCTTGCTTAAAGACAAAATCTTGTGAATGATAAAGAAAAATGTTTTAATAGAAAAAAATGTCCCTAATGTTAACAGACATAGACTTTGAATGACAGCATCCTCTGTGTTCAGCCACCTGTAGAATTAATTGTCTGGAACCATGCATGATACATCAACTGACGGTACATTTGCCTAATTAGACATTGAGGAGTACATGTGGTGCACAAGCGTACAAGTTATCTAGGAAAAGCAGACTTGCATCTAAAAAAAATCTTTTCTTAAATGTTTAGGACTGTAAATGACAGAAACATTGTGGGATGTCAAGCTAAAAACTTACTTCAGCTAAATGATTTCTACTTTTTTCTTATTGGCAATATAAATTACACATTCTTACTATAAAATGTAGACACAACTAATGGGTCTGTAATAAATTCCAGAACTCTGCAGCTGTCTATAATTTAGACTTTAACCATTTTTTAATTTTTTTTCTGAAATGTAATTAAAGATCAAATCTTGGCAGCAAGTAATATCATTCACAAAGCTGATAATACTATCCAATAAACATAACCACTATTCTTTAGTCAGAAAGTCATCTTAACTTAAATGAAAGCTTTATTTTCCAATGGTCCATTGGAAACCAGAGTTGGTTGACCAAGCCAGCCCTTCTTACTGGCCGCTTTTCCTTGCGATGTTTAATGCCTGAGTGCTGAGTTATGAGTTTACCAGTCCTGGCTAACAGTGTACTGGCAGTGTTTTTTCTTTCCATAATATTTTTTCATTACCTTGCAACGTGCCTCTGAAATTGCTAGAAAATTTGATTAGTCTATAGAACAGCACCTTCCTCCTTGATGTCATAGCTTTGTCCTCTTCTGGGAGGGTTTGATTACTCTCTGTGCTTATCCAACTCACTATTTCTTCATTGCCTTTTTCATGTAGCAGCTTAGATAGAAGCAAAAGTAAATACTACAGAGTGTCTCACTTAAGTAACAGCACTGAGTGTGCTAGGTCTGCTGACATCACATCCAAGATGGCGATGCTCAGCAACACTTTTAAGGCTTTTGGATGTCTATGCAAGGGAAGCTTTTACAGCTAAATATCATGCCGGGGGAGGGGGGGGGGGCATTTTGTGCACTTCCCTTCAGTGGTGCAAAAATGTAACATATTATTACCCCCTCCTATTGACTTGAAGGGGAGATCCAGCACGTCCAGGTACAAAATTACTATCTCCACACTATCATAGAAGACAAAAACTGCTGCCACCCCAACCTCTTGGGCTTATATAAGTAAATGCCTGTAGCCTTGTGGGATGTTTTAAAATCAGGAAGAGAATTTTTTAAAATAATAGGGGGATATTTCTTAAAATTATTTTCTTATTTGTTAAAATAGATGCAAACCCTAACTGGATGACTTTTAGTTTGCTAAATCACTTCATTACAAACAACAGTTTTTAGGTTTTTTTCTAACTAAAATACTGTTTTAATTTTTCCATCTCACTACTGTTTATGTCCTCCAGCATTTTTCAACCACTTCCTGTCTACATAAACTCTCTATGTCAGCTGCACATCTTTTTTTTTTTATTATAATTTTTATTGAGAAATTTTTTCCATATAAACAAAAACATGTGTGGATTCATTCAAGTTTTGTATACAACTTATATCATATCTGAGAAAAGCAGTCACATCGCTACCAATACAACAAAAATCTAAACATAAACCAACATGCAGTTAGCTGGGTCTCTAATGAGAGGTCATTTCAGAGGAGTCGTACATCGGCGGGGTATAGAGAGCTAATACCAGGGTTAAGATTCGAATGATCCCACAGATCCCAGATTTTGGAAAATTGCGTGAGAGTATCATGCACAATTGCGGTAAGTCGTTCCATTCTACAGATCTGCTCTAACGTTTGTAGGACCTGTGAAAGGGAAGGCTGGGAGGGTGAAAGCCATCGCAAATGTATAGCCTGTTTTGCAGCAAGTAGGATAAAGGTTGCCAATTTTTGAGCACATTTAGAGAGGCCAGGGATCGGTAGACCCAACAAAAAGTGGACAGGATCTAGTGGGAGAGAGATACTAAACAAATCTTGAATGAGCCCGGGTTCACACTACAATGGACTGCGGATCGCACAGGAGCGCTGTGCGTCCCTGTTCCCCGTTTCAGGGACGAATCAGGGCCGATTCTATGCCTGAATTCGGCCCTGAAATGGAGGGCAGTGCGCTCTGCAGCCGCCCCGGAGATATGTGAACTGGCTCCATAGGGAGCCAGTCACATTCTCCTGCTATGCGAATTAGATGTGCGGAAACGCACATCTAATTTGCATAGGTGTGAACCCGGGCTAAAGGTCTGAATGGCCATCCAAAATGAGCGTATTAAAGGGCAGTCCCAAAAAATATAGAAGTGTGATCCAGTGTCTCCACGGCACCTCCAGCATACCCGGGGGGTCTTGGGATCGTATCTATGCAAAATTTCAGGGGTTCTATACCAAAAATATAATATTTTATAAGCCGTTTCTTTTTGTTCCATGCATTGTGAAGATTTAGAAATACCCTCCCAAGTCTTCTGCCATTGAGGGAGAGAGATAGAGCGATTTACTAACTGGAACCATTTTTGCATATAAGAATGGAAAGTATCGGTAATAGGGGTCGCATTATGTAAAAGCCTATAGATGTCAGTAATGAGGTGTGTTTGGTAGGGACCTTGAGCGCATAGGAGTTCAAAAGGGGTAGGTCTATCTAGGCTCAAAGTAGAAGACTTAGAGGCAAAGTAGTAGGGTGAGGGGATGTACAATGTGTTGAAGCTGGAAAATGCCTGCCTGTGTCCAAGGAAGCATTTTATTGTATGATAGGCTGACAGGGATATCAGGGTTGAACAACACATTTAACAGTGGAGGGCACGGGGATGCGAGGGACAATTAACGAGAGCATTTCTTCCAAATGGCAAGAGAGAATAACATTGGACCTAGGCATATGTTTCTAAGTTGCAAGCAACAGGGAGCAGTGAGTTCCACTTAAAGCATTACAGGCCCATTACCCCTGCAGGGATACCAGGAGTCGGTGAGTAGGAAATCAGAAGGGGGAGCACAAAAGTCACCTGGCAACATTCTATGCACTAAAGTCACCCCTGGGAGTTCCTGACCTGATACAGTGACAAACTTATGGGACTATTGCACTCCACTGTGATTCAATTGCTGCAGCACATGCTGGGTCCAGGTCTCTATATATGAACTGTAATGTATTTATATGGTTCCCACTCCAAGCTTGATGCATGTACATTTGTGGTTGATGCAGATACATACCTATGGGATTATTATACATCATTGCGATACATTTACTGCAGCATATGTTATGTTTCAGCCGTACTCTACCACTTGAGTTGCATCTAAGTGGTGGGTATAGCTTAAAGTGTACCTAACTGGCTGATTGCTTACCATTGCTATATACAGCTAATATAATGCATATCAATATACATACAGTGGAATTTCTCCAGTAATATTGCACTAACTCAGGTATTTTACCTATATATCACTCTGTTTACATTCATAGAAGACATTTTATCCTCATATGTACAACAACAAAACCTACTGTGTAGGGATTTCAAAACGCCTCCTACCCATTCCCACTAGCTACTAGCTACTGGGATATCCCCCCTTTATATACTGATTGAGGGGATATGTACATTGGTGTGTAAGACTGTAACAATATAAAACCATCTCTAAGGTTTTTTCCTGTATACGAAATCATATGGGGGCTTAAAATTGGTAGGAAAGTTTTATAACAAGAATAAGGTAGGCCATCTGGGCCAGGGGTTTTCTGGGTAGGAAGATGTTTAACTACCTCTTCCAACTCTTCGGGCGTGACTATTGAATTTAGGGATGAGAGGTGTTCGGGTGAAAGTTTGGGTAGCTGTAGATGTTCAAAAAAAGATCGAATTTCTCTTGTGTGAAACTATAGTTAGGATCTGTCTGTAGACAGTTATATAGATGTTGATAAAATTCTCCAAAAAGTTTAGACACAGTAAGGGGGCAATAAGTGGGAGTTCCATCAGCTTGTCTTAAAAGTCAGGGAAGGATTGAAAGGGACGGGGTTTCAACTTGTTTACCAACATTTTATGAGGCTTATTTGAATATTCGTAGAATTTCTGCTTGGACCATAGAAGAGATTTATCAATTTTGCTCATCGTCAGGGATCTAAGTTGGTTTCATAATGATACCACAGTCCGGAGTCTAACCACCGTGGGGGAGGTTAGTAATAATTTTTCAGCCGTTTGAAGTTTAGACATGATAGATGAATGTTGGAATGCTGCGTCTTTTTTTAGTCGGGAACCTACAGCTATACATTGTCCCCGAAAGACGGCTTTATGTGCCTCCCACAGGGTGGAGGGCTCAGAGACCGTACCTACATTAAGTTGAATATATTCCGTTAGGCCATTAGATAGGATATCTTTAGGTTTGGGGGTGTGAAGAAACGTCTCATTGAGTCTCCAGTGACAATTTTTAGGGAAAGTATAGGAAAGGTGAATATTTAAATGGATGGAGGAATGATCTGACCATGTTATTGGGTTGATTTCAGAGTAAACCGTTGATGTCAAGAGAGGTGTAGAAATAAAGAAATGAAGATTTTTAGCTCTCATTAGTTTACGGAATGATTTAGAAAGGCGATTAGTTTTGGAAGGTGAAGTTGATGGGAACAATGTGCGTCTATCTTTGTCAGGAGACATTGTCACATTAAAATCCCCTCCAATCACCATAAAGGGTTGGTAAAATTTGTCTAGAGTGTCAAACAGAGAGGATAGGAAGCTAATCTGACCAGAGTTGGGAGCATAGACATTTACTATAGTGAGGGGATGGGTGAGAAATCAGCAATTCAGAATAATAACTCTGCCCTGGGGGTCCAGGTGAGAAGATGTGACTCGTAGAGGACAGAGTCGGTTAATCAAAATAGCCACCCCCACTTTTCCAGACGGGTCAGAAGCCAGAAAAGATGTCGGGAAGTGTTTGCTAGTGAATTTGAGGGATCCCCCAGGGCGGAAATGAGTCTCCTGAACTAGGATTATATCTGCCTTGGAAGTTTTAAACTCTTTCAAAGCCAGCCATATTTTTTGAATAGAGTTTAAACCTTTAACATTATACTTCAAAAATTTCAGTGCCATAACAACTTAGTCAAGAGAAAAAGCATTAAGTATTTTATACAACATACAATAGGGTGGGGGTTCCATGGTATACTGTAAAAGGAATACATATCAAGTATTTTAAGAACATGTGTAACAGTGGTAGCAAGGTGACTGAGTGAAGTAGATTATATGAAGATTAGTGGCCTCAGGTTAAAAAAAAAGGAAACCTGAGGAAAAAAACAAAATGAATAAGAAAAAAAAATAAAAAAAATAAAAGTCCAAAGGAAAAAAAGTTTTCAACGTTCAACACGTAGAAACCTGGAAGGCTGGGTGCCACCAGGAAGCCCAGATCTGAGCCGTGGGTCAAGAGGGGGAGCATGAGGACCCTTGAACATAGGGCCTAGGAGGTCTCCCACCACTCTTCAGAGGGAAAAAATTGCCCGGATTCCAAAAACAAATAAAAAAGAACTATTAACCAACCTTGCAATCAGGGCAGCTGTAGTATAACAAGCCGTACAACCCCTTGGGTTACGGGATATATGGACCCACTAATGGGTTATTGATCACTCAAAAAGAAACACAGTGACTGGGGATCAAATAAAATGGTGTATTCAGCCTCAGTCATTGGGAAGGATGTTCAAGTTGGAAATCTTGAGGTAGGGCGCTTCTGGGGTGTGAAATTTGACTTGGATGGTTTTTGTCTCACCGGTGTCCACACGCGACTCAGAGACATCAGTGGTTTGGGAGTAGTTGGGAGAGGCGGAGGATCTTCGTCAAGGAGGGGTGGTAAACCCAAGTTGCGCAGAAAGGTGTCGCTCTCCTTTATATCACGTAAGGAGTATTGTATACCGTCCCGTGATGCAGAGAGGCGAAAGGGGAAACCCCATCAGTACATTACTTTGTGGGATTGAAGATGCAGGGTTAAAGGGCGAAGATTTCTCCTTCTATTTAGAGTAATAGGTGAGAGGTCGCTAAAGATTTGAATGTTGGATTTCTTTAATTAGATTCGGGATTGGTTGTGAGTAGCCAAGGTCAGAGCTTCTTTGCTATCATAGTAATGAAACCTGACAATCACATCTCTGGGGTTAGCCCCTGTTGGAGGTTTAGGGGCAAGTGATCTGTGAGCCCTGTCTAAATGCCAGTCTATGTCAGGGATTTTGGGGGCCACCACATTGAAGAGGCTTAAAAGGTAGGAGCGAAGGTCTTTATCTTCCACAGCTTCAGGAATACCTCTGAATCTCAAGTTTTTCCTACGTTCTCTGTTTTCCAGGCCTTCCTGTTGGGTTTGGAGCCGAGTGATTGCGTTTTTTGTGGTGGCATTGTCTTCCTCCAACACCTGTACATACTGAACCATTTCATCAAATTTATATTCTAGGGAGTCGGTGTGTTCTCCTAGTTGGTCATTTTCCCCTCTCAATACTTCTTGTGCGATGTTGTGGGTGATAGCTTGGAGCAGGGAATGTAGTTTGGCATCTAAAACCTCCGCTGTCAGCGGGGGGGGGGGGGGATCCTGACGTAGGGGTAGAGGTAGTATCAAAAAGAGTACCTGTGTTTAGTTCTGACTGGTCCGATGTGGTCTGTGTGTCTTCAAGAGTTCCCAAAATCGTGGATGATGGTCTACTTAGAAAGCTATCCATCTTGGAGGGAATCTGAGGCTTAAGGGTTGTTGAATAGTTGCGTCTTTGGCCCCCAATTTTGCCCATGGGGTGTACGGCTGCTATGGAAGGCTGAAGAGGTGACTGCCGTGTATATTGTAGCTATAGGTCGGTCAACGGGGGTCTTGGAGAGATGGTGGGGGACGCAGCCCAAGTCTCACATGCCCGTCATGATCAAAATCTTCATATATCAAGTATTTTGCTTTTAGAGGACATGAGCATAAGGATTAGTATCTTTAGATTCAATTGTCTTCAATTGTAGGGGGAGGAATGTCTCTTTAAAGACCTGCTGTCTTTTCCATACAGAGTGTGTTGCAGAGCTGACAGGTATTTGATGCTTATAATATAGGTGTGAGAGGTGAATGATAATTTAGGTGACTCACCAAGTTTAGTAGAATGAAGGTCAGCTGGGTATTTAGGAAGAGTGGAAGAAAAGTTAGTGAAGGTGTCCTTGGAGTAGCAAGATGGCCACTGTCTTCCACAAGTAGGCCGGAGCCTCAGGCTTTCCTAGGCTGTGACCTGGGGAGTAGGTGGCAGGCCATGGTTGTCCCAGATCGGCTTTCCCCTGTTCTTCTTCTGGCCCTCAGGGTTTCTACACCATGCACCTATCTTCCGGAGATGTCCGCTATAGGAAGGGTTGGGTTAGTGGTCGCTCGTACCGTCAATTGCGGAACTTGAGCCCGGGCATGCTGGAGGCTTCACAGACCTCAAGATGGCGGCGGGCCGTGAGCGTTCGGATTCAATCCCTACAGTGCTTGCAGACCTCCACTGCGCCCGTACACCGCCCGATCCTCCCCCAGGACAACACCAGCAGAAGCCGGGTTTCCTCCAGTTCGGCCGACCTCGGCACTCGAGCCCGGGGATGCTGAAGGCCTGCAGGCCGCAAGATGGCGGCGAGTCTCTGCTGTGAGGAGCCGGCCGCGGCCCAATAAAAACTCGATCGGCCGTCCCGACTCCGAAATTTCCCCAGGGGATGATCCGCCAGGTGCCCAGTGATTCCTGGGTGAAGCTTTGAGGTTCACCAAGTCTCGGAGCCCGTAGGATGACGCTGGATTCCAGAAGGCTCAGCGGAGCTATTCAGCAGCACGTCCTGTCTCTTCAGTGTCCGGACACGCCCCCCAGTTGCACATCTTTGGCCTGAACTGGCATTCTGATGGTGCACTGTGTGTTGGCAAGGCCAATTGTAGCCTCTGCCAGAAGCAAGGGTGACACTGGAGGAGCATAATTGTCACCACATGACAGAACAAGAACATTAATGGCAGGGTCACCAGGTATTTTAATAAATGATGAAGCTATCAAAAAGGTTCATAACACTTTTTAATATTACATTGACATGTTAAAACCTACTATGGAATTTGGTGATTGGGTTTAGATCTACTGTAAAGCCTAATTTAAGTCTAAGACCATATTTCAAGTCCGAGTAAGGAGTATGTTATGAATTGTTGACTTATTTGGTTTGGAAATGTTTAAAACATCCTTTGTTTCTCTCTTTCCACTGCTCTGTGCTGGCATAGCTGAGTAACAGCCCCACCCATCAGCACAAGTGTCATCATATAGACCTGAAGCTAATTAGTACAATGCCTGTCTAACTGACTATCTGTTTGGCTTTAAAAACCACTTCCTATCCAATGACGTACCCGTAAGTCGCTGGGCTTTTTCGGTGGTTGTACCGGGATAATGCCTTCAGCTCGTTTTTAGACCCAGCAGTCAGCTCTATTGTAATAGCAATCGAGCAGCTTACTAGCCACTCAATTGCTATTACAAGCAGCTGGAGAGGACATCCCCATCCCACTGCCTTCCATGGCTCCCTTTAGGCTCTTCCATCCCATCAGAAGACTAGAGGGACCATCTGGTGCTTCCAGGATCGGCTTTGATTGGCTGTTAGTAACAGTAAAACAGAAGCGATGACATGACTTTTTCTCAGAAACCATTGGCACCAGTTTTTAAAAATCTAAAGCATTCAGACACACCAATCTTGGTGCCTTGAAAATGCTTTTAAGTGCAGACCCCAGATCTCTCCATAAAGAGTACCTGTCACATGCCTATTGCTGTCATGTTTACATTCCTTGTGACAGCAATAAAAGTGATAACAAAAAATTAAAGCAACAGTGTAAAAAAAACAAAAAAATAAAAAATAAAAAAAATGAAAGTGCCCCCGGCCTCCCATGCACACACGCAAATGCGTACGCGCATGTCAGCCCACACGCACGCGAACAGTGATCGTCCCACACATGTGAAGTATCACCGTGAACGTTAGATCGTGAGCAGTAATTCCAGCTCTAGACCTCCTTTGTAAATCTAAAGTGGTAACCTGTAAAGGCTTTTAAAGTGTCGCTTATGGATAGTAAGATTTACGTGTTTATCGCCCTTGCACGGGCGTGCACAATTTTAAAGTGTGACACGTTTTGTGTCAATTTACTCAGTGTAACATCATCTTTTATATTTTACAAAACTGTGGGTTATGTATTGTGGGTTTTTTTTGCATTAAAATTAAAAAAAGTGTATTTGTTCTAAAAATTGCATTTGAAAAAACGCTGCACAAATACCGTGTGACTTTAAAAAAATTGCAAAACCCACCAATTTATTCTCTAGAGCCTCTGCTTTAAAAAAGATATAATGTTTTGGGGTTCTAACTAATTTTCTAGCAAAAAATATTGATTGTTACCTGTGAACAAAAAGTGCCAGAAAAGGCCTGGACTGGGGGTAGTTATGGTATGAAATGGCAGGATTGTCATTTCCATTCCTAATCAGGTTTAAAAATGTTGACAGCTGTCAGCACTAACTGGGGTCTAGCACTTGGCTGAAGTACTCCAGTTAGTACTTCATTTAAAATTGACTGTAGTACTTTTTTAGGGTGCATTTATAGTCTAGCTCTGCAATAGTGTAATTTATTAATCTGATCTCAGAATGTCTTGTATATAACTTCTCTGGAAAATGTTGTTAAACCATATGAAGTGATGTCTATTTTCTAATTATTTTACTGTTTGGTAAATACAGCCATTGTATTACTTAGTTTAAAAACAACTTGTAAATGCATGTCTGTAGTACCATGCTTTTTAAATCCCATCCAGTATGTATGGAAAATTATTAAAGTAAACTAAAAAAAAATATTAAAGTAGACTATACATATACTAAAATCAAAGAAATCAAAAATAAATTAATATATACAGTATACACACATATACATACTTGTTTCATTCTACAGTAAAATAACAGATATAGGAATATTGAGTTTTCAGATAAAGATCAATGCAAAATAATAAGAGAAAAAAGAACATTTTATTACACTTATTTTTTATATTGTATTGTGTTCTGTTTAATAAATATATACTGTATCCAACTATAATGTCATTCAGCTGGTTTGTGTTCTTTGAGTTTTGGACAGTGCAGTGTTCCAAAACACTTATCACTGCTTATTCAGAGAATATATAAATTTTTGTTCTCTAAAATCATTTGGATGTGTCCTGCTGAGCTTATATTTTTTCATGCACTAACAAGGGTAAGTGGTTCCAGGTGGTAAGCTGTGAAGTAGAGCCCCTCTGTATCACTTCATTAGGCTTGCCGGGACTGAACTCCTCTTCAGTAAACAGCTAAAGAGTTTCTTTTCAAACCAATGGCCCTTTGAGTGTGAATTCAGACTTTTACAATTTAAAGCAGAAAAAAACAGAGATCCCAATTTCATCTTACTTGAATCAAGGACAACAACACACACACATGCACGCACACATAAATGTCTTAAATAAAATAAATATATACATTTAAAATAACAATATGTCTGCAAAAAAAAAAAAAAAGTGAGGGGAAATCTCCAAGGGGAAAAAGAAAACAATGAACATGTATATTTTAGTAAACTAAAGCAGCCCATGGACTATGCAAATTTCTTTATTTCAACCATGGGTGGAAGGAAAGCAAATAGTTTGATTCAGTGTTGATGGGGGAATCCCTCCCCTCACCCCCCCCCCTCACCCCCCTACCAGCAGAACACACGGATCCCCTCGACTCCCCTGCCCGCAATGATCGCATGCAAGAAATCTCATAGGACAGTTGTACTGAAGTCAAGTGATGGACTTCCTAGACATGAATAGAATCTACCCTGGTCCCTGCTGAATCATCCCAGATTCAATCCATCCATAGCTAGCTTAAGGGAAGACTACTGCCTTAAAGTTTGTGACCGTAACATTAATAATGTAGAAGCTTTGGAGCTGATTTACGTATGTCCTTTACCAGTTTTAAATGTTCGTCTCTCTTTGATTTCAATTTGGTTAAGATTCATCAGCAAGTCTTTAGCAAAGTTTGATAAACTCACCTTGAAAAAAAACCCAGGTTTATCCCTAATCAAATGTGGCTATTTTGAATATGCCTAAACAGAGTGGCCACAAAAGTAATTGACAGAATATACTAGTATTTAAATGTTAGACACATATCTATTCTTACATCTTTATATAAACTTGACAGGGATTTGCAGAGCAGTATGATTATTTATAAAAGGAGTAGAGCAGAATTTATTTCCTTTTTAGGCAATTTTAGGTACTCTGTTTGAAAAATGGGATGGTTCCATTTGGCAGAGAGAGAGGTTTGTCACTTAACTGATTCATGTGCATGTGTTTTCAGCTTGAGCTCCAGGGCTGTGTAAATAACAGGCTTCTTATAACAAACAAGCTAAGGAAAAATAGGTATTCATGAAAAAACACAAATATTGGCCTTTCAAATGTATATAAGAATATAAAATATTAATATGCAATAATTACCAGACTACAATAAATATTATAATATATATATATACATATATAGTGGCTTGCGAAAGTATTCGGCCCCCTTGAACTTTTCAACCTTTTGCCACATTTCAGGCTTCAAACATAAAGATATAAAATTTTAATTTTTTGTGAAGAATCACCAACAAGTGGGACACAACTGTGAAGTGGAACGAAATCTATTGGATATTTTAAACTTTTTTAGCAATTAAAAAACTGAAAAGTGGTGCGTGCAAAATTATTCGGCCCCTTTACTTTCAGTGCAGAAAACTCACTCCAGAAGTTCAGCGAGGATCTCTGAATGATCCAATGTTGTCCTAAATGACTGATGGTGATAAATAGAATCCACCTGTGTGTAATCAAGTCTCTGTATAAATGCACCTGCTCTGTGATAGTCTCAGGGTTCTGTTGAAAGCGCAGAGAGCATCATGAAGACCAAGGAACACACCAGGCAGGTCTGTAATACTGTTGTGGAGAAGTTTAAAGCCAGGTTTGTATACAAAAAGATTTCCCAAGCTTTAAACATCCCAAGGAGCACTGTGCAAGCGATCATTTTGAAATGGAAGGAGTATCAGACCACTGCAAATCTACCAAGTCCTGGCTGTCCCTCTAAACTTTCAGCTCAGACAAGGAGAAGACTGATCAGAGATGCAGCCAAGAGGCCCATGATCACTCTGGATGAACTGCAGAGAACTACAGCTGAGGTGGGAGAGTCTGTCCATAGGACAACAATCAGTCGTACACTGCACAAATCTGGCCTTTATGGAAGAGTGGCAAGAAGAAAGCCATTTCTCAAAGATATCCATAAAAAGTCTCGTCTAAAGTTTGCCACAAGCCACCTGGGAGACACACCAAACATGTGGAAGAAGGTGCTCTGGTCCGATGAAACCAAAATCAAACTTTTTGGCCACAATGCAAAACGATATGTTTGGCGTAAAAGCAACACAGCTCATCACACTCAACACACCATCCCCACTGTCAATCATGGTGGTGGCAGCATCATGGTTTGGGCCTGCTTTTCTTCAGCAGGGACAGGGAAGATGGTTAAAATTGAGGGGAAAATGGATGCAGCTAAATACAGAACCATTCTGGATGAAAACCTGTTGGAGTCTGCAAAAGACCTGAAACTGGGACGGAGATTTATCTTCCAACAAGACAATGATCCCAAACATACAGCAAAATCTACAAAGGAATGGTTCACAAATAAACTTATCCAGGTGTTAGAATGGCCAAGTCAAAGTCCAGACCTGAATCCAATCGAGAATCTGTGGAAAGAGCTGAAAACTGCTGTTCACAAACGCTCTCCATCCAACCTCACTGAGCTCGAGCTGTTTTGCAAGGAAGAATGGGCAAGAATTTCAGTCTCTCGATGCGCAAAACTGATAGAGACATACCCCAAGCGACTTGCAGCTGTAATCGCAGCAAAAGGTGGCTCTACAAAGTATTAACGCAAGGGGGCCGAATAATTTTGCATGCCCCACTTTTCATTTTTTTATTAGTTAAAAAAGTTTCAAAAATCCAAAAGATTTCGTTCCACTTCACAATTGTGTCCCACTTGTTGGTGATTCTTCACAACAAATAAAAATTTTATATCTTTATGTTTGAAGCCTGAAATGTGGCAAAAGGTTGAAAAGTTCAAGGGGGCCGAATACTTTTGCAAGCCACTGTATATATTGTAGCAGTGGGACCCCGTGCTACTCGGAAGATGGGTGGTTTACGCCCGATTCTTGACGAAACAGACACGCTGATTGTCCAGCTGTGGGCTGGCTTCATAATAACCGAGAGCTAGGGCTCAGGGCTCCACTCAACAGACAGAAAGTTTGTGCATGGGAGTCAGGAGGACTCCCATCCTCTGCAGGAGTCAGAGAGGCTGCATGGGGCAGTCAAATTGTGCATATGTCTGCAAGAGGCAAATTTAGTCTGTGACAAAAGCAGCAAGGAGCTGATCGTAAGTAAGCTATGAGAGAGCTTGACTCTAAGAAACTCTATTGGTCTGAGGAGCAGACCTAAGACCTAGGCTTGAGGCCTGAAGCAGCCGTGTGGCAACAGAGCCAGGAGGCTGAAGTATTCTGAGTGTGCAAGGTACAGTAATGGTGGAACCCCCTGCATGGGCTACTGATGTATTTTGTGTGAACTTTTCCATTCTTTTAAATAAAAGTGGGCTACCATGCCCTTAAAAATACAGTTTTGGACTGGTGCATGCTTTGAAAATGCACCTACCACTTGAGTTTGATCACCTTGATCTTACAATATATATATTTTTACTATCGCACACATTTATTAACTAATAAAAATATATATATAATAGGTTTTACCTAACAATGAGAAAACTCTAGGGGCATATTTATCAAGCTGTAAATGTGAATTTCACCAAACATTCACTGGTGGTGAATGAATCACTGTCATTTACAGGAAAAGTGCTGGAATATAACTGAGCAAAAATACATAATCATCTCCCTGCTGCAGCATCTGATGCCGCAGCTGGCCCTCACTGGCTCTAAGCCTGAGAATTGAGTGATCATGTGATCGCTGATCACTCAGAACTGAGGAATTGAACGGGTCCACTGACTGTCAGTCTCCACTCTGTGCTCTGACCCTCCAGTACTCACTGGAGCACCAGGCAGGAGAGAGGGGGGAGTGGCTGACTCAGGCATCTAGAGGGATGCTGAGAAGCTGAGCCAGCTGCTGGACAGGAATCTGGGTGCATTATGACATTATTGTTGAGATCGCTCCAGAGTCTGAAGTGGATCTATGACATCATCTGACAGTGGACTTTAGCCCATTGTCTGCTTATTCTGGGTCAAAGGAGTGCACTTCTGTGATCCACATGTGATGTATAGATAAAAGAGTTTTGGCCATACTTCTCTTTCAAAACACATGCACCAAGAATATTTACCTGCAGTGAAAGGTTGGCTGCTTTATAAATATGCCCCAAAGAAAGAATAAAAATGCACAAAAACCTTATTATTTTTATTTTCATAGGAAGCACAAAAAGTATGCTACTGCCTTCGGGTTTTGTGAGCAAATGAATGAAAACAGCAGCCATTTGCCAAAATGTATTTGTTTTTTCCAAAATCGCTTATTTTGCATCTTCAAAATGTCTGTTCAACAACTAATTATAAAAACATGTTGCTTTGCCTTTCTCATCAAGAGTTTGTCTAAAAATGACACATAACCCAGATGTTTGCTCTGTCACTTGATCAGCCATATGCCTTTTCATCGTGTACAGCCATAAGTTGATCAGAATTTTTAGTGCAGTTTTTTAAGCCTTTTACGTAAATTTGCTGATGGTTCAATTTATCTATGGGGATTTAACAAATTGGCTTACATATAGAAAAAAACTGCTTAATGTGGGCATTTTTTGTTATTCATTAAATGCCAGCCAGATAAGTTTTTAGCCAATTCGATTATGCTACTTGCTTATAAAGCAGGTTAAAAAAATAATTAAAAAATATCTGACTTTTATATACAATGATCAACCATAACATTAAGATTACTGACAGGTAAAGTGAATAGCATTGATTATCTTGTTACAATGACATCCGAAATTTGGAAGGATATATTAGGCATCAAGTAAACATTTTGTCCCTGAAGTTGATATGCTGAAAACTGAAAAATGGGCAAACATAAGGATCTGAGCAACATTGACAAGGGCCAAATTGTAATGGCTAGACCCATGCTGACCTATGTCCACAGCCACAATTGCCTATAATGGGCATGTGAGCATCAGAACTGGATCACAGAGCAAGGTGGCTTGGTCTGATAAATCATATTTTATTTTACATCATGTGCATCGCCAGGTGCTCAATCCAACTGAGCATATCTGAGATGTCTGGAAAAACAAGCCTGATCCATACAGGCCCTCAACTCACAACTTACAGGACTTAAAGTGGTTGTAAAGGCACAAGGTTTTTTTTACCTTCACGCATTGTATGCATGAAGGTAAAAAAACCTTCTGTGTGCAACAGCCCCCCAAAACTTACCTGAGCCCCCTCTCAATCCAGCGATGTCCACGAGAGCCTTGCCTCTCTGAGACTCCCACTCCTAATTGGCTTTTGGCGGCAGCAAGAGCCATTGGCTCCTGCTGTTGTCAATCACAGCCAGTGAGCCAATCAGGAAATGGGTGGCGGAGGCGAACCACAGCTCTGTGTGTGAATGGACACAAAGAGCAGCGGCTCAGAAGCACATCTGCTTAGGTGCTCTCAGAGCAAGATGCTTACTGAGGGGCACCCAGCAGGAGGGAGGAGCCAGGAGCTCTGGCGTGGGACTCGAGAAGAGGAGAATCTGGGCTGCTGTGTGCAAAACCATTGCACAGAGCAGGTAAGCATACCTTGTTTGATATTTTCTTTTTTTTTTAAACAAGGCTTTAATATCGCTTTAACGGATCTGCTAATGACGGCTTGGTGCCATTAACAAGTCAGTGCTGTTTTGGCAGCAAAGGGGACTGTTTTGGTAGCAAAAGGGGGACCTACTCAATATTAGGTAATCATAATGTTATGGCTGAATGGTGTATATGTGGCTTATAACTTATACAACATTTGCCTCAGTTTCACGAGTTGCAATTAAACGTTTTAAAGCAGACCCTAAGAGCAGCTCTGGTAAAAACATTTCCCCTGGCTCTTTTCCCCTGCTTCTGTCACCTTCTTTCCAGCGTTATCCTAGGGAATGCTAAGAACCCAAAATCTCACAGAACAGAAGCATCCCCTTATGATATTTTGAATATTCAGTATTTCCTCGGACCTAGCTGAAAGGATAATGTCATCACTAGGCCTCATGGGTGGAAGCCAAGGTAAGTCTATTAACCAACTAATCCCTCAGATTTCAAGAAAAGCATTTTTGTCATGCAGTGGCACTGAAAAAGGTGACTTTGCTTGGTAGTGCAAGGTCAGCTTTAAGTAGGAAGAAGTGTTTCATGGTATTGAGTGATGTCATCTTAAGCTTTTCTAAAATAACAACATCAATGCAACAGTGTTCCAGTAACTACATTGTTTACAATACCATGTGTCCTGTATATTCTTATCCCAGTGGGATAGCAGCATTGGTCCCATCAATTTTCAGAGACCAAAAAAATGCTAGTGGGCATGGACTGTAACCACCTGCTTACATGAGTATTTGTTTACATCAGAACTGCTTTTCTCCCAATATGAGTCCATGGGAATGCTAATAAAATAAATGTCAAAATTAATATATTGTTTCCTGAACTTGCTGACAAGATATATGAAATGTTTTAACATATTGCTAAATAAAATTTTTTTGATGATGGGTACACTTTAAGGAAAATGTTTTGTTAAGGACTGTAGCTTCAGATTATTTATTTGCTTTGATTAAAAATCATTTTCTGCAAACGAAGAAACCTCCAAAGTTAAATTGTATTCCATCACCTAATCTACGAGCTGGATGCATCTCACTACACAAGACTAAATGAGCAAATACAGATTCTCACTCGAGAAAGACTGTGTATCACTTCATAATTGGGCAATATTTTTTGAACTAGAGAAAAAGTAACTACAAATACATTTGTTCATCCACATATAACAACTGCAAATGCACAAGAAAAAAAAACAATTTACATTAACATTAATGAGAAATGGCTAGAACAATTGTTGAATATTAAGCAACAGCAAAAAGCACAATTAATTTGTAAACATTTCTCAGACTCATGTGAGAGTTCATTATTTTCAGTGCTATGGTAAAATATTCTGATTCCTAATAAAAGGATGGACATGGTAAGCCTAATGTGGTGCCTATATTTAAAATAGGACCAAAGTTTGTACCAAGAACTATAGACCTGTTAGCTTAACTTATATAGTTTGGAGGATACTGGAGAGTTTAATAAAAGACGACATAGATGAGTTCTTGCTGGTAAAAGTATTTTAAGCAACAGACAGCATGGATTCATGAAAGACAGAAGTTGTCAGACAAATCTGATTATTTTTTATGAGGAGGTAAGTAAAACCTTAGACAAAAGGAGTGGCTGTGGATGTGGTATACTTGGATTTTGCAAAAGCGTTTGACACAGTTCCCCACACACGGTTAATGTGTAAGGTTAAGTCTACAGGTCTGTTTGTTTAGGGATAGAAAACTGGCTAAAAGACAGAATTCAGAGAGTAGTGGTTAATGATTCATACTCTGAATGGTCTAAGGTTATCAGTGGTGTACCCCACGGTTTGGTGTTGGGACCATTACTTTTTAATATATTTATTAATGGTATAGGGTCTGGGATTAAAAGTAACATTTCAGTCTTTGCAGATGACACCAAGCTATGAAGTGGAATAAGATCCTTACAAAATGTCTCCAACTTACAAGCCAACCTCAATGCACTGTTTAATTGGGTAACTATGTGGCAAATTAGGTTTAATGTTGATAATTGTTTTGCAATTTGAGGCTAAGAATATGCATGCATCATACATACTAGGGGGAGTACAACTGGGGGAATCAATGGTGGAAAATGATCTTGGCTTTGATAGATCATAAGCTTGATAATAGCATGCAATTCTAAGCCCACGGTTCTCAAACCTAGCAAAATCCTTTCTTGTATTAAGAGAGGTATGGACTGCAGAGAGAAAGATATAATTTTAACCCCATACAAATCATTAGTAAGACCTCATCTAGAATATGCAATTCAGTTTTGGGCACCAGTTCACAAAAAAGATATCGGGGAACTGGAGAAAGTGCAGAGAAGAGCAACCAAACTTATAGGAGGCATGGAGGAGCTCAGCTATGAGGAAATTTTAGAGGAACTGAATCTATTTTCTCTTGAGAAGGGGAGATAAAAGTGGAGTTCCACCCAAAAATTGAACTTTCTCTTTAAGTGCAGGTGACACCCTGACATGCCACATTTGACATGTCATTTTTTTGGGGGGAAGTGGATACCCTCTTTTTAGAGGGATCCAGCTCCCACATCCTCCTGGGGCACCGCGGTCATATGTCACATGTCCCAGATGATTGCCCGGCAAGTCACAGTGCGCACAGTGAAGCCACAGCCGGGCGCCCACAGTGACAATGCCAGCCCTGCAGAGAGGAGGGGGAGAGGAGCGGGGCTTTGTTCGCCTGCATCGCTGGACCGTGGGAAAGGTGGGTGTCTGATTAATAAAAGTCAGCAGCTACACTTTTTGTAGCTACTGACTTTTATATGGGTGGAACTCCGCTTTAAGGGGGATATGATCAACATGTATAAATTCATAAGGACTGGATTTTCTATATGTACATAATATAACTGGATACTAGCATTATTAGGTAAAGTTGATCCAGGGAATATCCAATTGCCTCTCGGGGGGATCAGGAAGGAATTTTTTCCTCTTCTGAAGCAAATTGGATTATGCTTTGCTGTTTTGTTTTTTTACTTCCTCTGGATCAACTGTGGGTATAGGATTGTGTATATGGGATTGTAATTTTTTTTCTTTCTTTTTCCCTTTTTAAAGGGTTAAATTTTTATAGATGGACTTGTGTCTTTTTTCAACCTGACTAACTATGTAATTTATTGAAAAAATTAGCGGGCTTGTAGGAAGGTTTTCAAAATGTCACAGCTAACAGCTTTATGACAAAATTAAGTTTTATGCAAAACATGAATTTTAAAAAGACAAATATACAATAAAGAACAGTTGCTTCTTTTAAAAATATTTTTGGGGTTTATGATGAATGACCTATTGTTGAAAATAAGTCCCTACTTTTGATGATCATTTTTTATCAGTTAACACCTGTTTTATTCCTTTATTAATAGTTTTTGAGTTAGGTTAAGTTGAGTTGAGTTATTGAATTTCATGGGTAGGGCAAAGCAAGAAATGCTGACTGAATGAAAAAAAAATGATCCAATTCCCCCATCTACATTGACTACTCCAGCTGTGCTATTGTGTTCTGATGGCGAGAAGACTTCCCCGCCATTAGAATACAATAAATGATGCCAGCAATAGCCAGCGACACTGATCAATCAAGAAAAACCAAGAGGTTGGTTGTACAGAAGTCAATTGGTAAACCAGTGTGCCCATACATGGTTGGAAATTTTGAAACATGTATGGCCGGCTTTAGTATATTACAAAGCATTTTCTTTTTTCCTCTTTTGTGCAGTTATGCATTCATAGGCTTTTTATTACCTACCGTATTTTGCCCAATTAAAAGCAAATTATGTTTTACACAAGAGTTAGTTACTTCATTAAAGTAAAATAAGCATCAAATGGAAAAGTATTTTGTTTTATCCTTCTTTATATACTGTTGACAAGCTAGATTATAGCTGGTCTTCACTTGCTGTTGGTTTGTCTGCCTACTTATTTGACTAACATGTGTAAAACCACCTGCCCTCACCCCTTCCTGTGTAAGTATTTGCACTTGACTTGCTGTACATCTCTTCAGTTGACTGTGAGTTGGCTGTTACCCATGGAGCAAAGCTAGGAGCTGCAGCTAAGTTGTGTCAAGCAGCCACATCCAAGTCTCAGGCAAGGACGGGGCACTTTTTTAGACTCTGCACTTCAGGAAAGCCCATACCTACCACTGATGACCCAGAAAATAAACACAAATTCATAGTGACAAGTGATGAATCATCACTATAGGCATATGCACATTTCTAGTCCATAACAGACAAGATCCTACTAACAAAGTAGATTTATTCCATCAATGCCCTCATTACCACAAGGGTTAAGAAATAAATATAATTCTAATAGATATAATTATATCCAATATTAACAAGTAATTGATCCTGAAAAGTGTGTTTTATTAGGTAACTCCTGAAAAGCTTTGTCCATAGGGTATTAATACACAATTAACCTTTAGAAATCCACTCCTATTATATTCAGCATGAGATTTTTGAAGCCAATGAAGCAGCATTTTAAATTGTTTTGCATTTAAATCATTAATTTCCAATCTCCATCCATCATTAACCTAATTGATCTCATTTAAACATGCAGATTGTAGCTTTCCGCTTTCATGTTTTAGCAGAAGTTTTTTTCTTTCTCTTTTGCTGCTTTTTTGGTTTCGTGCTGTTACAGTATCACTGATGAAGGTATTCATATTTTATTTTAGAGATTTTTGAATACCATATTTGAAAAGTCAAATTGGAAGAAGATTAGTATTCATTAATTACTTTATGGCACACATTTAGATTTTTATTCAGACAGTTTTTCGATGTATAGCGATGCCCTTGGTTGTTTATGCAATATTGCCTTTAAATGAGTTAAGTTTTAGCAGCTCTTTTTACTAGAAATTTATGTTGCCCTAAACCTGACATAACCCTATGTAAGAGTACATAGAGCTGGATATTTGGGATTCACAAGAAACTACAATGGAAATTTAATGTCATTCACAAATATTAATCAGACAAAAAGTGATAGGAAATCCCAAGTTTTACACTTGTTCTTAAAATAAGAGGTGAGCGGAAATCTTCCACTGTTATGATGATAACTTGTAGAGATTTCTTCTTATTCCCTGTTGTGCTTCTAGGACAAGGAGCATAAGTAAATCTCTCCAGTGGAATGCAGAAAGCAAAACATAAATTGACAGGGGTTTCAACCCTTCCTTTATCTTTATGTTTGATAGACATACATTTTAAGATCATGTAACTAGTGATTAGGAATTTGCTTGAATAATTAATGAATATTACCTTAATTTTCTGTAAATCCAGAATCTTCACTACACATATCTATCCATAAAGCTTCATATTTTGTCTCTGTTTTAACTCTTTACTCACAGGTGAATGGGTATGTTACTATTTTTTGGATGATCAAAACAGTATATTGAAGTTGTTGAAGTATTTTTGCTTATCCCACCAAGCATATTTGTCATATTTATATATGAATTAAATTAGGAATAGCATACAACTCCCATTTATTTTAGGCTTTCAATGCCTAGTGAATATTCTATCTAAAGGTTGGTGTATTCACTAATTACCTTTCGCATTCCCTAATGAATCAAGTTATCATTACTTGAATATTTATCTTTGCAAACCTGAGTCTTCTAAATCCCTGAAGCCTAGTACACAACACTAGTTTTTTTTTCGTTCAACCCAGTGAAAAAAAAACTGATAGCTCAAGTCAGTGCCCCATGACAGCAGCATATTTATCCCTTTCATGACCATGCCTATTTCTGACAATTGGTGTTTACAAGTTAAAATCTGTATTTTTTGCTAGAAAATTACTTAGAACCCCCAAACATTATGTATATTTTTTTAGCAGAGAATTTAGAAAATAAAATAGTGATTGTTGCAATATTTTATGTCACACGGTATTTGTGCAGCGGTCTTTTAAACGCAACTTTTTGGGGAAAAAGACACTTTCGTGAATTTTAAGAAAACAAAACAGTAAAGTTAGCCCAATTTTTTGTATAATGTGAAAGATGATGTTACGCTGAGCAAATGGATACCAAACATGTCACGCTTTAAAATTGCGCACACTGGTGGAATGGCGATAAATTACGGTACCTAAAAATCTCCATAGGCGACATTTAAAAAAAAATAGCGGTTACAGGTTAGAGTTTACAGAGGAGGTCTAGTGCTAAAATTATTGCTCCCACTCTGACGATCACGGCGATAACTCACATGTGTGATTTGAACACTGTTTACATATGTGGGCGCGACTTCCGTATGTGTTTTCTTTGCTGTGTGAGCACGGGAGGACGGGGGCGCTTTAAAAGTTTTTTTTTTTTAATTTCATTTATTTTTATTTTTTTACATTGTGTTTTAAAAAAAAAAAATTCATCACTTTTATTGCAGTAATAGGTGGTGACAGGTACTCTTTATGGAGGGATCAGGGGTCTAAAAGACCCCAAATCGATCCTTTGCACTTCAAAGTATTCAAATTGCTGAAAACGACGATTCTGAATACTGTATATTTTTTAAAAACTGGCGTCATTGGCAGCCGAGTAAACAGGAAGTGACGTCGTCACTTTCTTTTTACAGAGGAAGACTGTAACGAAGCCGTTTCCAGCTTTGTGCCAGTCTCTCGCTAGTCACCGGAAGTGGCGGATCTATGATCGGGACTCCTGGTGGAACGGGAAGCCTGATAAGAGCGGCAGAAGGCGGCGGTGAAGGGGGTTGTCCCCTCCCACACCTCCGGGACAACAACCGAGCGGCTTTTAGCCACATCGGTTGTCATCCCTGGATAGCTGATTGCCCGCTCTAAAAAACGGTACCGGATGATGCCTGCAGCTGTGAGCATCATCCCGGTATAACCCCTGAAAGCCAAGGCCGCGTATCTGCGTACGCTCGGTGGCAAGGGGTTAAATTTGGTGTCCAGTTACATTAGCATATTGGGATTTAGAGTTTAGCCCCCCACAGCAAGGGCATGCTGATAGTAGGGGTGTCAGGTAACATAAACAAGCTGCTCCCAATAGACTAATAAAGCTGTTATCAAATGAACTGTTTTCCATTGTTCCGTGGCCCCAACAATCTGCTTTCTAACACAATCTACTGCATGCATCAATATGTAGTAATTCTAAAACAGATTCTGGAATCCCAGCAGACATATTTCTAAAACGCCCAAACAGACAGAACTTTCTATCATTTACACTGAAAACAGCAATATGTTATTAACCACTTCAATGCTGGGCATTTTCACCCCCTTCCTGCCCAGGCCAATTTTCAGCTTTCAGTGCTGCTTTGAATGACAATTGCGCGGTCATACAACACTGTACCCATATGACATTTTGATCATTTTTTTCCCATAAATAGAGCTTTCTTTTGGTGGTATTTGATCTGCTGTTTTTATTGTGCTATAAACAATGAAAGACTGACAATTTTGAAAAAACACAATATTTTTTACTTTTTGCTATAATAAATATCCCATTAAAAAAAACAAAACATATTTCTTCCTCACTTTAGGCTGATATGTATTCTTCTACATATTTTTGGTAAAAAAATCGCAATAAGCATATATTGATTGGTTTGCGCAAAAGTTATAGCACCTACAAAATAGGGGATAGATTTATGGCATTTTTATTTTTTAATTTTTATTTACTAGTAATGGCAGCGATCTGCGATTTTTGTCAGGACTTCGATATTGCGGCGGACAGATCATATAGTTTTGACACTATTTTGGGACCATTCACATTTATACAGCGATCAGTGCTGTACAAATGCACTGATTACTGTATAAATGTCACTGGCAGGGAAGGGATTAACACTAGGGGGCGATCAAAGGGGTTAAATGTGTTACCTAAGGAGTGATTCTAATTGTGGGGGGAGGGGACTGACTGGGGGAGGTGACCAATCGGTGTTCCTCTGTACTGGGAACACATGATCGATCTCCTCTCCCCTAACAGGACGTGGATCTGTGTGTTTACACATACAGATACATGTCCCTGCTCTCTGACCGGCAATCGCGGGTGCCCGGTGGACATCACGGCCGCCAGGCACGCGCATCGGCCCCCAAGTGATGAGGCGGGTACGTGTGCCCCCTAGCGACCAGGAAGCCGAGGACATCATATGACGGCCGCCCAGGAAGAGAGAGACACCTTGCGGCCGTCATTTGACTATACACGGGATGGGAAGAGGTTAATCAAAATATGTTGTATTAAATATTTACTTAAACCCTATGAATAAGTCTAATGATAAAGACTGTTGAATTATACCATGTTAAATCAACTGCTTAATATTGTAAAGGATATATTATGAAATATAAATACCTTCCTATTAGTAGTCAACTTCTAAAGCTTTTGTATAGCAATTTAATAGATAAAATTCATCTTTAATCCAAGCGTCATTAGCTGTACATTTCTTTAATTCATAATAAAGGGAAAACCTTCAAAAGTATTCTTTTGATCCAGCACAATGAAAACATTTTACAACGCATTTGCAGTTTAGACAACCAATGACATTAATCTATTAGTTTCTTATATAAAAGTTATGTAAATAGGAGTTAAAAATTTTCAAGAAGAAAGATTAATACAGTGGGAATAATTGTTAATATAAAATGCTCAGGTCACTGCAAATAATCTTAAATGTAGAAATGGGGGTTATTCCTGCGCTACCAATTGGGACAGTAGGTCTAATACTTAATTTTTTGAGACTATATGCAACTTCTCTTGTTGGCAAGCTGCATGCACCGAAAACAGGGGCTCAAACACCAGCCCAAATTAAATGGTAAGAAAGAGAGGGGGGTGGTGCTGCGCTAACCAGAAGGGTCTCAGCTTATAGAAATAGGTAATATTTCCTAATCTCCATAGATCACAAGGCTTAAAGTGGTGAGAAACGTCAGAAAATCGCATAGATAAAAATAAAGATAAAGAGTATGCTTGAGTGTAGTGACTCAAAATTAATTAA
Source organism: Lithobates clamitans (assembly GCA_037952925.1). Lineage (NCBI taxonomy): Eukaryota > Metazoa > Chordata > Amphibia > Anura > Ranidae > Lithobates > Lithobates clamitans. The sequence continues at coordinate 5,069,343 of JBBGZY010001135.1, forward strand.
AAAGATCCAATCTGTGCTATAGATATATATAAAAAATAAATACTGGTGTATTAGTTGATTGGAATGGTAATAAAAACCAATTTTAAAAATGTGTATTACTTCAATATAGCCAAAGTGCTCGTGCTCTTGTGCATTAAATCTCAAGATCAAACTCATACATATGTTAAGGTGCAAACATGAAATAAACGAATCATATATCAAGTGAAAATGAGCAGAAAAACAAGTGAAGCAAACAAGGAAAACAAAGATGGTCGCCTAATCCTTATATTGCGACCCTGTGCGACAGTGCAAATATATTGTGACAATTCACGTGTGTGAATAAACCCACTCTGATAATAGTGTCCAGAGCAAAAATAATAATTCAAGTGTCCAAAGAAAAAAATATATGTATAGTGTTCACACAGCCAGTGCTTATACGCAAAAACTCCAATGACAGTGAGGTGTTATTTGTAGATCAGACACTCTATATCTTCTTCATGCAGCATGCACTAGTGTAGGTAATGGCCCCTTACCTAGCGGTGCTAGGTCAACCGCATATAAGATGTTAGCTCTCGAGGTCCTGGGTCTTTCCTGTGTCTCTGTGTCCAGACTTGCTGACTCTACAGGATCCTATGGGGGGCTGGGATATGCCTAGCTGAGGTCCTGGTGCAGTGTAGCTGCTAGCTCCTCCTCCACATCATATCTCCATTATATGTAAGACGGAATAGGCTTGTTTTCGTTTACCTTCCTTGCTGAATGTATTGCGAGCCCGCTGCTCGTAGGATACCATGCTTTGTAAGAACAACTGCTAATGTGAGTACCTTGCATATGGTTTATGTGAATAAAGTGACCTATAAAAACATACTTCACTATCTGGGTACTTTATCCTATATCTTACATATAATGGAGATATGATGTGGAGGAGGAGCTAGCAGCTACACTGCACCAGGACCTCAGCTAGGCATATCCCAGCCCCCCATAGGATCCTGTAGAGTCAGCAAGTCTGGACACAGAGACACAGGAAAGACCCAGGACCTCGAGAGCTAACATCTTATATGCGGTTGACCTAGCACCGCTAGGTAAGGGGCCATTACCTACACTAGTGCATGCTGCATGAAGAAGATATAGAGTGTCTGATCTACAAATAACACCTCACTGTCATTGGAGTTTTTGCGTATAAGCACTGGCTGTGTGAACACTATACATATATTTTTTTCTTTGGACACTTGATCTATTATTTTTGCTCTGGACACTATTATCAGAGTGGGTTTATTCACACACGTGAATTGTCACAATATATTTGCACTGTCGCACAGGGTCGCAATATAAGGATTAGGCGACCATCTTTGTTTTCCTTGTTTGCTTCACTTGTTTTTCTGCTCATTTTCACTTGATATATGATTCGTTTATTTCATGTTTGCACCTTAACATATGTATGAGTTTGATCTTGAGATTTAATGCACAAGAGCACGAGCACTTTGGCTATATTAAAGTAATACACATTTTTAAAATTGGTTTTTATTACCATTCCAATCAACTAATACACCAGTATTTATTTTTTATATATATCTATAGCACAGATTGGATCTTTTTAATTAATTTTGAGTCACTACACTCAAGCATACTCTTTATCTTTATTTTTATCTATGCGATTTTCTGACGTTTCTCACCACTTTAAGCCTTGTGATCTATGGAGATTAGGAAATATTACCTATTTCTATAAGCTGAGACCCTTCTGGTTAGCGCAGCACCACCCCCCTCTCAATCTTAAATGTAGATTGAGTCTTTCTGTATTTCTTAGTCCTTCTCAAAAAATCAGTTCACTCAAAAGTGGCATATTATTAATAGGTAGATCTTTCTGGGTTGAGTTAGCCACTGGTTTCCTATAGGTCTTAGATACTTCAACAGAGAGATTTTCCTACCAGTTACTGACTATTCTGGTTCACGGAAGAGCAGTGTGCTTCAGCTCTAGTTTCCTGGAGCATGACTAGCAAATAAAGGTTTTTTAGAGGTAATGGGCTAATAGGGACTGCAAATATGAAACATTATGCTGCCTGAAGATGGGCTTTAAAGTAATATTATAGAGTACTACTGGAATTCTGTTACATACAGTTATTAACACTATACTGTATGACATCAATGACAGTGGTTATAACAACAATGTAGATTTGGCCTACCATCCTACAACCCAGGACAGGCCACCTTTCATTCCTTGACCGCAATATTGCTTTAGGCCAATGTCACACATTTGATTCTAGCACTGGCGGCAGACAGGATTACTAAAAATCATAGCAGGTCCCTAGCAAAGGAACAATATCTCACTCACCTAGAAAGAAAGAGAACAACACATACAAATGGGTAACTAATTCCTTACTCTGTTTAGCCTTGCATAGCAGTTCTGTCACTGGCATGTTGTTCCTTGGATTACTGGTGTGACTGGTCTTTCTTTTACATTGAATGTAAGCGAGCTACAGTTGTAAAGTTGGTTCATGAAGAATCAGTTATGGGCATTTTTTTCCCCTATTTGGTGCCAGCACTGCTTTTTACTACTTGTTTACATCCTGACTTTAATTACGTTTGAATAAAGCAACACCTTTTCATAATATTTTAAAATTAGGTGTTGTAAGGGATATAAACACAACTGGTACTGGCAGCAGTAAACCTTAAATGAGGCAGGGACACCTATGAACAGTCCAAGCGGATTTGCCCTGCACTTTTATTCAGCAAGGCAGCAAACACAATATCAATACAGGATGATTTGTAAGTCCATAAGTCCATACAAAAAAACATTAGCTCATCCAAGCCACCAACTAAACTCATGTCAGTTCCTGAATCCTGACTAACAAGTCCCCCCTAATGGGTTTTCCAACCAAAAAAGTACCATTTGACAGCAGTTAGCATTTCCACCTAGCAGTAGGCTCCCACACCAGAAAAAGCAAGAGAGAGAGAGAGACCTGAGCATCAGTCAGGAGACATATATAAGGGTCTGTGCACAGCTGAAGGTCTGGCCTCTACCAAGTAAAATGTGGACCTAGGGATGGACACTTAAACCTTCCCAACATTCTACAAAACCTTTGGGCTCCAGGACCCAAAACAGTACTTAATTAAGACTCTGAGAAAACAAGAAGCATTTTTTTTCCCTCTACATTAGCCATAAACCTTGGAGCCCCTCACACTGTGTATGTAAGAAACCTAGGTGACATGTACACTTCGCCCACAGTCTTGCAAGCCTGTGCCTCGCAAAGTAATATTCTTATATGATCTGTTTTCATGAATTATAGAAACGTAAGAATTGGTAGAATCGCATGATGAATTAATTTGAACTTATTGTTCTGGCCTTTTCATTGTTTGCACTCTGTAGTAACTCATTTGAAGTGGTGCAGTACAATCATTTGGCGTTTTTCTTGCTTTGCTGCACAGAATTTATAATTAATCCTTCTTTGCACATTCTACCCACACAAGTCAGGCTAAGGCTGGTAGCGCAAGCTCAGTTCTCTTCTCCATCATAAACCGAGCTACATATAAGCAATAAACTGGTAGGAAGTCTACATCCAGCTTAGTAGTAGTTATTCTGCAATGGTTTCTGAGGAAGCACACAGCCCCATTGTTTAAATAGTAAAACAGCATCACCACTTGCCCATTGTATGTGTTTACAGGGTTTGATTGCAACAGCTTTAATCAGCCTGATAAAGAAAATCTATACTGAGAAATATTTTAGGCTGCCTATTTTCTTTCTGAAAATGCTAGTTTCCTGGCTACCATACTGTTGCTCTAGCTACAATTACTTCGGGTTCACCTACCTAGAATAATTATACAGTGCTAAGTTCAGTAAGTTCTGACATCACTTCTTCTTCATTGGTTGGTTGCTTGTTCAGGGTGAATAACTTAGATCTTAGAAAGTACTAAAGTCAGAAGACAGTCAAGTAACTAACATTTTTTAAAAAAAGGTCATTATCAGTAGTCTACTGCACTTTCCTTACATTTTACATTTACATTTGCCCTTGTAGCCTAAAAAAATGCTATGAGTTACATTTTCTAGGGATTCATTTTGTTAGCCACTGTTAGCAGCTATCTTTGCAGCCAACAAGCCTTTCCGGGCCACCACTAGATGGTGCTGTTTGGAGATGGGTTTCCTGCTCTACATTACCCTGAATACAGAATCTTTCTCCTAATAACAGAGCCAAAAGACCATAGGGCATGCTGCTGGAAATACAACCTCTGTTCAGATAGGGTAACCTGGTATATTGGCATTTTCAAAGCTGCTGGGACTTCTACAAATGTATAATTATAGCGGAGTTATACTGTAAGTCTTGTCAAATATATCTGCTCACACATTGCATATTTGCTATTTAACTACTTTCTGCCAGTGGGAGCTGGCTTTTTAAAGAGATCCTAACACCAGAGTAATTTCCTGGGCTTTCCAATCATGTAATCACTGGCTGGCTGTCACAGCGGTAAACAATGACCTGGATATGTCCGGGGCAGAGTGGTCACAATGCTCAGCACAAGCTCCCACAAGTTATTATTATTATTATTATTATAATAATTTAAATAGCGCCGACAGTTTGTGCAGCGCTTTACAACACAAGTTGTATGCATTTATGTGGTAGGATGGCATTAGAGCCTCATGCACATTGGGTGTTTGCCCAGCTCTTCTAAATGCATTTCTCCTGGCAGGAGAAAAGCAGTGTCAAAAACATGCCTAAAGCCACATTTCTGCAAACGTGGTTAGGCACATTTTAGCATGTCAAGTTCTTGGGCATTTATTTATTTAACTAGCCAGAATATTAATTTATTCTGTCTCTTGAAATATATGAACACTTGACATGCCTAGTGCGTAGGCACATTTATATGCTTCGATATGTGTTTACACACATTTAGGCACATCACATATTTTTTCTGCCAAAACGCTATTGCTCCTGAACGCATTGGCGGTGTTTTTTTTTTTCTCTAAATGCCAGTAAATGCCTACATGTACATAGACACAGGCTAACATGGAGAGGCATTTATAGGCAAAAAACAAAAACAAAAAAACGCCTCTAAAAGCAGCGTTTAAAATGCCCAATATGCCTGAGGCCAAACGCCCACCACCATGCTGTCTCATATTGTATATGCACATGACTGTCAGGAAGAGGCTAATTTCAGAACTTAGTCATGACTCTGTATGTTATCACTATTTCAATGTTGAATTCCACATTTTTCAAAATATTTTTTTTTAGCTTAGCTTTGTAAATGGTTATAAGAAATTGCTGTATTTAAAGGTCTAAAACAAGGACACTATATAAATATACTGCATATATAGTACATATATATATATATATATATATATATATATATATATATATATATATATATATATATATATATATATATATATACACAACAAAAATCAGACTTACAAATGAGAGGAAATCTACCCCATAGGAAGGGAAATTCACTCCTGTAGGAGTTAATATGGGAAAAAAGTGTCTCCACTGAGACTTTATCCCCAGTCCACGTTTCCCTAACAACCCCAAATTTTCAAAATCCAATTGTCATTGGGACAGAAAGTGAGGTGAAATCTTCTGAATAGGGGCACAGACAGCAAAACAAATGTTACAGGGGTGATAACCCTTCCCTATGTTATCCAAAAAGCTTAAAAATAGATTTTTTGGCTGGAGCTACACTTAAAAAAATGTACTATTTCCGACTTACAAACAGATTCAAATTAAGAACAGACTTACAGTCCCTATCTTGTTTGAAACCCGGGGACTGCCTGTATATACCACATATATTCTCATACTTTGTTTGGAAAATGGTTACTTATATGCTAGTCCCCTACACTATGTTCCCACTAAAGTTCAATGGTAAGCTGTGAAACATGTTACTACAACTATAAATTAACTTTACTTTCAGGGCTCAGCTAAAAGCTATTTTATGCTTCAAAATACACTTTCAAAGCTCAGAGTGCAGCATAAATCAACTATAAAACAGCATCACAAATTTTCTGTTGGAATTACAGATATGCCTTCACTGCTCTTTCGAAGGCTTGATTACATAGAGAATAATGGGTAAGTAACTGTGCTATAGAGGTTCTCTCTTGACACAGTGCAAAATGTGTGATGACCCATATGCTTGAGAAATAAATGATGTCAAAGGGTATTTAGTCCTACTGGTGCCTTTAATACAACAACACAATGCAAGGCATTGTAGACCTCCCGTGCAATGAAAAATTACAACAGAAACTGATTGTGACTGTTCTTTTATTGCTTATTTTTGGAACATCTCAGAAAAAAATAGAGAGCAAAAAGTTAAGTCAGTACATGCTAACAAAAACTTTGGTAGGATTGATCACATCAGAACCTAAACTACAGTAAGTAACATAGTAAGATAATAGAAATTTGTAATGAAATAATAGAAAAATAGCAAGGTAATAGTTAAAGCTGAACTCTAGGCAGACAGATAAGCACATACGTGATTATATACTGTATATAGGAAATGTTTTAGTTGTCAAAGGATTTGTATTTATGCCCTCCCAGCCCTGAGATTTACACAGTTCTGCCAGACAATACAGCCTTTCTGGTGACCTTATTTTTCTCTTCTTATGTTAAACAACATAGCTGGGTCATTTCCCAGTCATGAGCCAGAGAGTGGACAGTAAAGAAGCAACAACAGACTAATACAAGAATCTCTCTGCTTTCTCTCCTGTCAGCATTTCACATTTAAAATGTATTTTTTAAATAAATACATAAATACATCTATTGTGTTTTTCATATCTGTCTGGAGTTCTGCATTAACTAATGACAAAATAGTCACAGGATTTCTTCCTTGCTTCATTTTAACTGATCTAAATGATTACTTCTGTAGATACAAGCAAGTTGGCCATGGTTGGATATCTTTGTGAAAGATGGCCAGAGAGATATTTGGCCACCATCACAGAACCCAAACAAGTGCTAGAATCCATCCCAATCCTTAAACATTACTGCCAGCTGTGGAAGAATGGAACTTCATTGAGGGTGTAGAATAAGGCTCGGTTCACACTGCCACGACCTGAAACTTACAGACTTTGGAACGACTTGGCGCAACTTCGGAGTGACTTGGCATGGCTTAAGCGCGACTTCAGCGCAACTTTGTAGCAACTTCAGGAAATGGCTGTGCAATATTCCTGTAATGTTGGATCCAAATCATATCAATTAACCACTTAAGGACCAGAAGAATATATCCCCTTTATGACTAGGCCATTTTTTGCGATACGGCACTGCGTCGCTTTAATTGACAATTGCTTGGTCGTGCAATGCTCTGTACCCAAACAAAATGTATGTCCTTTTTTTTCCCACAAATAGAGCTTTATTTTGGTGGTATTTTATCACCTCTGCAGTTTTTATTTTTGCTCTATAAACAAAAAAAGAGCGACAATTTTGAAAAAAAAATATATATATTTTTTAATTTTTGCTATAATAAATATCCCCCCAAAAATGTAATAAAACTAATTTCTTTCTCAGCTTAGGCCAATATGTATCCTGCTACATATTTTTGGTAAAAAAATTGCAATAAGCATATATTGATTGGTTTGCACAAAAGTTAAAGCGTCTACAAACTATGAGATAGATTTATAGCATTTTTATTATTTTTTTTACTAGTAATGGCGGTGAGCTGCAATTTTTAGCAGGACTGCAACATTGCGACGAACAGATCAGACACTTTTAACACCTGTTTGGGACCATTGACATTTATACAGCGATCAGAGCTAAAAATAGCCACTAATTACTGTATAAATGTCACTAGCAGGGAAGGAGTTAACACTAGGGGGCGATCAAGGGGTTAAATGTGTTCCCTGAGAGGTGTTGTTAACTGTATGAGGGTTGGGCTAACTGAAGGAGGATAGGGATCACTGTTCCTAATCACTAGGAACAGACGATCTGTCTCGCCTCCCCTGACAGAATGGGGATCTGTTTGTTTACACTGACAGATCTCCATTCTGTCTATCTCTGGAGCGATCGCGGGTGGCCGGTGGACACCGAGTCTGCCAGACCCGCTGGTTGACTCCCCCACTCGCGAATGGGAGGGCGTGCGTCCACAAATCGCCGTGTATGCGCCTGACTTACAATGGCGGTGATTAGTGCAGGGGAGCCAATTTGCCACAGTTTAACTGTGGCAGGCGGTCCTTAACTGGTTAGGATGAGGATCCGACTTGGAGGCGACTTGCATAAAGTCTAGGGGCACAAGCTGGAAGTCGCCTTGAAGTAGTACAGGAACCTTTTCTAAAGTCGAGGACGACTTCAGTAGTGCTAATTAAGACCGCTCTCATTGACTAAAATTATATTTTACATGTCACACAACTTGGGGTCTCACAAGTCGAATTCCTAGTCACGGCAGTGTGAACCGAGCCTAAGGGCCCTTTCAAATTCCCAACATTTTGGAAAATCTCACTGTGCAATAAGAAAGTTTACTGACTTCTAAATGTGCTCTTCATCACAAGGTGGATTAAAGAAAACAATGTGATAACTGCAAAACAGTGCTTAAAATTGAGAGCATAAATTACAAATTATTCAACTCTTTCTAGAGCTAAGTTAAATAGGCAATAGTTATGGCAGACTTCCAGTTTTAAATTTTAAATTTTTAAAAGTATATCTTTTACTTCTCCCTTCCAGATCTTCCTTGTTTTACCATTAATTGAATCTGACATTTTACCAGCTACTTGATAATGAATCTGAGATCAAATATTGTACATTGAAATATAATGGCATTTTATGAGCACAACTGTCTCTGAATTTGTGGTCTTCAGTTCACATAGGGAATGAGGTCTGTGCTTTTGTTTATAAAATAGCTTATGAGATGAGGGAATCTCTCCATGCTAGTACACAAAAGAAACAAAGACAGATTGAAGTCTTTCATTTAACCTGGATATTCCATTTAGAAGTGAAGAAAGCAAAAAAACATTTTAGAGAAGAGAATTTTTGCAGTTGGTATGTGTACAGCCACACTTTTAAATAGTTGTGTTCTGCACGTTCTAAAATGTATTTACAATAAGGTGGATGAAGCTTAGCCAGTTCTACTCATACAGTTTTATTTTATACCCCTTCAACCACTGCATAAATGCTGGCAGCACTCATACATCCATTTCCCAAAGACAACCTCTGGATTTGACGCTGAGCACGTGCACTCAACCCCTTTGGTCGACCATGATGAGGCCTGTTCTGAGTGGAATCTGTCCTGTCAAACCACTGTGTGGTCTTGTCCACCGTACTGCAGCTCAGTTTCAAGGTCTTGGCAATCTTCTTATAGCCTAGGCCATCTTAATGTAGAGCAACAATTCTTTTTTTTGAATCCTCAGAGAGTTCTTCGCCAAGAGGTGCCATGTTGAACTTCCAGTGACCAGTATGAAAGAGTGAGAGCAATAACACCAAATTTAATGCACCTGCTCCCCATTCACACCTGAGACCTTGTAACACTAACGAGACACATGACACTGGGGAGAGAAAATGGCTAATTTGGCCCATTTTGGATATTTTCACATAGGGGTATACTCACTTTTGTTGCCAGCGGTTTAGACATTAATGGCTATGTGTTGAGTTATTTTGAGGGGGCAGCAAATTTACACTGTTATACAAGCTGTACACTCAATACTTTACATTGTAGCAAAGTGTAATTTCTTCAGCGTTGTCACATGAAAAGATATAATAAGATATTTACAAAAATGTGAGGGGTGTACTCACTTTTGTGAGATACTGTATATGTTCACAGGCAAGAAGAAGAGAATCGTATTGTGCATGGACATGTTCGAATAAATATTGTTAAATATTCATTAGGAAGCATATATAATGTAGTGGAAATGCAACTTTTTCTTGCATTATTGTTTACTATTTACCATTACTGGATATTAGTGTAATATGCATTCTGTTGTTTTACAAGGGATAGTGTAAGCCTTCAATTTAATTTTGTCTAAAATCCATCTATGTTTTACACATAGATAGTATTAGACGGCAGAGACCCGAATCGCATGGCCGGCGGTCATGAGTGCGTGCACGAGTGCCAGCACGGGGATTTGTGTGTGTAAGCGCACAAATCCATGTGCTGTCAGAGGAGAGGAGACATGTTGTTTGTTCCTAGTAAGCAGCAACAGCGATATGTCTCCTCTCCTACTCAGTCCTATCCCTATACAGTTAGAACACACTGAGGGAACACACCCACCGACTGATCTTGACCCACCAGGGTACCCCCACAAAATAACAGATCCCTGGCCAGCTTTTGTTTGTTAATAAACCAGTCATGGCCAAATTTGGTCAAATGACACCCAGCTTCCTTGGCTGGTTTGTTTACAAACAGCATCCAGCCAGGATCTGCGATTTTGCAACAGTGATAGTACCACCACAAAATAATAGATCCCTGGATGGCTGCTGTTTGTAACTGATCCAGCTGGGTAATCTAAGGGATAAAGGAGGTTATGCTCGTGCAGTGGTAGCTCTAATAGCAGCATAACAGTAGTGTTGCTGCCACTAAATGACAGATTCTAAGCAAGTTGGTTTACAAACAGCAGCCAGAGATGCGTGCAGGTGACCTAGGCAAACATGGCCATATTGTTCAGCTGTTCTCCAAACTGTGGCAAACTCAGGCTGGATTCATCCCTATAGTGCACAAACCTTAAGGAGCCACTTGTATCAGAGTCATATTTAGAGATGCTGCAAGCAAAGTTCAATGTGCCAGAACACTGAAAAATGAATGCTATGCCTTACTCTATCTGGGAGGGAGACAGGTACATGATGTGAACCATCTGATCAGGTAGGACATACCAGGGCCCCATGATTTGTAATGGTGGCCCTGATTTGGCTCAGTGGCGCCTTTTTGGAACCAGTTCTCCATACAACTATATGGGCATTAGTTATGCATACCAGATACCCCATTTTGATGCCCATGTGTATAAACCCTCACTGTAACTTACTAATAGGAAAGAGTTCACAAAATCTATTTACTGTGATACAGGTCAGTGGTGATCTTATTTATTTATTATTTATTTATTTCAGGTACTTATATAGCGCCGTCAATTTACGCAGCGCTTTACATATACATTGTACATTCACATCAGTCCCTACCCTCGAGGAGCTTACAATCTAAGGTCCCTAACTCACATTCATACATACTAGGGACAATTTAGACAGGATCCAATTAACCTTCCAGCATGTCTTTGGAGTGTGGGAGGAAACCGGAGTACCCAGAGGAAGCCCACGCAGGCACAGGGAGAACATGCAAACTCCAGGCAGGTAGTATCTTGGTTGGGATTCGAACCAGCGACCCTTCTTACTGCTAGGTGAAAGTGCTATCCACTACACCACTGTGCCGCCCCATCTTATTACTTACCTAATGAGTAACAAATGGAGATTAAGAAGGTTTAGGGGAAGTTTAAACTTTTAAATAGGCACTCTCTATACATGGGAAAGACACCATCTTAACGTACATAATGTCATTACATTTTTTAATGTACATCATATACAATCTTGTGTCTATGTATAGTATATGTACGTGGGGCAACCATACTTGTATATCATGTGCAGACTTTACATCCTGCTTATCAGTACTACAAAGTTGTGCCTTGCTATTTCTCTTATATAAGACATAGGTGTTGACTTCTAAAACTGGAGCGTAAAAAATGCATAGAAATCAGCTTCCATTTTTTTTTTCAAAGCTTAACTGAACAAGCTGAAGTTAGAAGGCTATCATGCACAGCTGCACCAGATTTTGCATTCCCCAGGTTTAGTAATGCAGCCCATAGTCTGTTAGACAGGGTATATCTAATTAAATACAATGAAATATCCTCCAGTCTCTAATGACGTAGAATACTTGTGTTTTCCAGAGACCATGTGATCTACACTGCTTTGGCTTTCGTTTACAATAAAGTTTGGGAGCAACAGGTTTTTTTTACAGAAGGAGAGAGTTACTAGTTTTTACTCAAAATAATATTGTGATTTTGGAAAGCTGACATGCTCCCCACTGATTCATGTGAAGTATGAATTTAAAAATTAGGCCCACTTTACCAAAATAGCCTGCTTCCACTTTGCAAACATATTTATGAATACTGATCTACAACTATTTCTTGCTGGGCATTTGTACAAAAGGACTATGTATACTGAAAAAAAAAAAAACATTAACAAATAATAACATGTTTAGGCTTTCACAGATAAGACAATCAGAAATAAAATAATAGTGAAAAAAAAATGTAGCTACCCAGAACATCATATTTCCACATTTGAGTAAAATTGATATTGAGTGGAAATGTGTCACTATGTTGAGATTTTCTTGTTTATAGCTCCTTGGAGTGTTCTGCTTCTCGGGGGAATACAATACTAAATTTGGTTGTCGACACGTATTTAAGGTTGTAAACTGAGGTTGTAGTAAGAGAATGTAGAAATACATTTGTGGAACTGTATTGATTATCACGTAGGTAAGAAACATACGTACTGAAAAAAATAAATAAGTTAAGCATGTAAAAAAAAATGCCAAATAGTTGTCAATTAGGTTTTTTTACAGCTAAACTCCGGGATTGCAAAAAATTACCTTTGTAGTCAGGTCCCCCTTCACTGAAAGGATTAAATACTCAATATTTCTAAGAGTACTGAATAAGGCATTTTATTTACTGTATTCCCTTTTCTGGCTAGCTTCAGTGCTGTCATCTTCTCTTTAAAAAAAAAAAGCATCCAAGAGGTGTGGAGACTTTTATGTGAGTTGATACAAAGTAGTGAGAGGACAAAAACATTCAGAGAGCTCCCTGGTTTAGTTTAGGCTGATCACAACAGATAGGGCTCCCCTCAGTCAGGGTATCTAGCAGGTTACCAGAAAAAACATGCACCAATGGAAGGAGCACCAGAACAAATGATAAAATTAACTTATTAGCTAAATTTTGAGTCCAGTCAAGGGCCTAATTTTCATCGAAGCCCTGATGAAGGGAGAATTTCTTCTGGCCACTGAAACACATTTTTTTTGTGTGTACACCGATAAATTAACTTGGACTCTTGTATCATTTGGTGCTCCTTCCACTGGTGCAGGTTTTTTTTCTAGTCCTCTTTTCTATGGCACCATGACAGCTCTGTGAGAGGTCCCTTGGCATCACCATGTACAATTCAGGGCTATCAAACCTAAGTTGTACATGGAGGAGGAGAGCATGTGATAGCAGCTGAGATTATCTTAAAGAGGCAACATTGTGGGGCTAGTAGCATGCTTGGAGACAGCCTGATGGATTCAGGAATAAGGGAAGTATCATTCCTTATTCATTTACCCCTAGACTTAATGAGCAGTTAACCCTTGCAGTGTGGGGACCCCAACTGCAAGGGGTTTTTTCCCATTGCACAATTCAGCTTTAATATATGCCACATAGTATAAATGTGTGTTTATGTGTTAACTAAATTACCTGTGGATGAAGAATTCCATATATGGAGGCTTTATATTAATTTATTTTATACATTTGTTTTGTATTTTATGTATTTATTTTTCTATTAGTTGAACTAGATGGACTTTTTTTCCAACCTAACTAACTATGTAACATTAATGATGTAGAAAACCCGGTAACATGATAGATAGAGAAACTAAAGAGTGGATTTATCAGGAAAAATTGAGGGGTCTTCATTAAACATTAAACATTTTCAGAGTCCCGTACAGTATAAATAGTAAAATAAGGAGTATTTCTAAATTTGGGATGTATGCCCTGGAATTAGTTTTATATAAAGGATTTTACATTACAATGTGAAGTTTCCAAAATACATTCAGGATGGGAACTTTAATGCTCTAACTTTTTATGTTCGCTAAATAAAAGACATGCATGAAGAGAATAATACAGCAGATGCAATAGAAAACAAAGACAGATATAGTATTATCTAATACAAAATAGAATAAGAACACACAGTTGGTAAATTAAAGGGTAGAAGCAACCATGCTTAAATTCTCTGGCCACATGGACCCTGCTCTATTCTTTGCCCCTTTTGTTACACCCTAGAGTGCCTTGTTTCTGCCTTTCCAAATAGTATACTATGATCTCTGTTGCTCTCCACTGACTACATTCCTTCTGAAGTAAGCTAACTTCATAATAATGGTAGTGAGCACATTTCAGGCTGCAATAACAACCTAAAATCCTTTTCCTACAGATGGTTTAAAAAGAATATATTTCTCTTTACATGTGTGTGTTTTTTTTCAATAAAATACATTTCTTTCTATCTTGTAAGCAGGTACCAGAATCCGCAAAGCAAGGAATAAGCCTGACTCGACTGACTTTCTCTTTGATTCCAGTGGCACCCCTGCAGTGCAGAGACAGGCTGAATGTTGAAGAAACATAGAATATGCAAACTTTTGATACAGTTTTTAAAAAGACTGCACCCATAGCAAGGTTTAAGGGAATAAGAACATGAAAGCAAGAGCTGTACAAATTAGATGCCCTTCCTGAAAACTACATTTTAAGTAGCAATTTCTGTAGCCATTCAAGCCCCCCAGTTTACCCCAAATTGACAGCAATTTTTTCTTCCTTTAATCATTGACAAAAAAATTATTTAGTCTTCAGAGATATTACTAACTGGGTTCACTGAGCCCTTCACTTCTAAATCTTTCAATTCAGTTTGGACTGGCGCATTTTTCACTCCATCGCTTTTTTTTTTTTTAAAAAAGGTTGTAAAAATAACCTATTCATTTTAAAAAAATAAAAAGCACTGGAAAGTCCTTTACCACAACTAAAACTTGAGGAAGCCTAAGAGAAAATGAACAAAAATGATACAAAAAAATGTAAGCCTTTTACTTCAGCTGTAGAACCAATTTTGCTCTTGTTTGTGTAGAAAATCTACTACTGTAGTGCACACAAGTGCCCTGAGTCATCAGGACACTGAGAGGCTATGCAAAAAGTTTTTATATCATCTTCTGAGTTTTGAGAAGGCTGTTATACATAAATAAATTAACACCTTAAAACAGAATTAGATGCAATGGGGTTGATTTACTAAAGGCAAATAGGCTGTTAATTTTGCAAAGGGATTTTCCCTTAGCTTAGTGAATGAGGCGAAACTCTAATGCCTTTTATCATTCAATCGTGTGCAAGCAAAAATACTGTTTTTTTATGTTTCTTGCATGTGATTGGGTATTCTTTGCAAAATGAAATTTCACCACATTCACTAAGCTAAGGAAACATTCCTTTGCAAATTTAGCAGCCTATTTGGCTTTACTGAATAGCACTGTATAGCACTGCCTCTAATGAAAATTTACACATAACAAGTTAAAGTGGTTTTAAACTCTCCTCAATAAATTTTCCCCATTTAAATCATTAATAAGCACTGTACAAATTGCTCTACATGGATCGATTCTCCCTTGCTCCGTTTGCTTGTAATTTGTCCTGTTCATTTTTATGACGTCACTGGCACATGTGCATATTCTCCCTGATTTACAGCACACTTGTTGTGTCATCAGTCCATTCATTACCGCTTCCCGACCACCTCACGCAGATACACTGCAGCAGAAGGGCACGTACAGGCAGATTAACATACCTGTACGTTGCCCTTTAAGAGGTGGCTTGCGCACGTGCCCGCCGGGAGCTCCATGACCGCTAGTCCCACAGACCTGATGTCCGTGGGGATACCCGTGATAGTCTCACGGTGAGGAAGAATGGAGAGATGCTAATGTAAACAAGTATCTCCCCATTCTGCCTAGTGACACTGTCACTGATCTCTGCTCCCTGGGATAGGGAGTGGCAATCAGTGTAGTGTAACACACAGCCCCCCCCCCCACAGTTAGAAACACTCCCTAGGACACACCTAACCCCTACAGTGCCACCTAGTGGTTAACCCCTTTACTGCCAGTGACATTTTTACAGTAATCAATGCAATTTTTTAGCATTGATCGCTGTATTAATGCCAATGGTCCCAAAAATGTGTCAAAATAGTCCGATGTGTCTGCCATAATGTCGCAGTCATGATAAAAATTGCTGATTGCCGCCATTACTAGTAAAAAAAATTATCAATAAAAATGCCATAAAACTATCCCCTATTTTGTAGACGCTAGAACTTTTGCACAAACCAATCAATAAACGCTTATTGAGATTTTTTTTTACCAAAAATATGTAGAAGAATAGGTATCGCCTAAACTGAGAAAAAACATGTTTTTTTAAATATTTTTTGGGGATATTTATTATAGCAAAAAGTAAAAAAAATGCATTTTTTTCAAAATTGTCGCTATTTTTTTGTTTATAGCGCAAAAAATAAAAAACGCAGAGGTGATCAAATACCACCAAAATAAAGCTCTACTTGTGGGAAAAAAAGGACCTCAATTTTGTTTGGGAGCCGCGTCGCACGGCCATGCAATTGTCAGTTAAAGCGACGCAGTGCCGAATCGCAAAAAGTGCTCTGGTCAGGAAGGGGGTAAATTCTTCTGTGGCTTAAGTGGTTAATATGCATCTCTTCTCTGCGGCACTGTTCCGAGATCCCGCAAGATTACAGTGCCATTCAGTTCCTGAAGCACCCCATGTGACTTGCATTGTCACAGAGAGTGTAAACATTGGCACATTACACAGCACCCCAGAGCATTGAGATCAGTTGCATTATGTATCAAAATGCATTTTACATTGTTAAAAAAAACCCTACACAGTAAACACAGTTAATATGTGCTGAAATGTTTGCCTGCCTGTCTGTGCCTCGATATGCAGGACATGAAAAAAGAGGAGAAGTTGGGACTTTGCATGAAGCATGCAGATTTGAAAGCAAAAATGAGCTAATGAGTCCGATAATGTTAAATGTATTAAATATTACATGGTAAAATGCATCAAAAGCAGTGATTCATATTGTATCATACGTAATGACATACATTAACATATTACACATAAAAGGTAATGTTCAAGTAAATTGGGTAAAACAATACATACTGGATATATTACAGAACTGCATGATTGTTGGGTTTATGGCATCTGAAGCTTGACACTTTTCGTGGCTATCTTGCCACTCATCAAGAGCTGATATAAATTGGATGTCTATAAAATGAAAGTATTATACCAAACAGTGAGTCAAGGCTTGTATATAAAAAGTAAAGGTAAAAGGAATATGCTTGAATCAACCACCCATACCTACAGGTAAAGTGATGGGAAGGGCTTGACAGCAGTTGCGTAGGCAGCTAGGGACAGGATCTGGCACGGGAGCTGAGGCGGCACAACATGCGGCAAAGCAGGGAAGCAAGAACCATGAATATGAACTAAGTGGATGATCCTCACCATAAGGTCAATGGTAACACGTGTACAGAGAATCTTGTACCATCTGGGGCTAGGCATGAAAAACAAAAACCAGAACAAAAGCAAAAAAACAAAAAAAAAATGTTGAGGGGGTGATAAGAACTGAAATAGAACAGTGAAGGAATAGATGGTCAGTGAAAAAAAAAAGAAATGAAAAAAATGTGTAGAAGCAATGTGATAGGAATCTGTGATAGTGAGACACTAACATTTAAAAGGTGAATGAAAAAAGAAGAGAGAAAAAGAAAAAAGAAAGAAAAAGGAAAAGAAAAGAAAAAAAAGAAGAAAAGAAAGGAAAAGGAAAAGTCCCAACTTCTCTTTTTTGTTTTGATAGGTATGGAGGCAATTGTGACGTAACTGTCCTAGGCCTCATATAAAGTCCCAACCCTTTTTCCTTGTTCATACAACCAGGGATGGAAGCATGCGGTTTTGTTATAGCATTTAGCTGACACAGATAATTATGTGTCCAGCTTCGTTCCTTTCCTCTGGTCCCTGCAATACTGCGGGATAAGATTCAAGATAGGTTTCTAGAGCATTTCTGACACAATACCCCAGTGTCAGAATTAGTTTCTTTTCCTACCATACTGTAGGTTAAGATTGGGGAATGTCCCTTGTCCTGATATTGTCCTGATATTGCCCATGCAATTTTTGATCTATTTTTACAGTCCCATTGTTTTCCATGGGTTCAGTGTCATGTGGGGGGCGTGAACTTTGTGGTTTTAGTGGTGCTAGATGGGTATTTGTCTGGCTCAGGGAGCTGAGAAGCACATGGGGGGTCCTCCCCTTCCCCCTCTGGGGGATCGTGCAACGACGCCACGCATGCGGCGCTACACATCACCGTGAATCCATCGGCCGCTTGACACGAGGGAGAGTAGTTTGGCGCCACTCGCTGGCCACCCGTTGCCTGGGAGGTGGCGCTTCCTCCTCCTATACTGTCGCCAGCGTGACGTTGGCGGCCATATGTGGCTGCAACGAGGCAAACATTTTTCCGTAGCACAGATATCAACACATGTACACAGGGGTTTCCGAATTGGGAATACCATGCATCAAGTGGAGTGCATGCTCTATTCAATACATCCAGGAAACATATTCAGCATACATCATTATTTTTTCTCCTTTTTTCCCTTTTCACATTCTTTTGCCTCACAGCTTTCTTACTCTAAAAGATAGCGTTCACTATGTTGGAGCATTTTCTTTGCTTTCAACACGTTTTCACTGTCACACATTCCTTTTCCTTTCTTTTCTTCTTTTTCTCTTTTTTTCTTTTTTTTTCTTTTCTTTTCTCCTTTTTCTTTTCCTTTTTCTTTCTTTTTTCTTTTTCTCTCTTCTTTTTTCATTCATCTTTTAAATGTTAGTGTTTACTTGGTTAGAGCATCCTCATTGCTTCCAACACAGTCTCACTATCACAAATTCCTGTCACATTGCTACTACACATTTGTTTCATTTTTTTTTCACTGACCATCTATTCCTTCACTGTTCTAACTCAGTGTTTATCACTCCCTCAACCCTTACACTTTTTTTTAGTTTTTTTGCTTTTGTTCTGGTTTTTGTTTTTCACGCCTAGCCCCAGATGGTACAAGATTCTCTGTACACGTGTTACCATCGACCTTATGGTGAGAATCATCCACTTAGTTCACATTCATGGTTCTTGCTTCCCTGCTTTGCCGCATGTTTCAACCGCTGTCATGCCCTTCCCATCACTTTACCTGTAAGTATGGGGGTTGATTCAAGCATATTCCTTTTACATTTACTTTTTATATACAAGCCTGACTCACCGTTTGGTATAATACTTTCGTTTTATAGACATCCAAGTTATATCTGCTCCTGATGAGTGGCAAGATAGCCACGAAACGCGTCAAGCTTCAGATGCCATAAACCCAACAATCATTCAGTTCTGTAATATATCCTGTATGTATTGTTTTACCCAATTTACTTGAACATTACCTTCTATGTGTAATATGTTAATGTATGTCATTACGTATGATACAATATGAATCACTGCTTTTGATGCATTTTACCATGTAATATTTAATACATTTAACATTATCAGACTCATTAGCTAATTTTTGCTTTCAAATCTGCATGCTTCATGCAAAGTTCCAACTTCTCCTCTTTTTTTGTTTTTGATAGGGATGGAGGCAATTGTGACGTAACTGTCCTAGGCCTTATATAAAGTCCCAACCCTTTTTCTTTGATATGCAGGACATGGTTGTTATAGCAATCACAAATGAAAACAAGGCTTGGCTACACAACTGAGCATGGGTGAGATAACACAAGAGACATACAGAAAGGGCAAAAGTAAACTGCACTGCAGACTCAGAAGACAGTAGCTGAGATGGTGCTGGTTGCTTCCAGGAAGCAAGAATTTAAAATCAACTGGGAAAATTGTAAGAAACATCTGAAGGTTGGAAAGAGTAATGCAGAATGTTATAGAAAGCTTTATCAAACTGGATTTGTTAAGAAGGAGCATTTGAGGTGCTGAGTTTACTTCCTCTTTAACACAAATGTGCCAATATGTCTTGTGGCACATAAAAAAGGCCACAATAACAGAAAAATTCCTAATGGAGTATAACAATAAATTTAGCTCTAAACTTAAAGTCTAAATTTTCTGTTAAAAAAAAACTTAAAGTCTGTCTTGAAAGTGTAATCTGACATCTAGTTCCTCTAGACTTGGATTAAAGGGTTTGAATGA
This sequence comes from Lithobates clamitans, assembly GCA_037952925.1. Lineage (NCBI taxonomy): Eukaryota > Metazoa > Chordata > Amphibia > Anura > Ranidae > Lithobates > Lithobates clamitans. The sequence continues at coordinate 5,089,226 of JBBGZY010001135.1, forward strand.
TCTCTTATAACTTTAAGTTTTTTTTCTTTTCAGTGAGTGTTTTTCCATATGGTGTGAAGGAGCTGTAGAATTAGAAGTTTTTAATTTTTGTTTTAAAACTCTGTAATGCATGCTGGAAAAAATTCTGAAGCAATAAGCAATGTTCAAAAAAACACAAGGAGACAGGTTTATGAAACGCTCTGTCCCATTGCTTGTTCTCTCACTTTTTTCTGTAAAACCTGTCCCAGCAGGTTCAAAAGAAGAAAGGGAACAGCTCACTATATTAAACTCTTCAAATCAATTTTTTCATCAGTCCAACAATCTGATCAGTCCACCTGAGATGCAAACACCCTAATGTGTTTAACTTGGCAAGGAGCTTAATCATAGGATCCAGACACAAGACTGTTCCCTTGTCAACAGTGAGAGTAGGGGAATCAGAGTTGTCAGTGGAGCATTTATCTTTTGTCCCAATAGCTATTTTTTGCCTCATTGATGAGTCTGTATCAACTTCTACTATCTGCTTTAACCTCCTCAAAAGAACTAAACTGCAAGTTTAGTTACATGGCTACCTACTTTTCTCTTTGACTGCATGTCTGTCCAGGATAGTCCACAAAATGAACTGGCACAACTGCCAACACTCAAAAGGGCTGCAGACGATGTTTGCAGGTATTCAGGTGTGTGCCCGTTAGAATGCTGTGAATGGCTGTAAACACTGATGTGGAATAGCGCACGCGTGTGTGCCATGGCACATGCAATGCATGACAAATCCTGATGCCCAGTGGCCTATTTAAAGTCAGCAGTCTGATCCACAGGTTGCTGGATGATTGTCAGCCCCCGCCCCCCATGTGTTCCTGCTTATGCTGTTATTGGATTTCCTGCTACTGACCTGGCTTGCTTTTGACCTGTCTTATCTCCATCCCTGACTCTAACCTTTGGCTTGTTCTACTGACTCTGTTTCGCCTGATTTCTCGTGTATGACCCTGGCCTGCTCTCCTGACTCGGCTGCTGCCTGATCTCCTGTGCATGACCCTGGCTTGTTCCTGATTGCGCTACTTGCTCCTGCTCCTGGCAGAACTCCCGTGCATGAATCCTGGCCTGGCTCCTGAACCTGCTCCTGGCTCTCCCTACTGCCAAATATTGCCTGGTACTTCTGAAGGACTCCTGCCCTGTAGTGTATCTTGCTCGTCCAGCCATCATCCAGTGAACATCTCTTCAGCACTTCAGCCTAACACAGCTGGCAACCCATGCTTCTTTGGGCGTAGCATCTTCTGTTACCATTCAGCCACAAGGGAAGCCCTCTCAGCACTCCGGTCCCCAATGAGGTGCGTCTGATACTTCTTTTTTGGCGATCCCTCTATTTAATCTTGTCTTAATATGAATCCCATACTGTATAATAATAATTGTCTATCTATCTATCTATCTATCTATCTATCTATCTATCTATCTATCTATCTATCTATCTATCTATCTATCTATCTATCTATCTATCTATCTATCTATCTATCTATCTATCTATTAGGCCAGCTGCACATAAAAAGTAACACAGTGTGAGAAATATTTTAGAAATACTGCTATTTTGCTCAGTTTCCTCCAGATAATGGTTATTTCTAGCAAACCAAAATGTTCTCTATGTGCCCTCTATTAACACTTGCCGTATCTGAGGGGCAGGTCACCTATGAAAGGAGAATTTCTCCCCTGAGGCTATGTATGTTTAAAAAAATTGAACAGATTCTTAATGAGCTCATGAATAGAATAGACTCATGTTCACTTTATACAGAATATTAATTAGCTCATTATTTCAACCACTTAAAAATAATAATAAATTATGCATTTTCTTCACAAACCAATGCAAAATATAGCAGCATAGATAAGAATGCCCTAATGCATATAGTTTTATTTGATTCTAAATAAAGCGTAGCAAACAAAAAGACTAAGGAGACAAGCTGCGAGAGAGTGACACCTGCATTTTGCGCTTGTGTTAGAGAATGAAGACACCCAATGCAGCAGGGAAATCTCACCACTGGAGTGTAAAAGAAATAGGAGGTAGGTGAATTGGCTCCTGTCTAAACTGGCCCTAGCGTGTGTGTATTCATGTAAGATAGGAACCTTAGATTGTAAATTCCTTGAATGTCAGGACTAAGCTAAATGTACACTATGTAAAACGCTGCATAAATTGTTGGTCCAATATAAATGCCTGTATTAAATAAATAATACATTTGATCATTCAATAGTAAATTCAGCCAACTGTTGATCCAAAATTAAAATTATTTATATTAAAGTAATTTTCTTTTGTAATGATGTATGTTATTTATACTTACAGTGAATTTCTAATAGCTGCATTGCTATATGGGGTGTGGAGTTTAGAGATTCATGGTCAACTCTACAACGAACAATTGCGCCATCATCTTTGCGATCCCCTCGGATATCCAGATAACTAATAACTGTGAACGTCTTTCCATTACTATCTTTTTCTTGTAATTTCTGTATACCTGTAAAAGAGAAAAGTTCAATCAGTTACTATGATAGCATGTAAATGCTAACAAATGTTATTCTTACAGTATGTTTTATGTGTAAGTTGATAAGCAAAATGAAGAGCCTTGTTTACTGAAGAGATCATATTCTAAAGTTCAAATTTTAAGTGGATCTAAACCCATCTTCAGTATGTAGGGTAGAGGTGTCCTGTAGTTCATAACATCGGCTGGTAAGGCTCTTTGGAATTTCTGTGTAGCACTGTGTTGGTAAAATCACTACTGGAAGTTTAAAACTCACTGGATTTCTGGCAGGATCAAAAGTAGTTTTTTTTTTTAATCAAACATTTGCAATGCTATATTTAAGAGATTTACTGGGAGAATAAGTTAACCCCTTCCGGACCAGCTGCCGCAGTTTCACTGCGGCAGGTTGACTCCCCTGTGCGAAACCACGTTACTGTACGTGATCTCACGGGGTCCGGATAGCGGGCGTGACGACCACCGGCCACAAGCGAACGTGACCAGGAGAAACAGAACAGGGACGAGTGTGTGTAAACACACACTTCCCTGTTTTGTTCTGACAGGAGTGACAGATCGTGTGTTCCTATTAGCTAGGAACAACGATCTGTCACTTCCTGTAGTTAGTCCCTCCCCCTTCAGTTAGAATCACCTCCCAGGCAACACAGTTAACCCCTTCACCGCCCCCTAGTTTTAACCCCTTCACTGCCAGTGACATTTTTACAATAATCAATGCATTTTCAATCGCACTGATCGCTGTATTAATGCCAATGGTTCCAAAAATGTGTCAAAATTGTCCGATGTGTCCACCATAATGTCGCAGTCATGATAAAATTCACAGATCGCCACCATTACTAGTAAAAAAAAAAAATAATAAAAATACTATTAATCTATCCCCTATTTTTCAGACGCTATAACTTTTGCGCAAACCAATCAATATACGCTTATTGTATATGTAGAAGAATACATATTGACCTAAACTGAGGGGAAAAATGTTTTTTTTATATATTTTTGGGGGATATTTATTATAGCAAAAAGTCAAAAATAATGCGTTTTTTTCAAAATTGTCGATCTTTTTTTGTTTTTAGCACAAAAAAATAAAAACCGCAGAGGCGATCAAATACCATCAAAAGAAAGCTCTATTTCTGGGAAAAAACAGGACGTCAATTTTGTTTGGGTACAACGTTGCACGACCGCGCAATTGTCAGTTAAAGCAAAACAGTCCCGTATCGCAAAAAGTGCTCTGGTCAGGAAGGGAGTAAATTCTTCCGGGGCTGAAGTCGTTAAAGTAACACTCAATAATATCCTTATTCTCCGTTCATAATCTATACACATCCACTAATTAATGACCCTGTAAACTATTATTCATGACCTTGTTTCTTATTGGGTTTTTCTGCCTCCTTATAAGGTCCTCCATGAGCTTCCGAAGCTCTCCTTTTCCCTCCCATATCCATTTATTTGGAATGATGCCTGTTAGTTGCAGTCATATACACTGATATCAGCAGTAAGCAAGAGAGGGTTGCTACATTCCTACATACAGCGCGACCATGGAGAATAAACCTAGGGCACCCTATAACAGGAAGTCAAATTACAGCACAAAAAAAATGGAATTTTGGAGGACGCTGAGAGCAATAAAAGTAGTTTTTGACTTAACAATACATACTTGAATAGAATTATTTTTTCTTGTTAAACCAAAGCTAAGTGTAACTATAATTATTGGGGTTTATAAGTCCATCGACCCACAGTAACCTGTTAGAAATTGCTATGCTGAAGTCAGTTAAGTACAAGATAGATTGTGATTGCTGCATTTAAGAATTGGCACATGAAAAATAACTCTTTATTGAAAAAGAACACTAAGAAAGCCAATTTGATGGTAAGTCACATTCTTTTTGATAAGGTTTTTATGTGAGACCATTGTAACAAGTCATCTTTTGAATCTATCAAACTTATTTAATAAAAGAGTACAAGGGCACATGTCAAAAGCAAGGTGCCATAACTACTGCAACTAATTGGATTTCAGAATAGGGAGGTCAGATCAGTTAAGAGATGATTTCTGAGATAGGAATTTACTAATAGTCATTGCACTACAGTCATATCTGTTTTATTATAAGCATTGCTAAGATTGTCCTTAGATGTCCCTAACAGCAAAAAATGTATGCTACACAAAAAAGATAGGTCAAAAAGGTATGTCACGTTTCAACAATTATAGTGATATAAAATGACATATTGTGTGTCGTAAAATGTACACTCTGTGTATTTCCAGGAACTATTTTGGGTTCATTGTAAATTACAATGCACCAACCCAGTTGTATCTAAATCACACTCAAAAATAATTCCTGTTTTCATGGTAGATTTATAGATATTAGATCATCTTCATGGGTGAAGCATACACATCGGAATGGTCTAACAAACATAGGGGCATGTTTGGTATGTCTGGATGAGGTTTCCTTGGGCTAGGTTGTAAACTGTTCCACTGGGAAGTTTTTGGCATGCTTGAATGTATGACCTAAAATTGGTTTCAGCCCAATCACTGAGATCTCATAATCACTAAAATGTAAACTGTAATTTCAAACGTAATCTTCAATTGTTTCTAATCTGTAGCTTTCATTATTATAACTGGTTATTCTGGGGTAAAGATTCAACTCTCTGTTTGTGTGTCTCAATTGCTATTCTGTGTTGTCACCCTGTGAAATATACCTCCAGAGGAAACGATAAGTGGCTGTGCCAATGATCATTGTACAGGCATGTTCCACTGTTGTCCAGATCAGAAAACCTACTCTGAGCACTGACATGAAGCTGCTGCCATGTAGATGGGAAGTGGCTGTAAGAGGACGGAGAAGGTCAGTAGCACTCAGATACAAAGAAAAATGGTATTTTCTAAATAAAAAAGCATGGGTATTGTTAATGGTAGCAGTGCTTTAGCAAACTCAGTTTCGCTCACGTGGGGCTTACATTTAATTAATACAGGTTTTTATATAGCTTCAACAATATAAGCTGCCCATACAAGGATTGAAATTCAGCCAAATCAGCGGGGACCAGCTGAGATTCCATACATGTCACTCCTCCACGTTACCTGAAGGGAGCCATAGTTGTCACCCTAGACTGCTCAGCTGGTGTGGACTACAGACACGTCTATATCTCTTCATCTCCATTACATGGATGGCAGGGTAATTGCTATATTACATAAGATAGCTAGGATGGAAGATATTCTCTGGTACTCAGCAGTCCTGCCAAGATCAACAGGTAGTTTCTGTATTAGCTAAACAATTTCTTAGATTGAAAAAATGCAGCCACCACATCTCGGACTGTAAGCTGTAATATACTACATTTTTATTTTTAGGTTTAGTTACCCTTTAAAGTGATTTTGTCACTAGAGGGTCAAAAGAACAAAAAGGCATAACCTGGCTAAAAGGGGCATTTTACTTACCTTTCTGGTGGCTCATGTCTTGAAATGCCCTATGTTGCTTTTAGCTACAGCAGGTACTCAATACTTCCAAGTGTGGGAGTACCTTCTCCCACAGCACATAGTGGTTCCTCCCAATGACTCATTCAGGATGTACTGTACAAATCAGGGGAGGGACCACTGCTTGTGGCAGGGGAAATTGTTATTCAATGCATCCAACTGGTCAAATACCTGTAGCAGCTGGGGAGCAGCATCATAATGGTTCAAAACTTCTTTATCCTGGTGTGCATTTTTGCTGTTTTGACTCTGTAGTGTCAGGGTTACTTTAAATCGTATTTCCAATTTGAGAGAACCCCACTATACTGTATATTTGTTATGAATTCCCATTTAAAGCTCGCTTAAACTTTCCTTTTAGATGTTTCTCAGTAGGAGGTGTCATGGCTGACTGCAAGGTTTTTTGAACAATGTTAGAGTAAGTCTGTCCCAAGTCAGCCCTCATTAACATAAAATGCAATACACCTTTAACCCTTTGTTAGACAGTCAGTGACAGTGACAGACAGTGTTCAAACCTCATTACAATTGACAATGAACATCTGCCTGCACAGTACAGACAGGGTTAATTAGGGCAAACACAGCTGCCCAGCCCCTCCATAAACAAAGAGAAACACTTTGCATTTCTCCTTGCTGGGTAGTCCAGCAATAATATCTGTCTAATAAAAGGGAAGCTGCCGTTTTTATTTTTATTTAACGTATGTCATGTGAATGGACTCATATAAGTTAGATGTTATCCCAATTTGGCTGCACAGCTGGAAATAAACTTTAAGATTGCTCCAAGAATGCTAGAAATTGATTAGAGACAGTCCTTGGTTGGTAACAAGGAGACTCTATTAACTGCTCCGGGTCTGGGGCACACACCCCGACGACCCGCTGTGATTATACACAGCGAGATCCCAGCAGCGGGTACTATGGACTCAATGTCTGTTGACACCCACTGATTACACAGGATGCAGGCAGAAAGGTTGCCGTTCTGTCAGAAGGGAAGGTATTGATCCTGTGTTCCTGCAAAGCAGGAACACAGATCTTTGCCTTCCCCTAGTCAAAACACCTCCCCACAGTGAGTAAGCACAACCTAGGCACTCATTTAACCATTTTATCGCTCCTAATGTTAACCCCTTCCCAGCCAGCGTCATTAGTACAGTGTCAGTGCATATTTTTAGCACTGAACACTGTATTAGTGTCACGGGTCCCCAAAAAGTGACAAAAGTGTCAGTTAGGAATCCAATTTGTCTACCGCAATATCACAGGGCTGCTATAATTCACTGATCATCACCATTACTAATAAAAAAAAACTTGCCACCCTTACTAGTAAAAATAAATAAATAAATAAAAATATCCCATAGTTTGCCACTTATTGGGATTTTTTTTTACCAAAAATATGTAGCAGAATACATATTGGCCCAAATTGATAAAGAAATTAGATTTTTTTACATTTTTTTATTGGGTATGTTTTATAGTCAAAAGTAAAAAATATATATTTTTTTTTCAAAATTGTCGGTCTTTTTAATAGCGCAAAAAATAAAAGAAAAACAGAGGTGTTTAAATATCACCAAAAGAACGCTCTATTTTTGGGGGAAAAAAAGGACAAAAATTGTATTTGGGTCCAGTATCGCATGACGGCACATTTGTCAGTTAAAGTAGCGTAGTGCAGTATAGCAAAAAATGGCCTGGTCAGGAAGGGGAGTAAACATTCCAGAGCTGAAGGGGTTAAACCCTAAAAATAAACCATGAATACAGTAGAAATGTAACAAGTCAACATTTTGCGGAAATAATTACACTAATGAAAAATATGTGGTGTATATGAAATGTGTTTTATTAAATGGAATGAGTGGATAAATTGACAGAAGCAATATTAATAAAGGTTAAACTATTACAACTAAACTTTACAAAGAGTATATAAATGCCGACTGGAAGCATCAGTGCAGTCACAAGCTGCATCTTATCTGCATGCCAGATGGTATGACAGGTTGAAGTGGGCAGGCAAATTTGACACAGTTCACATACATTTTTCGTTGCACATTTTCAAATTATCTTCATCCTTACCCAAATGCAATCATGTAAAAAAAACAGGACACATCAAAAAAAGCTTTGGGAAAAAATAAGTTTCAAACTAAGACTATTAATATCTAAAGTTTTTTCCAGTTAGCACAGCTCATGTTCTACAGGGAGCAGTTAATAACACACATAAAGAAGAACTCTAGGATGCAATTTTTATGACTGATTTATACAAGAAGCAATTTTACCCTGGGTTGTGTTCAGTTCAATCAGGCTTTTTGATTCTCTGTAGTACTGATGATCTCCTCCAGCCTCTTTGCATTTACTTCCTGTCTACATGCATGTGATCAGGCAGTAGCTACATACCATTACTTAGGGTTGGCTTCCTGATGGTGATAATGGCACAACAGACCTGGACAATGAGTGCAAGCATTGCCTTTTATTGCAAGCGTAGAAAGACAGATCAAGGCATTCTATTGATAACTACCGTATAGTGGGATATTTATCCGCTGGCCGACCTCCCGCCGTCGATTGATGGCGGCACAATGGCACTCCTGCACAAATCACCGTAGCTGTATAGCAGTAAGGAGTATAGGGGCACCTGCCACGTGACGTAGGAGCTAACGCGTGTGGCTACTCACGATTGCTCCTGAGAAGGACAGAACGGAGATCTGTCAATGTAAACAGACAGATCTCTGTTCTGTCAGGGGTGAGGAGACTGATTTGTTGTTCCTACTGCTTAGGTACAACGATCGGTCTCCTCCCCCAGGCAGCTCCATCCCCCCACAGTTAGAAACACTCCCTAGGACACACATTTAACCCTTTGATCGCCCCCTAGTGTTAACCCCTTCCCTGGCAGCGACATTTATACAGTAATCAGTGTTTTTTTTTAGCTCCGATCGCTGTATAAGTGTCAATGGTCCCAAAATAGTGTCAAAAGTGTCCGATTTGTCCGCCCAATTGTCGCAGTCCAGTTAAAAATCACAGATCACCGCTATTACTAGAAAAAAAAATATATAATAAAAAATTTCATAAATCTATCCCCTATTTTGTAGACCTTATAACTTTTGCGCTTATTGCGATTATTTTTTAACCAAAAATATGTAGAAGAATACATATCGGCCTAAACTGAAGAAGAAATTTGTTTTTTATATATTTTTGGGGGATATTTATTATAGCAAAAAGTAAAAAATATTGTTTTTTATTTCAAAATTGTCAGTCTTTTTTTGTTCATAGTGCAAAAAATAAAAACAGCAGAGGTGATCAAATTCCATCAAAAGAAATATCTATTTGTAGGAAAAAAAGGACTTTTGTTTGGTTACAGTGTCGCACGACCGTGCAATTGTCAGTTGAAGCGAAGCAGCGCCGTATCCAAAAAAAATGGCCTGGTCATTAAGGGGGTAAATTCTTCCGGGGTTGAAGTGGTTAAAGGTGAAATTTAATCTGCTTATATTTTGCCTTGCCTGGTTCTCCTCTACACCCTTTATTAACAAATAAAAGAAAAAAAAGGCGCCTCTAAGTACAGAATTAAAACTTTTAATATCCCCAAACAAGATTAAAAACACTTGCAGAATCAAGGATAAGAAGAGGCATAACATGGATGTATGAAGCAGGTGATCCGGCATCAGGAGGTCCCAGTGTATCACAGCTTTCCAGGGATAATGATATGCAGCAGCAGAAGGTCCCAGGATAACCAGCAGGTGAATACCCCAGGCTCTGGGAACACTGGTGAAGCAATTGCGTCGTCTGAGTCAGCATGGAGCATGAATCCTGGAAATGATGTCAGTGGGAGGGGACAACAACCAGCATGGACCGCAAACAGGAAACATGTCATCAAAATGGGACGCATTTCGGAACTACTGATTGGTTCCTTCTTCAAGCCAATGACCTGGTCATTGGCAAGACTGAAGGTAAGGCTGGAGTTCAGCTTTAAACTTGGTAAAATCCAACAATCCCTGGGTGTTCAACCATCCACTATTGTACCATTTATGTGCTACAGTCAGAAAAGATTGGGTCCTTGAATTGGTGCCAGAGAGCAGATACGTTGGGTCCCCTACACAGCATCAGATCAAGTTGTTTGTATATAGAGCAGTAGCAAAGTACAGTTGTTCCTCATCTATATGGTATTGCAGCCACTGAACATTAGGAATACACCATCATAGAATTCTCTGCACCCATTGGCTAAAACCAATGCTGGCCTGAATCCTCCTTCATTTCCCAACCAATGAGCAAAAAATAGCTCCATATTCTGTATTCCCCGGTGGAGTTCAACCACTTCAGCTCCGGAAGGTATAACTCTCTTCATGACCAGGCCATTTTTTGCGATACGGCAATGCGTTGATTTAACTGACAATTGCGTGGTCATGCGACGTTGTACCTAAATAAAAATGATCTCCATTTTTTCCCACAAATAGAGTTTTCTTTTGGTGGTATTTGATCACCTCTGCGGTTTTTATTTTTTGCTATAAAACAAAAAAATAGCCACAATTTTGAAAAATAAATATTTTTTGCTATAAAAACTATCCAAAAAAAAAAACTTCCACAGTTTAGGCTGATATGTATTCTTCAACATATTTTTGAATTTTTGAATTGTCTTCGACAATTTTGAAAACAAAATATTTTTTACTTTCTGCTATAAAACATTCCCAATATTTTTTTAAAAAAATATCGAATTTCTCTATAGATTTAGGCCAATATTTATTCTGCTACATATTTTTGATAACAGAAAATCCCAATAAGCGTATATTGATTGCTTTGTGCAAAAGTTATAGCATCTAAAAACTATGAGATAGATTTATGGACTTTTTTCTAATGGTTTTTACTAGTAATGGCGGCGATCAGCATTTTTTAGCGGGACTGCAACATTGTGGTGGACAAAGCTGACACCAAGTGACACTTTTTGGGGACCAGTGATACTATTACAGTAATCAGTGCTAAAAAAAAATGCACTGACACTGTATAAATGACACTGGCAGGGAAAGGGGTTAACACCAGGGGGGATCAAGGGGTTAAGTGTGTTATTAGTGGTTTCTAACAGTGTGCGGGACAGATGCACTTGAGGAAAAGAGAGATCCGATGTAAAAAAATCTCCCTTTTACACTCTGACAGAACAGCGGTCTGCCTTGTTTACATAGGCAGAACGCGGTTTTTTCCTTCTTTCAAATGATCGGCGGGTCCTGGAAGCCATCGCGGCCGCTGGACCCACCGATTGGCTCCTACTGTGTCCAGTGACAGTGGGAGTGGCGCTCCGGATCTCGTGCACAAAATTATGTACCTATACATGGTTTTGTGCAGCCGGGCTGCCCTGCCGCAATATATATGCGGTGGGAGGTCCAAAACTGGTTAATTACATACATATTCTTAAGTCAAAAGTACCTTCTATTGCTCTCAGCCTCCTTCAAATCTCCAAATTCTTTTTTTTTTCCGCTGTAATCTGACTTCCTGTTAGAGGATGGCTATGTTCATTCTCCATGGTCCCGCCATATATAGGACTGTAGCCACCCTTTTTTTGCTCACTCCTGAGATGGACTAGGGAGTATGGGATTTGTAGTGTACATAGAGCAGTGCATTGACTGCAACTAACCTGTACTGCTCACTCTAAACAAAAGAAGTGGGGGGGGTTGAGGTCCTCGATCACAGAGGACATTACGTGGATGCATAAAAACACAGTAAGAAATTTTTTAATGAAAAATTGATTACAGGACCAATAAAATAGAACTAAATGTAAAACGCTTCATATTTTTCATTTTAGATAGGGTAAGGGAGTGTTATAACCTTTGTCAGTTTTTAATGTGCCATTTGTGTCCCATTGGGGAGATTTTTAAAAATACATCTCAATTAGACATGTGCAATTTGTTTTGTTCTGAATTCGGCATATTGTTCATTCAGAAAAATAAAAATTAACGAAAGACTGTTTAACAATTTTTTAAATTTTGTTTTTAAAAGAAAGAAAAATGAAGAATGAAAATTCAAAGTTCGAAAATCCAAAAATTTGAAAATCTGAAATTTGAAAATTTGAAAATCTCAAAATTTGAAAATCAGAAAGAACGAAAATTAGAAAATTTGAAAATCTGAAAATTAAAAAATCTGAAAGTTCAAAAATCAGAAAATTCAAAAATCAGAAAATCAGAAAGAACAAAAATCAGAAAATAAGAACAAAAATCCAAAAATAAGAACAAAAATCTGAAAATAAGAACGAAAAACATTTGGATCATTTGTATTATAATTAAAATATTACGTTCATTAATCATTATTATAGTTTTTTTATTATTTATAAATTAATATTAAATTAAAGGTATTTATTATTAATAAATAATAATAGTAAAAAAAACTATAATAATGGTCAATAAAACATAATATTTTTATTATAATAGAAATTATTTAAATATTTTTTGTTCTTTTGGATTTTCAAATTTTTGGATTTTCAAATTTCGGATTTTCGAATTTCGGATTTTGTTCCTTCTGATTATTACGAATTATGAATACCGCATCTAAACAAATAGACCGTAACGAATAAAATTTTTTTTGAAGTTATGAATTTATTCAAAATAACGAATATCGGTCATAACGAATGATGCGAAAAACAAAATAAAAACAAATGATATGAAAACGAAAAAAAAACACACGTGCACGTCTAATGTCAATATATAAAATATGTATTATATGCCAATTTAATTTAAAGCTTACCTGCACCTTCATAATGTAACTGTATAGCTAAAGCCAAAACTTTTTTTTCATAATCTTGGAAAGAGTAATGGGGGGTTAGAACCAATGTCAAGATTGTATTGCTGTCTGTGTTCCCAGATTCACTTTCTCTGTCTCTCCTTATCACCAATGTCACTGGGAATGAACGTGAGAAAGAGGGAAAATTCTAAGTGTTGTAATTGCCACCAGAACAGGAGTCGCGGGAAAATCTTCCACTTGTGCCTGTGACAACTTTTTAAGAGGGGTTTTTCTCACATTGGAAAGATGTCTTTCCACTTCCTGTTGAATGTACTGGACAGAAAGTGAAGGAAAATCCCCCTAATGAAACACAGAAAAAAATGACACCCTCTCCTATTCTATCCAAAATGGAAAGAAAAGGTGTTGCCTTTAGATATACTTTAACTAGCTGTTTGAATTGGGTGCTAAAAATTGCAAAGGAAAGAAATTCCTGCTTTGTCAACACTTCTCTCAAAAATCCCAAGTTTTAAAAAAGTCTCAAACTTTCCTTCTCAGTGAATCAAACATTATTATCATACCTGATATAAAAAGCCACAAGGTACAGTAAGCTTCTAAAATCAGAATTGCCAATAACAAATCTGTTTTTAGTTTTTCTTTTTACCTGTGATTTCTTGGTCTCCTTTAAACCATCGTATATCAGCAGCTGGTTTACTACCAGATGTTTTACAAGTCAACTGAATTATTTCTCCTTCCATAACTGGTGATGTAAATCCACTGATGTGTGGCTTTTCAGGGACACCTAAGGACATAAATAGGAAAACACATATTAAATACATATCTATGCATATAATTCTCATTAAAACTAAATATATATGTAGCCATAAAGAATGACTAAAGACTACTATATGATAAACAAGTACCATATCTCGTTACTATCTGAAGTACAAACCTCAAAAAAAAAAAAAACTTCCTTTACTACACTAATAGCAATGCTTCCTTGCATACATTTTTTTCTTCACATTTGTAGTGCAGGCACAGCCCAAATGAGAGTGGCAACTCTGCTCTGGATTCAGAAGCAGTGTAGCATTGTTGCCGCACCATCACAGGAAGCTGAATTAGGTGGACTTCACTGGCAGGATCAATAGATATTTGGGCAAGGGGACTAAGAGAAAACATAAGTAGAGATGAGTTTATAATGAATTGCTGCAGCATATTTTTATCTTGGATATGAGGTCATAGTTCTACTTTAAAATGGTTGTAAATCTTAGACATGAAATATGAACAAAGCATACCCCTCTATAGTGTGTATTTGTCTCAATCCAGAGCACTAATTGTCAGCATGAGTCAATTCTGACTATGTTTTCCTGATGCTAAAAAAAAAATTTGATGGGGGGGTCAGCACACAGCCTGTGATTGACAGCCTCAGCTCTGCTCCTGTGTGCTGTGTGAAGGGGGCCGTGTCCCTCCCCTTCAATCCGGTCTCAGAGCTCTCCTCACTGAGCTCTGCAGAGTGTAACTTCAGCTCTCCACCCCCTTTTGTCTTACAGCTAAAACAAACTTTATCAATTCTTGACTTTTAACGGCTGTAGAGAAAATAGGACTGCAGATAAACAAGTACAACTTATGTAGGAGGATTTGTTTCATGTCTGTGTGTCACCTGAGGCCAGTCGCTTTACTGGGTTTAATACCACTTTAAAAGCAGGAACATAGCAGCATTGCCTAAGTAGGTGGCAGTCTTGCTTTGCCATTCTAGGGTCTTTGGTTTGATTCTTTTTAAGGGCTGCATCTCCATGGAGTTTGTTTGTTATCCATTTCACTGCATCAATTTCCTCTCAAAATGTGAAAAAAACACAGATTATTTTACATCCACCCAAAATGAGCCCTGCTGTGTGTGTTTGTGGGTGTAAGACTCAGAAAAGAATATTAAATTAAGAAAAAGCCACATGAATAAGTAAAACTATTTTTACACCAACAAAATTAAATAAAATATATACACGTTATTGCTTCAATGGTTTTATTCATATAACCTTAACAATTATAACACCATTCAGTCTAAACAATGGTTATTTATATTATGAGCATTACCCAAAAATGTATTGTGATTTATATTATATATGATTGTAATATAATTATGTTATTCTTATGAAAATATTTGTGCAATCTTAGACATGTTTCATGTTTTGTTGTTCTTCTCAGTGGTCTTTTGATCCTTTTAGTGAAAAGCACCACATCTGCAGTGAATATACGTCAACATAACATATTTTTGTAATTCCTAATGCACACCTTATTTATTTGCTGAATTTAATAGAATGAAAAAAACCACATGAAATAAACATCAAAAGTGGCAATTGCAAAGGTTTAACAACTGATCCAGTTAAGCTACTGCTGTTATTTTTTGTAGATTCCAGAACTGTATTGTCCTGTTGGGGCCTTGTTCCAAGTCCAGTAAAGACAATGTTAAAGATTAATGAACTCTATGATAGTTCTTGTGTTAATAAAAGCTTTGGGAGACCAAGAATAATATTTGATAGAATTGCATTTAGATTGGTCATCTTTGGAAAGCAAAAAACATTTAATAATTCAAAGAACCTGCTGAAAGTTCCAGCTGCCACAGGGGTAGGAGAACAACAGTCCACTGTACAGAATTGGTTCTGACACCTGACTTGTGACCTACCGTATATACTCGAGTATAAGTCGTTCCGAGTATAAGTCGAGGCCCTAATTTACCACAAAAAAAATGGGAAAAACTTATTGACCCGAGTATAAGACGAGGGTGAGAAATGCACAGCTACTGTAAGTGGAAAAGAGGGTCAACAATGCCCATTTGCAGCATCACTGTGCCCATTTGCATGCCTCACTGTGCCCATTTGCAGCCATAGGTCCCCCGAACTTCAAACTTGGTAGTTAAGGGTTCCTAGATGCCCCCTAGCTGCAGCCAAAATTTGGGGTCTCTGAACCCAAAGGGTCCCGAAATGACATTGCTGCAGATAGACACAGCTGACTGAATTTGGGGCCCCATATCACGGGGCCACTTAGTGCTAAGAACCCCACATTAGGTGTGCAAACCTGGTGGAACTAGCACCATAAAATTTCCAAAGTTGGAGTTTCTAGCACCAAGTGGCCCCGAGATACAGGGCCCCAAAAATCAGTTCAGAAAATGTCAAGCACTTTTCTGCAGCAGAGAATGACATTTTCCGAACCGGATTTGGGGCCCCGTATCTCAGGGCCACTTGGTGCTAGGAACCCCAGCTTTTGATATGTTATGGTACCAGTTCCACTGGGTTTGCATACCAAATTTGGGGTTCCTAGCACCAAGTGGCCCTGAGATATGGGGCCCCAAAGTCGGTTCAGAAAATGTCAAGCACTTTTCTGCAGCAGTGAATGACATTTTCCGAACCGAATTTGGGGCCCCGTATCTCGGGGCCACTTAGTGCTAGGAACTTCAGCTTTGGATATATTGTGGTACCAGTTCCACTGGGTTTGCATACCAAATTTGGGGTTTCTAGCACTAAGTGGCCCTAAGATATGGGGCCCCAAAGTCGGTTCGGAAAATGAAATTTTTTGCTGCAGAAAAGTGCTTGACTCGAGTATAAGTCGAGGGGGGCACTTTCAGCACAAAAAAATGTGCTGAAAAATTCGACTTATACTCGAGTATATACGGTAATTATTGTAGAATGTGTATGGAACACCAAACTGCATTTTGGAACCAAATAATGTGATCTAAATGAAGAAAAACACACATATATATATATATATATATATATATATATATTGGCTACAATAGCCGAATGTGTGTTTATGAATGTAAGAAGATGGAGATCAGAAGAACTCGTGTCAGCTGTTAAGCATGGAAGTGGATTTGTTATGCTTGGAGGTACAAAAATGGCTGGGTATTTTACAATCATGAACTAGTCAAAAGTTAATGTTTTTAAAGGACTTTAAGGGCCTATTTACCATTTTACATTTCTGAAATGCAGTGGTAATCATTCTTAGTGGCACCTCAAAAAACACCTCACATTATGTGCTTTGTAATGTGCTGCCATGAATGTGAATGGGCCCTTAGGGCCTGTGTCAACAGGCTATAATGGGCAAATGTAGTGTAATTTTGAGATCAAAATACATTTGAGATCATTCAGAATTTAATGACGGTGTAATTGACCTAGATTTGACCAGTTTCAGGCTTGTATGGGGGGGAAAAGCAGTCTTGAAGTCAAAACTGGCTCTCTAAGTGTACCTCTGGCCAGGCTCTGAAACTATTTAGTCTTAACTATCAAAACAAAAACTCTGAAGTTGGGTTTCAGGTGGTTTCCACTAGCTTACAGGTAGCTGCTGTTTGATTACATTGGAAGTACAGCATGCTGCAAAGTTTCTGCTTCAAACGAGATGTGCTTGAATTTTAGTTTTGAAGTTTGATAATGGATTTCTCCACAGTGCCTGCAATTACAGAGGTCAGTGAGAACTTGTTTTGCTTTAAAGAGACACTATTTATATATATATTACTAATATATATTACTACTTTCCTATGTAGGGCAAAGCGACGGTGTCTCTGGAAAGGGCATTCTCTGCCCACCATATACCCACTTTACATCTGCTTCCTCGCAACTGCTTGCTCCTCTGTAGCCGGGCACTGAAATCAGTTGTGCTAGCAACCTGTGGGAGAGGTGATATCACTCCTCCAGGCTTGTTACAGTGACCAGGCTCACAGAATAGTTGCTGGGCCTGTGCACAAGTATGAAGGTCACATGTTTCCCAATAGTGTTGGATATTCTGTTTGTCTGCATGGGCAAGGTAACAGAGCCTCTTCAAAGTCACCAGACTTGCATATTATTCAAATAGAAACTATAATGGCTTTAGGGCAATATAATTTTATATATACATTTATATATATATATATATATATATATATATATATATATATATATATATATATATATATATATATATATATATATATATATATATATATATACGCCGTATATAACAGTGGTTTTACAGATTAAAATGTTACATAAAAAATTTGTCATGAATAACAAAGTACACTAGAAACTGAGCAGAATTTGTTTCCTTTGTTCCTTTAACCACTTGACCCCTTAATGACCAGGCCATAGCGTCTTCAAAATAGGGGATAGATTTATGGCCTTTTTATTATTATTATTTTTTTTTTTTACTAGTAATGGCGTTGATCTGCAATTTTTATTGGGACTGCGACATTGCGGCGGACAGATCGGGCACTTTTGCCACTTTTTTGGGATCATTGATATCTATACAACGATCAGAGCTAAAAATAGCCACTGATTACTGTATAAATGTCATTGGCAGGGAAGGGGTTAACACTAGGGGGTGATCAAGGGGTTAAATGTGTGTCCTAGGGAGTGTTTCTAACTGTGGGGGGATGGGACTTCCTGGGGGAGGAGACCAATGGTTGTTCCTAAGCATTAGGAACAACTGATCAGTCTCCTCACTCCTGACATAAGATCTGTCTATTTACATTGACAGATCTCTATTCTGTCTCTGCGTGGAGTGATCGCGGGTGCATGGCAGACATCACGACCACCGTGGATGTGCATCGGCTCAGTCGTCGTGCCCCCTAGTGGTCTTAAAGTGCCCGATGTACAGCTACGACAGCTTGCCCAGGGGAGCCAACCTGCCGCAGTACAACTGCGGCAGCTGGTCGGGAAGCAGTTAATGTGTATGTATAGTCAAATCTCTTGTAATCTTTTTAATTTTGGATAGTAGGGAACCTCTGTCAAGGTTTATTGTTTTTGTGTTCCTCATGATTAGATTTAAGGGTGAACTCCTGTCTCTTTATAGAGATTTTCTGCAACTACTGCTTCTTCACGTTCTGCAAATTCAAGCCAAAAATGATAGAAAATCTCCCCAACGTGGCACAGACAGCAAAGGGAGGGGTACAAGTAACTTTATTGATTCAATCAGCTTTGTTTGTAAATTTCAGATTAAATTATCCTGCTCTCTTTTTACAACAGGTAAAGAAAAACAGCAAACATGTGAGAAAGGTCCCACAGTGCCCCCTGCTGGCCGAATATAAGAAAGCAAATTGTTTAGAAATCATAATTTATATCTACAGTATCTGACTTAGGAAAAGAAAAAGGCAAATTCTATATTTAGTCTTAACCATATTACGCAAAGAAAATATGTGCTAAACGACTACACAAATTAAGATCTTATGGTAGACATCAAATATGATGTGTATGCAAGACAACCTAAGAATATTTCTGAACTAAAATAGTTTAGAAAGACTGTTAGCTGGCTATAAAAAGGCTTCTGTCAAAGGAAGTGTTACATCCTTTTTCATGTTTTATTATTTACAGTCTGTTAAATTAATCAAAAAATAGCAGACATGCATTAAAATTTGCAGATGTCAGGTTGAATATTGTCCCCTACAGAAGTTGACATTTCATTGAGACATTGACAAGTGGAAACCAACATTCCATAACACTCCATATGCCATCATCATCATTTATCACTGTCTTAAATTCTGAAGTGGGATTCACAGCAACAAGTTAAAGTGATACTAAAGTTTCAAAAATTTCAAACATGTTATACCTGCTCTGTGCAGTTGGTCTTGCACAGAGCAGCCCAGATCCTCCTTTTTTCTGGTCCCTCTTTGGCACTCCTGGTACCTCCCTTTTGTTGAGTGACCCTACAGCAAGCAGCTTACTATGGGGGCACCCGAGCCGAGCCACAGCTCCGTATGTCCATATAGACACAGAGCCGCAGCCTGGCCCCACCCCCTCTCTCTCCTCATTGGCTTATGGACTTTGATTGATAGCAGCAGGAGCCAATGGTGTTTCGCTGCTATCTCAGCCAATGAGGAGGGGAGTCAAGATGGGGCTCAGGTAAGCATTAGGGGGGCTAAGGGGGGCTGCTGGACACAGAAGGCTTTTTATCTTAATGTATAGAATGCATTAAGATAAAAAAACCTTCTGCCTTTAGAACCACTTTAAAGGGTAAGTTCACCTTTACAGAAAAATCTGTAAAGTAAACTTACTTAGGACCCTTTCCTCACCCCCCTGGACCTGAAGACCGGTGATCACCCGCACTGACACACCAGGTCGCTGCTTCACCAGTCCAGGTTAGAACCCCCACCGCTCAATCTCCAAAATGTACCTCATGTAATTGGTCGGCGCCATTACATGGGCGGCGCCGACCAATCAGAACCTGCGTAGCCCATCCTGTCAAGAGGGTGAAGAGGAGAGAAAGCTGAGGAGGTTATCAAATCCCCTTACTGGTAAAGTGGTGATAAGATCTATCAGAACGGGAGATCGCCGGCTTCAGGTAATGCGGGACCGGGTGCAATGGGAAGATTCCAATGTAAGTTCACCTTACAGATTTTCTGTAAAGTTAAACTTACACTTTAAGTATACAGTTGAAATACCCATAAATGAATTTACCTGCCAAATTATTCTGAATTTTTCACCCTAAAGATTCACACATTCCTGTCACACGACTTAGTAAGTGACGTTAAACCTTCCTACTGTAGCTTTTCAGTTTTCTGTGTTACCTGCCTGCTCAATGGACAATGGGCCTGAATTGCTAGATATCCTACCATGGGCAAGGGATGTGCTATTTATTTTAAAGTGATTGTAAAGGCAGAAGGATTTTTACCTTATTGCATTCTGCATGTAACTTCCTCCCCTGCACCCGCTAAATACTTACCTGAGCCCGATCTCAATCCAGCAATGTGCATGATAGTCAAGGTTATCTCTGCTCTCTCACTCCTCATTGGTTCAGACACAGCAGTGGGAGCCATTGGCAGCTGCTGTTATCAATCAAAGCCAGTTTAGAGGAAGCGGGGGTGGTTCTTATGGACACACAGAGTGGGGCTCAGGAACAAGGAAGCATGAGTGCCCCCATAGCAAGCGGCTTGTATTGGGAGCTTGTGGAGGGGGGAGCCGCCCAGAGCGCTGGCAGGGGACGAAAGAAGGGAAGGATTGGGGCTGCTCTGTGCAAAACCATAGCACAGAGCAGGTAAGTGTAACATATTTGTTATTTTAAAGAAAAAAAAACAAGGCTTTGCAATCACTTTAAACTGACCTGTAGATTGGATATTTAGGTTTACTTTGTACTCAATCACGTCACAATTTAGTAAATCAGATCCAACAAATCTGCTTCACTATTCTGTCTTAGCTGTCTTACTAGTTTACTGTTATACATTAAAAAAAAATGATGAAACATTCAAATTTATTAAGCCATGTACACAATAGTAAGCAACATACTGACAATGTGGCTGGCTAAGAAATATAAAATCTCTCACAAAATCACTTTAATAATCACAAATTCAAATCCCAAGCTGTTTGTATATGAAAACCTTTTCCCCTTTGCAGTATATTCTAATATGCCACACCATCAGTTCATATGGAGGATTTAGCTAGACATTTATACTTTGGATCCAAAGATGGGTCTCCATGGAAAAGCTTTAAGCTCAGGAAGTTATTATCCTGAAATACTGTGCTTAGAATGGGTAGTTTTTGTCCTTAATGGCAAACTTGTAAAGATTTTTTTAGTAAAATAGTCTCAGTGGGGCTTAAAGAAAAAACAGCTT
Organism: Lithobates clamitans; assembly: GCA_037952925.1. Classification (NCBI taxonomy): domain Eukaryota; kingdom Metazoa; phylum Chordata; class Amphibia; order Anura; family Ranidae; genus Lithobates; species Lithobates clamitans. The sequence goes on from JBBGZY010001135.1 coordinate 5,110,371, forward strand.
TCACATGCTATGCACAAAACCAATTCACTAGCTGGATTAACTTTAATATGACTGGCATCCAGCATTAGTCCTATTAAGTGAAAGAGCCTGGTATTCTAAAATAACTGAAGTTCAGGGACAAAAAAAAATCAATCTTTAAAATTATATAACAGGTTAGGAACATAGGCGTGTTTGCAATAAACTATGGCAATTTCATCTGATTCAGCTGCTGACATTCAATGAATCTCATAGAGTGTTGAGTTTAAGTGTTATTTCGTGGCTTTCTCGATAAATCTTTCATTTTTAGTGTCACTGAAACCCTCGGAGGAAAAAAAGAGGAGAGATCATTTAGGGAATAAAGTATAAATGGCAAAGTGCTCCCAATAAAACAACAAAAACTAATAGTGGACGAAAGAAATGACAGGAACCAAGAAAAACACTAAGCCGAGAAAAAAGCAAGCAGCTATAAAACTTTCCTTAATTTTAGAGCTTTATGGCCACCATGTCCTTGAAAATATATAGTTGAAAGGTTTAAATTAGGATGTAGCCAAAAGTAAGTCCCTTGGGGACAGTTAGGAAAAAATTGAGACATACTAAAAAAAGTACAGCATTAAGAGAAAACTGTTTAAAGAAAATATTAATAGCATGCACTGTATATCAGTTTAATTTATATAGTGCCTTATATTTTTAAATAGCTGTAGGGGAAGTATAAACCAAAAAACAGGACGGACCAGATTTTTTTCAACTCGTTTTTTGAGACAGACCTCATCCTTGTTGTTGTGTAAAACATGCACTCTGTTAATTGTTTTATTAACCACTTTAGGTCCGCCCTATAGCAGTTTTCTGCTACAGGGCGACACCTATGCACCGGATTATGTATATATACATAATCCAACACTTCCGGGTAGGGGGCACGCATGTGTGCTGGTGGCAGCTCGCTTCCGCTGTGTAATACACAGCAGGAGCCGATCGGCGGGTGTCAGGTACTCAATGTTTGCCGGCACCCCCGATCATTGGGGGAGAGAGAAGACAAAACTGCGATCTGCCTATGTAAACAAGGCAGATCGCCATTCTGACAGGGAGGAAGTGACGGAGTTAGTGCACCTGAATAAATTCCATCTTTTCCCCTAGTAAAAGCACCTCAGACAGTATAGTAAAGCACTGGTCTGGCCCACAGTTAACCCTTTGATCGCTCCTGATGTTTAACCCTGTACCAGCCAGTGACATTAGTACAGTAATAGTTCATATTTTTAGCACTGATCCCTGTATTAGTGTCACTGGTTTTTAAAAAGTGTCAAAAATGTCAGTTAGTGTCAGAATGTCTGCTGCAATATTGTAGTTACTGGTCGCCACCATTACTAGTAAAAAAAAAGTAAAAATATCCCATAATTTGTTGACACATTAACTATTGCGCAAACCAATCAATATACGTTTATTTATTTTTTTAACCAAAAATATGTGGCAGAATACATATTGACCTAAATTTCTAAAGAAATTTGATTTTTTTCATTTTGTTTATTGGGTATGTTTTATAGCAGAAAGTAAAAAATACATTTTTCTTTCAAAATTGTGGGTCTTTTTTTGTTTATAGGGCAAACAATAAAAATGCAGAGGTGATCAAAAGAACCAAACCGAAAAGCACCAAAAGAAAGCTAATTTTGTGGGGAAAAAAAGGACATAAATTGTATTTAGGTACAGTGTTGCATGACCGCACAGTTGCTAGTTAAAGTAGAGCAGTGCCATATCGCAAAAAATGGTCTGGTAATGAAGGGGGTAAATCTTCTGGAGGTCAAGTGGTTAATTTATACAGTTGGCCTGAGAAGGAGTCGTTACGTTATCACACTATTGGCTGCTTCTCCTCTTTGAATACCCACGATCTGAGCCTGTGAAGAACTTGCCAGGACGGGATCGCGGTGACTGCGCCACATTTTCGTTTTTGGCTTCTTCCAGTCGATTCTTCTGGTGAGCAGGAACCCCTATAGTTTAATCAGGATTATATTCTGGGCTATACAGAGGCTATAAGCCTACCGCTGATTATACCTTCACCGGTTTACCATCTGGTAAGTGGCCTCCTGTGTCTGTGCACCGGGTGTTCTCCCTATTTGGATCTGTGCTCGCCTGTTTAATTCTATTTCTGGTAACCAGATATATTTGGAGTTTCTATTTCAAGGACATCACCTATTGCATGCTGCATGTCACTTTTTTTGTTTTCACGCCCCTGGATTTGTCATGCATTCAGGGTGCATTCACGATCTTTTTGATGATTTTGTGTGAGCACTCTCTTTAGTGTAACATATTTTTGTCAGTATCACGCTATGGTTTTCTGTTTGTTTTTTATTTGCTAAATTTATGTGGATCCGGTCTGCTGTATGAGCTTGTCGGATTCTACCCATCTTGGAGTACTTCAAAAGGCCCAGGCTGGGTTTAAAGCCATCTGTTTGACTTCGCTTACGTTCTGGTAAGCAGTATATTACACAGTTGTCCTATTTCATCACTTAGAAGGATTTATTACACCACTTGGACTTATTTGAATTTTTCACTAAATTTTATTTGGACTCATATTTAGCGCGGTTTACTTGTTCTTTAATTTATATAGTGTTTTAGGGTGTTCTGTAGGTTTTTTTTTGTTTTTTTGTTTGTTTTATTACAGAAAATACTTAACAATTCATATCATATGAAGTTCATTTTTTGCTACAGTTTAGACATAATTTGACATTTTTTGAAATGTATAGAAGAATTTTTAAAGGGTAACTCCCCTATTGTGCAAAAAAAAGTAAATCCAAAAAAAATTGCATATACAATTGCTAGGTGTTTTGTACACTGCTGTGTGTGAGTAGCTCACTGATTTTCCCAGAAGTCTGCACTAAGATATAGGTCAGGTTTTAGGCACCCTCTTCAACATAAATTCAGTTTTTGGTGAGATACTTCCTAAGGGTTAATTACTTTAATAGGGATGCAGGCACTGCAGCTTTTCTCATCAGAACATTGGGAGTGCAACAGGTAATTGTAACAAACCAGATCTAGCCATTCAGATTCAATATACACAGGATACAGTAAGGCCTCTTGCACACGGTACTGATGTTTGAACATCAGCATTTTTGGATGCATTTGCTGGCATTTATTTTAGGTGTTTTTGAGCGTATTTGCGTTTGTGTGTTTACACATATTTGCGTGTATCTGCATGTATTTGTGCATATGGATGCAAAATATTGAACGGGATCTGTGATTTTCTTTTTTTACTGATCAAAACACAGTGCTTGTTTACATTCCTGTGTGTACAGACATGTTGTAAACAATGGGCTGCATTTTAGATCAGCTGTGTGCCTGAAAACTGAGAGTTTTCAGGCGTCAGTGTGCAAGAGGCCTTAAACAGCTATTTCTTCAGGAAAACAAAAAGGTAAGAAAAGTGTAACAATCTTTGGTAAACCCCATTGCAATGTTAATTGATAATCCAGAAGAGGTTGTTTCTTCTCAACAATAGTGGAGTTACTCTTCAAATACAGAAATCCAAACATTTCAGATTGAACGATGTCTACATGGTCAATTGTGAACATTTTTTGTATGTGATTGAATCTATCTAATATCAAAACACAATTATAAAATGTATGCAATGTATGCATTGGTTAGTGGACTTATTTATTATTTATAGCAAGAAAATGTACTCACCCAGAACTGTTAAGTAAGCTTTGGATGTTTTGACAGGCATCGTAAATAAGGAACAAGTATATAGGCCTTCATCTGACAAAGAGACGTCACTAACGCTGATACTCAATTCATGCCAGGAAGCTCGGATGAGTTCAATTCTGTTGTCCCTTAGAGCTGAAGAAAATATGACAATGTTAGTCTTATTTTTGCTAATGATATTAAATCATATTTGTCATATTAAGTCATATTTGTGAACTGGTGCAGTCCATTAAAGTTTACATTCTCACTCAGCCCTGGTTTGATAGCATAACAATCATATCCAAAATCCAGTCAGTAGAAATGTCAGATCATACGCAATATTATTCATTGGGCTTAGCAACAGAACACACTTTTAAGAATCTATTTTAAGCTGAAGATGTTAGTATTGTGTTCCTATCTGGCATTTGCATATTAAAGTGGCTGTAACCCTCAGACAGGAAAAATGAACAAAGCATATATAGAGTGCTTTCACACTGAGGTGATGCGCTGGCAGGACGTTCAAAAAACTCCTGCAAGCAGGATCTTTGGAGCAGTGAAGGAGCGGTGTATACACCGCACCTTCACCACTCCTGCCCATTGAAATGAATGGGCAGCGCCGCTGAACCACCGGCAAAGCGCCACTGCAGCAGCACTTTGCGGGTCATTTTAACCCTTTTTCGGCTGCTAGCGGGGGTTAAATGGTGCCTGCTGTCGGCCGAAAACCTCCGCAAAAACAACGGTAAAATGCCACTAAAAATAGCAGCACTTTACCACCGACGGCGCCGACACCCCAGTGTGAGAGCAGCCTTAAAAAATATAATATATATCATAAGGTGTAAATCATTCTAAATAAAACATATACATAGATAGGAAGCATACATGAAACTCGAATGCTACAGTATTTTCTAAGGTTAAAAAGGGAGGAATTTCATCTTAAAGTCTAAAGTTTTTAACTCTTCTGCTTCAAATTTTCTTCAGTTTGGTCTGTGAACACATCCTAATCCTTATCCAACAAACTGGGCAAAGAGTCTGACCACTTACGCAGCCATTAAAGGTGTTTTTTTTTTATCAATTTTCTTTATTTTCTGCATAAATACCCAATTGTGCCAACAACATTGACATTTGTGGCTAATTAAAAAGCAATCAACCTAACTGATATTATCAGTTAAAGATACAATGAACTAAGAATTATTGAAAATAATGACCGACAATTGATCAAGGTGATAATGCTAACATTGGCTTTATTTTCAAACTATTGTATGTGATTTTTAGTAGTTCACCAATATAACAATATTGGAATTGAAAATAAATGTTGAGGCTGTAGCCCGTATATACAGTATATGCTGAACAGAGGAAATGGGTTACTGGCAACACTTTCATCCCACAATTTTTGTTGATTACTATTGACAAGAGATGACTGGACATAATTTCAACCGCTGAAATAATTGTATCACCTGCCCTAATGTGGATTAAGTGATTGGGAGTTATGGGTTAACGGCTTATCTGCAATGCATGTAAAAAGGTAATTTCTCGAAACGTTTACTATCCAACATCTTATTAAGAAAAAGACCTCAATCATCAATGCATAGAACACCAGGGAATTACCTACAACATCCCTTAAGCACCAAAGCCATTCATGCTTAGCAGAAATTCATTGGCATTAATAGGAATAACATACTTGAATCTAAGTCTGAAATCAAATCTACAACATAAAGTAGACCAGTAATAAACATAATTAGTGTACAGTTCACTTGTTCTAATATGCTGCATTCACAGATCTCATTGAGAGTAAGAAAATTTATAGGCCTCTTAGACAAAAAAATGTGTATCTGGAAAGGAGGAATGAATGAATGATTGAATTAATTAAAATACATTAAGACCACTGAACATTGCATTCAGCCTGTGCACGTTATTTGGTTCAAGTACAAAGTAGTACATGATTAGATGATACATATAGTGGCCTTGTGCTTTAACCCCTCACCCCCAAAAAAATGGCAAGTGCCCGATTGCTTATCTGGAGTCCCACATACCAGGATGTTGTGAAAATCAGCTCAGTTTCCTTTTTTTTTTGCTGTAATTTTATTGCAATTATGCACTAACACGAGAAAGCAATATGTTGTAATTCTCTGACATTTTTAAGCTTGGGGTATTTTAGAAGTGCAATATTGAGCCCAAACTTCCAAAGTAGTTATCTTTAGCTGACTGGCATGCAAGTTCAACTTTTTCCTAACGTCCCAAAACCACATTTCTCTAAAAGCAGGCACCTCCAGGTGCATTTAAGCCCCAAAACTATGAGTGTTCAAGTGAAAACCTTAACTTCACCTCTTTCTTCAATTTTGAATGCCAAACCAAGTTCCAGGCAATTACACTTGAATAGATTAGACTGAGAGGGATTTTGGTGGGAAGGAGTTACAGGGAATGTCCTCAAGTCAAAAATGGCTGTTGAGCTTGTCACAACTGGCTTATCCAAAGGATAGTCTTTTAGGACTACTATGGCAACAGGCACAAATTATAAAGGTACACAGGGCAGAAAAAGACATTAAGCACGCACTTACCTACTGCTGTAGGTTCAAAAACAGCAAAGTGGTGGACACTTATTTTTGCAGTGCCGTTAATAAATTGCCCCCCGCATAAATTGCCCTTGGGTGGCAAGCGCACTTATTAATGGCTGTGAACTGGGCCATTATCTGAGCGCCAAATTCCCAGACACAGTGTACAGAGCCAATCCAAGTGCCTTGTGATTGCTTTAAGGGATCACAAATGTAAACAGTCTAGTGTTTACTTTGGAAAACTCTTCCATTTCACTTACAATGGAGGGATGTGAAGAAACAGGAACTAATGAAAAAATCAGCCATTCATTCATTAGTAAAAGATTACAGGCAGCAGCAGATGTTGGAGAATTGTGAGATAGTTTTAAACTCTTTAACCACACTCCTCTCCCTAAATCTAAGTTCCATGTACATTAACCTTTCACCTCCTCCTCAGTCTGTGTACGAACAGTATCTAATAGATGTGCACACTGAAATATTTAGTTTTCATCCGAAAAATACATTTATTCGTTTTTATTTATTTCGTTTTTCGTTAAAAATTGCATTCGTCCAAAAATCCAAATTGAGGTTGAATCTGTCATTGAAGGCTTATGGTGTCTGTTGAATGTTCAAGGAAGATTTGACGGAGCAGCTAAACTGTACGACGCCATATAGTTTACCTGCTCCGTCGAATCTTCTTAGAACTTTCAACAGACACCATAAGCCAAAGTACGTGTGTACTTAGTTCCAGCTGTTTTACTGCTCCTCCTCCTTGATTACAATCAGTCAATAACATTCATCATCATCATTATTTTTATTTATCTTTTCTCCCCTGCGTCAAATCTTTTCTCCCCTAAGTCGAATCTTTTCTCCCCTACGTCGAATCTTTTCTCCCCTACGTCAAATCTTTTCTCTCTATGTCGAATCTTTTCTCTCTATGTAGAATAATCTTGGGCTAATAGAATTAAGGTTCGGCACATTCGACCACAGGTTTGATGGACACGGATTGTTATTGTCATCATCATGTCGAATCTCCTATCTATATCGAACTGTTGTAGCAACGAAAACGAAAATAAAGCATTTTTTTATGTCGGATCTTTAATTTTTCAGATCCTGCACTTTCGTTATTGTTTGTTAAAACAATAATGAAAATACCTGAAATTCGGACTAAAATGCATTCGGACGAAAATAAATGCACATGTCTAGTATCTAATGCACCATTACTAAGTTCTGTGTTTTAACTACATCAATGTCAACATGTTTCCTCATTTCTAAAAACATGTGGAAAAAAAATAGATCACTTTGGTGTGTCTACTTTCCAAAATTGAGTCATTCTGGCATTGTTTGTACTGTCATGTATTTTTATTTACAAGATTTATAACAGAAAGTAAGGGTAACTGGGTACACCAGTTTGTACTATTGAAATATTGGTGAGGGGATGCACTAAACACCTGCCATTGTGCTATATGCTGGGTGTCCAGTGCACCCCTGTTTTTTTAAGGAGGGGTGGGCTCCCTCCAGGCTCACCTGCCCTCTGCATGTTCATTATAATGCATGTGCTTCCACTGTTGAGGCCCTCAAAATTTAGAGGACTACAGAAAATACTGGGGCGGCTTGATAGGGCTCTGTAGCTTGCGCATGTATTTGTAAAAGTGTGCAAACTAAACCCCTGTTTTTAACGCATACTGTTAGACGGGATAATTCGGTTGGTTGCAGGCTGGTGGGTAAGTTGAGCTGGAAATTTTTGTTTTGTTTTGCATGCATCACCCTCCCATGTGCTCCTTGCAGTTATAGGTGAGGGCAGTGGCCATTTGTTTGTATGGTTAAACAGTATACTTCTAAACTAGTATAGTGGGGTGCCTGTAAAACATGTTAAAATTTACAGGAAAAGTGATTGATGGGGATATATATTCCTCCACGGATTCTTAGATTGGCAATCTAAGTTAATTCCAGCAAAGACTTCAGGGTAAAGAAGGATAGTTCTTTACCCTGTATTGGTAAAGTCCATTCCAAGACTGATTTTATTGGGAGTCTGATAGAGATCCGGGTGGGACAGACTTCCAAGTCCATGGACCGCAGTGTAAGGGTTTCTTTTCAGAACTTGATTAAGGCAGCTGGTCCTAGCTCCCAGAGAGAGAGTGTGTCTCCATGTGAGGAGACTTCTAGGAGCATGGCTGCTCATCCCTGATGTTGGATATAAAGGACTGTAAGGACGCTTACTACAAGACATAGGACTGGTCAGTCTATGGACACAGTAAAGCTCGGTAGAGCAGAAGTTTATTGTTGTTTGATTGCTGGAAGAGCTGGTGGTTTGAGGGACCAGTACCTGTAGCAGCAGTGCTGTTGAAGAGGAGCCAGGTGGGCTTGTATTTTCAATTGTGTCTGAATGACGTTTAAACCCCTGCATGGGATTCCTGAGTAAACTTTTGTTTTGTTTTTATCATTTAATAAACATGGGCTACCAGGCCCTTAACTATAAATGCCTGTCTGATGTGGACTCACTACATGAAAACGCATCTACCACTGAGCTGAACAACCCCCCATGCTACACTAGGCTAAAACTAAGTGTGTGGGGGGGTACACAGCTCCAAAAAAGTAATTTGTACACTCCTCCATTGCCCTTGGGAACCACTGCAAGCAGTATGCCTCACTGGAACAAAAAGTTATTAGATCAAGAATAAGAAGGAGGGCACAAGCATAAAGGCACGACTCCCTTTCTTAATATAAAAAATAAAATATATGTTCATATATTATAGGGTAATTCCATTTAAATATGCAAAATAGCAACAGGTGGAAAATGGGAACAATTAGACTGGGATATGCATTACGTGATGCAATTGGAAAATTCTAGAAGTAGGGCTTATTATACATAGGACCCCGCTCTGAGGTAAAACGACAGTGGGTATGTCACAACTGAAGGAGCTCCACCCCACTGCTGTCATGTCCACTAAATCACTAGTGAGGCAGGTGCTGGAGCGGTCAGGTAGCAGTGGGGGAGAGTACAAATCTAAACAATGGTGATCTTGCAAGCTACCATACACAAATTGTCAGTTCTAATATATTCAGCTGCTAGCACTGATCACGTCCCATAAGGCTGTGCATTCAGCAAAAAAAAATTTAAAAAGTGCTGCGCTAAAAAGTGCTGCGTTAAAAAGTGCCTGTGTGTTTAATACACATGTATACACACGCTATACTATGTCTGTAGTAAATCACATAAAAAATATTATAATGCCACCACTAACTCAAATTGGTGTAACTCTGTGCTCAATTATATTGCAGCATGTGAACTACTAATTGATTAGTATCTCTGCTTATCCTTATAACCACACTCTACTACTGCCTATAGAAAATCACATGCATATAGTGCTAATGAGTGCCACAACAAATTATTAAGTAAAGTGACTCTGTGCAACGAAATAAAATATATACACTAATACTCAAATATCAACATCTGTCATAAAATAAATCCAATATATATATATATATATATATGCTCAAAATATTCACAAACATGTACCCATGCACTAAGAAGTGCTATGTGCAAAGTGCTATTGTGCTTGATTCACAAGCTGACATGTATTATATATACAGTCCATTCACAGTTCAAAACATCTAAAGCAACTGGTGATGGCAAAACATGTCCTTGTGTCCACTCTGGTGCTCCCCCCTTCAGTATATGTGCTCACCTTAGAGCGTGTGACCTGCAATAAAGCCTGGTCAATACACACATATGAACCACCTCTGGGTTCAGTTTATGTTGAAATCCTGGACTGGTTGCTGGTAAAGTGATCAACATGTGTATGATAAAAAAAAACTCAATAGTGTGATATTGTTTAAACTATTTATTGTATAAATAAAACTTAGCCCCTACTGTGAGGTACTCACATTTCGTGGTTGCTGCAGTGCACCACTCTATACAAGCTCAGGGATACTACTGAAGTAATGTGTCCTTTCCTTTAGCTGAGAATGCTCCACTGCCTCCTGCACCATCTTGCCCCCTCCCCTTTGCATGTCAATACCAGGATTAACTCGTATCTTCCTCAGGGGGATATAATCAGCAGTGGGGGAGAGGAATGGCTACAGTGGTGCCTTCATTTGGTTGACGAAGAAGAGACACGGCAGGGACAGAGAATAAAAGAAACAGCTGAGAGAAATGAAGGCTCTCCTGTTAACCACCTAAGGAGAGGGAGACCGCCATTAAGGAGCCCTGAACAGAGCAGTCAGAGCTGCAGGGGTCCTCCATCCCGGCCGCCCCCACCTCTGGGTATTACAGAACAGCAGCAGACACCGCTGGAAAATGCGGCCGCGGTGGCTGAACATATCAGAACAAGTCAGAGGAATAAGAAAAAATGGAGGGTTCTATCCCAATCACCACCCAGAAGAGGCAGAGGTAGACCCATTCAGGTTATTCAGAGTGGGGAACATGAGGAGATTCCAGTCACAGGAGTGGATGCTGAGCAACAGGCTAGTCATAGCTCCAGGCAAGTAAACCGTGAAAACAGCCTAATGTCAGAGCAGGGGCAGCCAATACCCTCGCTGACCAGTGGAGGAAACAGCGAGCAGCATATAGCTGCTCCTATTCACAATAATGCACCAATACCACCTAGTGTTCACAGTGAGTTATACAACATACTAAGTTATATTTATTAATCTATTGCAAAATTATCTGACAAAATGACTGCAAATGTGAATGTGAGTCCTAATTATGCAGCAGTATGGTCTAGTAATACAAGTAACATGAATACAGTTGAAGATGGAATTGACACTAATTATGTGGCAAATTCTAATGATTTAAATTCTATAGTAGAAATTCCTGTTTCCTCCAGAATTTCTCAGGTTATTTCAGCAGCTCCTGAAACATGTATGAAAGAAGTGCTACCGTGTGAGATCACGCCACTGGGATATCATCTTTCCAATCAAACAAAATAAAAAATCTGGAAGGGTGAGTTTATAGACATATTGTCACTATTGCCATCTTCCAAAGATTTTATAACAAAAACCTGAGAGAAAACTTGAAGAAAAAAGTGAAGATGATAGGCAGAGACCAGTGGCAAGATCATTTCATAACTGGCTTCAGTCATTCACAATTTATGCAAGCGTTCTGGGTTTATAAACACCCAGAATTCTGTTGTGGACGTTTTCAGTATCTAGAACATGTATTAGAGGCATACAAGAATTTCGGAGGATTAGGATGGTATAATTACGACGAATCATTCAGACAAAAACTGTCTATTTATCTATTTTTAAAGTGGGGTATGAAAGATGTGGGGCTATGGCTTAATTTAATATTGCCACAAAAATCTACATTTTCTAAGCCAGCATCCATGTCTTTTATCTTGCCATACAAAAAAGGTTTCTGCTATGCATTTAACGAAACACAATGTAGATGGGTTAATGCCTGTAAATATAGGCATGAATGTTCACAATGTTCAGGTACACACCCATTAGTTAAGTGTTTCAAAAGGGGTTATTTTCAAGGACAGAGAGAACACACTGCAAAAAGCACGCACACCAGTGAGATTAGCAAGAATGCTTCACTGGTTGGAAATTTATCCAGACCAGGAGACAGCCAAAATTTTAGTTAATGGATTTTCACATGGTTTCCCATTGCCCATAACCAGTGGTACATGCTGTAATATGGTTGAAAATCTAAAGTCTGTTAATCTATTCCCTCATATTGTAAAAAAAAAGTTAATCAAAGAGGTATCGGAAGGCCGTATGGCTGGTCCTTTTAAAAATCCTCCATTTATCAACTTTAGAATCTCGCCATTAGGTATTATCCCAAAAAAGGAACACAACTTATACAGGCTTATACACCACCTGTTATACCCAAAGGGGGCATCTTTAAATGATGAGATTGAAGAAAATTTGTCTTCAGTCTCATACTGCACATTTGAAGAGACAGTCTTTAAAATCTGAAAATTCGGTAGGGCAGCTTTGTTAGCCAAGATGGATATAAAGGCTTTTAGTTTATTACCAATAACTCCAGAGGCATATCATTTGTTAGGTATTCATTTTGAAAATAACTTGTATTATGATATGTGCCTACCTATGGGCTGCTCAATATCTTGCGCCTATTTTGAAAAATTTGCCACGGAATGGGTGGTAACATTTGAGTCTGGATATGAAGCAATCCTACATCATCTGGATGACTTCCTATTCATAGGTCCTGCAGACTCCCCTGTTATTTCATGCTTCAGCTTTTTGGTAAGATTGCTGAATACATTGGTATTCCTTTAGCAGCTGAAAAAACAGTGCTTCTCACTTCTTCAATAAATGTTTTAGGCATTAATATTGACACAGTAAATTTAAAATTTAGATTACCTTTGGACAAAATAGATACATTTAAATTTTTAATATCAGGGTTTAAAAAAAAAAGAAAGTTTTATTAAAGGAACTACAGTTGTTATTAGGTTTATTAGCCTTTGCGTCTTACATAATGCCAGTAGGTAGGGCCTTTTCGCTTCAACTTTATCTGGCTGTCTCAGGCATCAAATCCCCGTTTGCACATGTTAGGCTAACTTCTGAGCTAAAAGAGGATCTAGTAGTGTGGTTAAAGTTTTTTGACAGCTCAAATGGTCGCTCTTTTTTCCAAGATAATTTCATATTTTCTGCAGATTTTGAGTTTGTTACAGAGGTGGGGGGGGGTCTTGTGGCTTCTAGGCAGTATGGAAGACGGCATTGGTGCTGCGGTAAATGGCCTTCTAGATGGGTAAAATTAAATGCTACAAAGAACATAGTTCTTTTATAGTTATTTCCATTAGTAGTGGCCCTTGAAATTTGGGTAAGCAATTTTCCAATAAAAGGATTCTATTACAAACTGATAATAAAGATGTATTGTACGCGGTGAATTGCTTATCATCAAAATCTCTATTAGTGATCAAATTACTTAGACAATTGGTATTCCTATGTTTACATCACAACATATGGTTAAAAGCTAAACATCTGCTGGGAAAGGAGAATCAAATAGCAGAAGCTCTATCTCGATTTCAGATTTCAATATTCCATCAGTAACTACCCAACGCCGAATTGGAGGGGATATCATGCCCAGAGTACCTTTGGGATTTAATCTAGAAACTATTACAGACTATATAAAAAGTCAGTTGCAAATAGCACATGGGCAGAATATTCTGCTGCATGGAACAAATGGGTCAATTTTGCTAGAGATTGTAATTTTCGTTTTGATTCTCCTTCAGAAAAGTTAATATTAGCATTCTTATGTTCCTTAATACATAAAGAAGTGTCTTACAGCCATATTGCTAAAACTCTGGCAGGAGTATCATTTTTTCTAAAACTGCAAGGTCTGCCTAGTTGTACATCTTTTTTCTCTGTACAACAAGCTCTGAAAGGTTACAGGAAGAGCCATTATACTGCTGATAATAAGAGACATATTTCAATTGAGTTATTGAGAAAGATTTGTATGATTACTTCAGAAGTTTGTTTCTCAGAATTAGAATCTGAGCTATTTAAGGTAGCATTTATTTTAACGTTTTTTGGAGCGTTACGAATCTCAGAACTGTATCCAAATAATAAATTAACTCATATTGGTCTTTTGTTACAACATGTGGAAGTCTTGGATGCAGGGATTAAATTGTTTATCCCATTGTCTAAGACAGATAGGATCGGTAGAGGTAAGTGGATTAATCTACATACATGTGGCGAGAAAATGATATGCCCATTAGTCCTGGTAAGGAATTACATTCGCATTAGGCCTCAGGCAGGTGTTCAATTTCTTATTCATGCAGATAGTTCTCCTATGACCAGGTACCAGTTTAATTTTGTTTTAAAAGGTTGCATGAAAAGGTTAGGATTACAACAATTGAGAGTTATGTCCCATTCTTTTCGTATCAGGGCAGCTACAGAGGCTGCAAGAATGGGACTTGACGACTCCATTATACAGATGGAAATCTCAATGTTTCAAAATGTATGTGAGACCTGACCTTTCTTTTTTAATTCCAGGTGATAGAAGAATTGTTTGAATTCTAGGACACTTATTTATTTACTGGGCGTTTAAAAGAGCTGCACTACGTTGCTACACATCTAATCTGTCCTTGGATTGTGCTAATTTTTAAGTATTCTGGAAAGGCACCCGGGGTCTCCGCTGGGCTAATTTGTCTTTTCATATTTGCAGGTTGTTTGAAGTTTGGCCAACTCCTGATATTGTAATCATCCACCTTGGGAGGAATGATGTGGGTAAAGTCAACACTCTGGATCTCATGTATAAAATGAAGAGGGATTTACACAGTCTCACCGTGTCGTCCCCAAATACTTAAGTCATTTTTTCAGAAATTGTTTCCAGACTTTTGTGGTTAAGCAATCCTAACTTAAAAAATTTGGAAAAAATTAGACGTAGAATAAATAAAACAATGGAAAAATGTATGCCTATTATAGGTGTATTTACATACAGACACCTAGAAGAAGGATTTAGTGGCTTATGTTGGTCAGATGGCGTGCACTTATCTGAGGTAGAGTTGGATATATTTAATTTAGGGTTACAGTCTAGTACAGTCTAGTATTGAGTCGGCCACGGTCTTGGGGTGGGGCCAGACTTGAAGATGCAAGTCCAGCGGTTGGGGACTGGTATTTATGATTCATGAGATTTGTGCTCAAGTCGTTTTATGGCTGAGCAAAGTTGTATTTTGCAGATTAATAAAGTTCAAGGAAATTTATCGGCGTATAACACGCGCCGGCATATAACACGCACCCCAAGTTTAGAAGGGAATTTTAAGGAAAAAAACTTTTAGGAGGGAAGTGTAAGGAAAAAAAACTTACATTAAAATGCCCATCAATGCAGCATTATCTGTCCATCTGCAGCCTTTTCAGTGTCAGTGCAGCCTTGCCCCAGTGCAGTCTTGTCAGTGCAGCCTTGTCAGTGCAGCTTTGTCAGTGCAGCCTTGTCAGTGCAGCCTTGTCAGTGCAGCTTTGTGCACTCGTCGCCGACCTACACAGCCGAGTGTAGATTCAAATATGGCGCCGAGACTGCAGGGACTCGTCGGAGCCGAGATACACATACCCGAGTGTTCTCGGCTTTTTTCAGCGGCGCCGTCACGCCCAGTCCTGCCCCTGGACCTGTGTTATGTCCATCATAGGGCGGGACTGGGCGTGACTGTGAGCGGCGTCGAAAAAAGCCGAGAACGCTCGGGTATGTGTATCTCGGCTCCGACGAGAGCCGAGATACACATACCCAAGTGTTCTCAGCTTTTTTCGGCGCCGCTCACAGTCACGCCCAGTCCCGCCCTATGATGGACATAACACAGGTCCAGGGGCGGGACTGGGCATGACGGCACCGCTGAAAAAAGCCGAGAACACTCAGGTATGTGTATCTCGGCTCCGACGAATCCCTGCAGTCTCGGCGCCATATTTGAATCTACCCACGGCTGTGTATGTCGGTGGTGACCGCGGCAATTGCCGCGATCGCTCCGATGACACAAAATCGTCGGGGATCGGCCTATAACACGCACCCACGATTTTCCCCTGATTTTCAGGGGAAAAAAGTGCGTGTTATATGCCGATAAATACGGTATTTATATGAAGTTGTTATTCATCGAAAATTTTATTTAAAACCAATAAATTTTCCGCGGACATAATTTTGCCACTCAATGGTGTCTGTGTTATTTATTTGGTAAATTTAAGTTAAACTATAAACAAAGGGAGAAAGTGCAATCTGCATTCCCATGAGAAGGAAGGCACAAGCATTTGGGCACAACAACATCGGCATGCGTTTGCCCCTCCCTTTCTTAATATAAAAAAATAAAACATTTTATATGTTCACATATTATAGGGTAATACTACTTTAAATATGCAAAATAGAAACAGGTGGAAAACGGGAACAAGGAGACTTGGATATGCATCACATGACCTCTGGGAAATTCCCAGAAGGTCACGTGATGCAATTTGAAAATTCTAGAAGTGGGGCATATTATAAATAGGACCCCGCTCTGAAGCAAACCACCAGTGGGTCTGTCACAGCTGAAGGAGCTCCTTAACCCCCCCTTGTCGAAAGGCACGTTTATGTGGTTTGTCACCCTTTTATGGAAAGGGGGGACTGGTATTTATGATTCATGACATTTGTACTTGAGTCGTTTTATGGCGGAGCAAAGTTATATTTTGCAGATCAATAAAGTTCAAGGAAATTTATTAATAAATAATATATTTATATGAAGCTGTTATTCATCGAAAATTTTATTTAAAACCAATAAATGTGCCGCGCCCATAATTTTGCCACTCAATGGTGTCTGTGTTATTTATTTGGTAAATTTAAGTTAGACAATAAACAAAAGGAGGAAGTGCAATCTGCATTCCCATGTAAATGACCCTCAGAAAAATTACTCACAGAATCTGGTTTCGGAGGGGAACAACATATGATTTTTCCAAAGCATACTGCTTACTGACTGGATTTTTGATATGTTCCCTCTAAGCCCAGTAATTCCCAGCCAAAAAAATAAGTTTCAAAATCTAAAAAATAACTTTTTCATTTAATATATATACACATGGATATGTACTGTATGTACCGTATATAATATGCTCTTGTTAAAAATAATATTTGAATAATAATGTTTTTTCCTCCCCTCTTTTTAATCTATATTTTATTAATATTTTTTTTAACTTTCCTGACAATCATTTTCTCCTTTTTCTTTAATAGATGCAGAGCTAGGAAGATGAATGCAAGACCCAGCTGTTTGACCTTTAATTTTTCTTTATATTATACGACAACATAAAGGTATAATTTATAAATTATAATAAGGAATATAATCTCAATATGTCAGCTTCTATTATTAAAAAGCCATAGAAAAAAGAATCCTATATTGACAACTTTGATGTATGAATGGAAAATGACTATCCACAAAGATTAAAGCTTAACTCCACCTTCCTCACATTTCAATCCTGTAAATCAGGTCAGTGGGGCAATAAAGTTTATTGCTTTTGATGTTAGCCTTTTCTGTTCTTATTCAATTAAAGAGATTCCATTAAAATTATATATATATATAGATGTCTCTCTCTCTCTCTCTCTCTCTCTCTCTCTCTCTCTCTCTCTCTCTCTCTCTCTCTCTCTCTCTCTCTCTCTCTATATATATATATATATATATATATATATGTATAGATGGATCTATCTATCTATCTATCTATCTATCTATCTATCTATCTATCTATCTATCTATCTATCTATCTATCTATCTATCTATCTATCTATCTATCTATATTTATTAATTTGCTCTGCACAATACTCTAATTACAATTTTACATTTTGATCCAGAGGAGAACTATATCTGCACTCCTTGTGCTTTTAGATTAATAGTGCATCCCTGTGATTTATACTTTACTGCTCTTCTTACCATAATGGAAGTCAGACCTTTGCTTTTAGACTTGGATTTTTTTTCTGACTGCAGTCATTCAGCATTAAGGCTCAGTGCACTTTGACATACAGACAACGTTGTGAAGAAAAATTGCAAAAACGTGGAATATTTCTGGATTTCTTCATAACTACGGTAGTTCTTAAAGAAGAGCTCCAGTCTCTTATTATATGCACATGTAAAAGCATGTTGTGACATGTAGACAGTCAAAAGCTCTGATACTGGTGCTAGATGCTGCCAACTTGGATGTTATGTCAGCAGTCTGACTCAAATTTTACTCAACAGCAGTCTCTTGCACTCCTCCCCTGGCCGCTAAAATAGCTATGTAGGAGGTGAGGGAAGGGGAGGGGAAGAGGGGAGGAGGGGGAGGGGAAGAGGGGAGGAGGGGGAGGGGAAGAGGAGCTGGGTCAGCGTCAAGAATAATTAGACCCTTTCATAAGAGGAGAAGGCTATGACATGCAAAGAGAGAGGGGCTAGTTAAATTTTCTAGCAAGTTCAAAGGCAAGTGAATTAAAAATAATGTGTTAAAAGGTAAACACTGCATGTAAGCATTTCAAATACTTGATTTTTTGTGTTTTACCTCCATTGTGACAGGGCCCCTTAAAAATATAACCTTCTTTATAGGCAATAGCCTAAAACTGATTTTTCTGTAGCTGCTAATGAGGCCTATTTAGAAATTAAGAGTTATTCTGGCCGTTGCTATATACACGACTTGGTGCATCAATATTTTTGAGATATCTTCCTCTTGATAACACCACAGCATTGCATTGGGAATGAGTTCAGCTGTCTGACATGCCCGTTGCAAAATATTCTGTTGGTGTAATTCTATTATTGATATAACCCTATGTTACAGATCATTGTTGTGTTGCACTCCCCAGTCCCTATTTGATCATAAGTGTATGCCCTAATATTCTTCTGTCAAGTTCACTAAATCAGTTTGGGGTTCATCAGCTCTTCAATAATTGCAATAATCCTGACCTGGAGCAAGCAAAGCAGACTCAAGAGAAAGAGACACATTTTCTTTATTCAAGACCTACTACAACTACATTTAGATAACACAACTCCACAATGTGACTTTAGTGGAACATTTTTTTAAAAGAAAAGTATGGCTTTTAAAAAAACCAAAAAACTATTATGTCCCGTACACACAGTCAGATTTTCCGATGGAAAATGTCCGTTCGGAGCGTGTTGTCGGAAATTCTGACCGTGTGTGGGCTCCATCGGACATTTTCCATCGGATTTTCCGACACACAAAGTTTGAGAGCAGGATATAAAATTTTCCGACAACAAAATCCGTTGTCGGAAATTCCGATCGTGTGTACACAAATCCGACGGACAAAGTGCCACGCATGCTCATAATAAATAAAGAGATGAAAGCTATTGAAAGCTATTGGCCACTGCCCCGTTTATAGTCCCGACATACGTGTTTTACGTCACCGCGTTTAGAACGATCGGATTTTCCGACAACTTTGTGTGACCGTGTGTATGCAAGACAAGTTTAAGCCAACATCCTAGGATTTTGTTGTCGGAATGTCCGAACAAAGTCCGACCGTGTGTACGGGGCATTATACTCACCTAGGTGGATGCAGCATGGATGCAATGCTGCAACTGTCCCCTAGTTGAACCCCAAGTGGATTTAGCTCTGTAGTGAGAAGGGTACACTGCTGATCACTCAGTTCTCCCCCTCCGCTCTGAGCAAAGAGCTGTGACTGTCAGTCAGCGGCTCCTTGCTCTCCCCTCCAGCGCTCACTGGAGTGCTGAGCTGTGGAGGGTGCAGGAGGGACTGGCTCAGGCTCTCGGCAGATTGCTGAGAGGCTGAGCCAGGTGACGGTCCAGAGTTTTGGGTGGATCCTGACCCTATGGTCAGGATATTTTCAGAGACCAGTTCTGTGATGCCAGCTGACAGCAGGCTTTAGCGGGCTGAAATCAAGTTATAGGAGTGCAGAATGAATTGCACTCCTGTGATCCATAGGAGAAGTATAGCCAAAAAAGATTTAGCTATAATTTTTCTTTAATACTTCTCTTCTAATAAATGCCAAAATATCTGATCATTTGCTTCTCTGGATTTTTTAAATCAAGAAATGTTGTATACTAGCTGTAACACACATGTATACACACAACATAGGTTTTGTTCTTTTTTTTCCACAAGACCCTGGTCGCGCATGTTTTTTTTAATCTAATTTGTAAATTAGAAGTTATTAAATTTGTTTTATTTTATTATTAAGAAATTATGCATGTGAAAAAGGGTTTATGACAGTAACAGAACAATCTCAAAGGCAACTCTGACCAGTTTGTTTTTTGCATACTGCACCTGCAGCTAAATAATATTGTATCCTTCATTTATGGAAAAAAAAATGTATCCTTCAATTAGCCTTAAAAATGAAAATAATAACATTGTTCTTCAGCCCACAAGCATTTCCAATATTGCAATAGAGAAAAAAAGGAAGCTATCAAACGTAATAACCTAAGACGCACAATTTTCTTTTGACACTGTGTCTGGAGGTGTAATTTTTTAAGTTTGTATTTTGAGCAATAAGGAACAGCAGCTCTCCAAACCAAATGGAAATGCAACTCAGCATGACACTCGGACTCTTGTCCATAATAAAGCTTACCTTTTTCTTTAATGGATTTTAACAGTATGGTATCTGTCACTATCGGCAGATAACTACTATGATCTGTTGAATAATGTAATAATAACATGGTCTAGCAGTCTGTATATCTCCTGGACACATAGTTCACATTAATGTGGGCAACAGTTGATTTGAGGTTAAGTTACATAAACACAGGAGGTTACTTTCATGTGTTTTTGTAAAACTGTAACGTAGCAATAGTTTATAAATCCATAAACCTCAAATACACTGGTTGGTTTGCATAACAGGCCATATAAAACTCTGTCTCATTAAGTCATATATACATATATAGATATCTCTATATAATAGACTATAGTAGGCACTTACGGGACTTCCATCCATAAGATAATAGTGTTAGCATAATGCTGATCCATTACTTCACCATTATTCTTCTATGGAAGTCCCATGAATGCCGATTATAATCTATTGAATTACTGCTACTACTGCTATATATATATATATATATATATATATATATATATATATATATACACTGTATATACACTATATTACCAAAAGTAATGGGACACTTGCCTTTTCAAGCACATGCCCTTTAATGGCATCCCAGTCTTAGTCCGTAGGGTTCAATATTGAGTTGGCCCTTCAACTCTTCTAGGAAGACTGTCCACAAGGTTTAGGAGGGTTTCTATGGGAATGTTTGATCATTTTTCCAGAAGCACATGAGGTCAGGCACTGATATTGGATGAGAAGGCCTGGCTTGCAGTCTCCACTCTAATTCATCCCACAGGTGTTCTATCTGGTTGAGGTCAGGACTCTGTGCAGGCCAGTCAAGTTCCTCCACCTCAAATTTGTTCATCCATGTCTTTATTTGACTTTTGTTAAAATTCTTGGCCAAACAATGCCTTCATCCAATCAGATGCAGCCACCATTTAGATATTCTGACAGCCGCCGGTGCTAGCTGTCAGGACACAATAGCCAGCATTGCAGATTTCATCCATGCTGTTTAATGGACATGGGAAAATTGAATGATTTAACCCACCCAGCTTTATTGTTAGCAGTTGCTCAGCTTAGAAGCTAGCAGACTACATCCTGGAAAGAAAATGTAATACTCTCCCAATGGAATAAACTCATGAAAACATGCAGATGCAAACATGTAGAAATTGGAAAGTCTTGAAAATTTACATTTAGCCCGCAGACAACCGAATCAACCTGTCTAACAGTATGCAATAAAAACAGGGGTTTAGTCTGCATACATTTGCAAATACATACTTAAGATACGGGTGGGGCTTGTAGCTTACGCATGTATTTGCAAATGTGTGCAGACTAAACCCCTGTTTTTAATGCATACAGTTAGATAGGTTGATTTGGTTGTCCGCGAGCTGGTAGGTAAGTAGGCTTGGAATTTTTCCTTAGATTTAAATTTGGCCTTGTATTATATCTATTTGCCCTCCAATGCTGCTTACTGTAATGGTAGGTCATAGGTGGGGGCAGTGGACACCTTTCTTGGAAATTTACTTTCATATTAAATATTACAAAACAGTTTTAGAAAACATACAAAGTTACTCCACACTTAGCACTTAATAGGGAACTTGTTGTTTTCCCTTTGTAAAAAACACGTTATGTACACATTGCGGCAGTGTATTAAAACATCTGGAGGTGATGAAAGGAGAAAGTTATACCCAAGATTACTCTCTGACTACTGAATTTCCATGACACGCAGGTCTGCTTTATCAAGCAGAAATGCCACATAAAAAGATTTACTGCAGCCAATCATAATAATTATTACAGAACACCTGAGACTCAGCCCCCCTGTTATTCGTTAAACTATTTGTAAGGTGTGGAGAAGAATTCATCACTAAATACAAACACATATTTATCATAGTATTGTGTTTTTCATTTTTAAGCCTACATCAGTTACACGAGCAGATTCTGTTTTTAAGGATTTGTTTAGAAACAAATGTTTTCTAGAATTTGGAGCCACCCCCTTTCTCAAAGAGAAACTATAGTGTTTTTTTACTATTTTGCATTAGATAAATACTATCAAAAGTTGCAGTTTGTTGAATGTGATGATCACAGGAGTGTTTGTCGGTGCAGTTTTGGTAAGTCATTGCAGTGATGAAAAGTGCAAAAGCATGCATTGGGTCCTATAACAGTTAAATTAATCCTTATGCCGTGTACACACGAGTGGACTTTTCGACAGCAAAGGTCCGACGGAACGAATCCGCCGAACAATTTGATCGTGTGTGGGCTTCATCGGACCTTTGCTGTCAAAAAATCAGACGGACTTTAGATTTAGAACATGTTTCAAATCTTTCCGACAGACTCAAGTCCGGTCGAAAAATCTGTTCTTCTGTATGCTAGCTTGAATGGAGGAGAAGATTTGGATGCCGCACACCGGATGTAGTCAAAAAAACTTCACTTTATTGAAAAAATGGGATCATCAAAATAACAAGACTGTCATGCAGAAAGTACAGGTAAGCTGACGCGTTTCGCACTCAGGACTGAGTGCTTACTCATAGCTTCTGTATGCTAGTCCGACGGACAAAAAACGATGCAAGGGCAGCTATTGGCTATGGCTATGAACTTCTTTATTCTAGTCCCTTCGTACACCATCACGTTCAAACCAACGGACTTTCGAATGGACTTTAGTCCAGTCGTTCGAAAGTACGTAGTAACTGTGTCGAAAGTCCATCGGAAAGACCGTCGGACCTTTGATGCTGAAAAGTCTGGTCGTGTGTACAAGGCATAACAATGAAATCCTAACAATTAGCCCTATCTCTATTCCTAACCTTCACCCTAATGCTTACAATTAGCTTATATTTAAATCCAATTTCCTGTTCATAAACTATAACTCAAACCACAATCTAGTTAAACCATTAGGCTTTCACTTAACTTTTTTAGATATACACTTACCTTATGTTCCAAAATTATTGACATGCAAGCAAAGTAGACCTGCACCAATTTATACCTATGAAAAAACTGTATTGTTGGAAGCTAGTGATCTGAATTTAGCTTAAGCTGATTATATTGCCTGAATTACAAATGACAAAAACATCTGGAATTATTTACAAATCTGTATATAAAATACAATCAAAATACAGAACAACAAGCAAGCATAAAGTCATATTAAATATTTTCTTTTGGTACAGTGCCTTGAAAAAGTTTTCACACCCCTTGAAATTTCCCATATTATGTCATGTTACAACCAAAAATGTTAATATAACTTGTTGGGATTTTATGTGATAGACCAACACAAAGTGGCACATAATTGTGAAGTTGAAGGAGAATGATAAATGGTTTTCAATATTTTTTACAAATAAATATGTGACAAGTGTGGCGTGCATAGCCCCCATTACTATGATACCCCTACTTAAAAATCTAGTGGAACCTATTGCCTTCAGAAGTCACCTAACTAGTAAATAGAGTCCACCTGTGTGTAATTTAATCTCAGTATAAATACAACTGTTCTGTGAAGCCTTCAGAGGTTTGTTAGAGAACCTTAGTGAACAAACAGCATCATGAAGGCCAAGGAACACACCAGACAGGTCAGGGATAACATTGTGGAGAAGTTTAAAGCAGGGTTAGGTTTTAAAAAAAATATCCCAAGCTTTGAACATCTCACAGAGCACTGTTCAATCAATCATCCAAAAATGGAAAGAGTACCTACCAAGACATAGCCGTCTACCTCAACTGACAGGCCAGGCAAGGAGACCATTAATCAGAGAAGCAGCCAACAGGCCTATGGTAACTCTGGAGGAGCTGCAGAGATCCATAGCTCAGGCGGGAGAATCTGTCCATGGGACAACTAAGTTGTGCACTCCATAAATCTGGCCTTTATGGAAGAGTGGCAAAAAGAAAGCCATTGTTGAATAAAATCCATAAGAAGTCCCGTATGCAGTTTGCGAGAAGCCATGTGGGGGACATAAACATGTGGAAGAAAGTGCTCTGGTCAGATGAGACCAAAATCAAACTTTTTGGCCTAAAAGCAAAACACTATGTGTGGCGGAAAACTAACACTGCACATCACCCTGAACACACCATCCTCACCATGAAACATGGTGGGGGCAGCATTATGTTGTGGGGATGCTTTTCTTCAGCAGGGACAGGGAAGCTGGTCAGAGTTGGTGTAAAGATGGATGGAGCCAAATACAGGGCAATCTTAGAAGAAAACACGTTAGAGTCTGCAAAAGTCTTGAGACTGGGGTGGAGGTTCACCTTCCAGGAGGACAATGACCCGAAACTTTCAGCCAGAGCTACAATGGAAAGGTTTGGATCAAAGCATATTCATGTGTTGGCATGGCCCAGTCATAGTCCAGACCTAAATCCAATTGAGAAACTGTGGCAAGACTTGAAAATTGCTGTTCACAGATGCTCTCCATGCAATCTGCCGGAGCTTGAGCTATTTTGCAAAGAAGAATGGGCACAAATGTCACTCTCTAGATTTGAAAAGCTGATAGAGACATCCCCAAAAAGACTTGCAGCTCTAATTGCAGCAACAGGTGGTTATCAAAGTATTGACTCAGGGGGGCTGAATACAAAGGCATGCCACACTTTTCACATATTTATTTGTAAAAAATGTTGGAAACTATTTATCATTTTTCTTCCACTTCACAATTATGTGCCACTTTGTGTTGGTCTATTACATAAAATCCCAATAAAATACATTTAAGTTTTTGGTTGTAACATGACAAAATGTGGTAAATTTCAAGGGGTGTGAATACAATTTCTGTCCATAAGAAAAACCCAATTTCCAGAACTGCTTTAGCATGCATAAACACTGGCACAATTGATTATAAGAAAGGCAGGAACACCACTTTCTCTATCCTACTATGCAGCCATCAGCACCTCAGTTACCTATCACGTGGCCTAAGCACTCTCAGGTGGAGGGCTTGTCTATTCAATGTAAATACCATGTTTCAGAAATGTAAAAAATTGTATGGCTGTCAAGCGGACGGTTGTTTGTGGTGGCTTGGAGCACCAGCATACCCTTATTTGACTACCTATATTTGGACAGTATTTTGGGAAGTGTCTGCTATAATATGTCTGGTTCCCTAAACTCCTTGGTTGTATGACAGGGCCCTATGTTGACTTTCTATGACACAACTTCACGCTATTGACCCACCAAGACCATAACTGGTGTCCTAAGTGCGGCTGTGATGGATGTTGAAAAGTTAATTATAGAGTTCATTATCTCTATTCATTACAGTTCAAGCCATCTGTTTGTGGGCCTTGGTGCCCCTGTGCCTGCCCCCAGACTGTACTTTGCTGTGCCCATGTGATCCACTGCAATATCTGTTGCTCTACCTTGACTTATTGGGTCTTGAAGAAGCCATGTTATCGGCGAAACACTGAGCTGGCAGACTGGGTTACTGGAAGCATACTTCTCTACAAGGGATGCTATGCTCTAACCCCTATATTTATGGTCTTCCGGTACCACAGTAGAGACTATGTATACATTTATTGATGGATCTATTTAAGGCTTGTATACCTCTGTTTTTTATAATTTTGTGGAATAAAATGTATATTTTTTTAAATGTTGTTTCCCTTACAAAGTCTCCCTTTAAAGTCCGGTGAGTTAGGTGGGTTTTTTCCTAATAAAATATATAGATACCAGAGGTAAAGGAAGTGATAAGAAGGAAACCTATGATGCCTTATTCCTAGCATTTAGTTCTTGTTACATTTTTTGCTTTAGGTTTACTTTAGGATGAGATGATCTCAAGGTTTCCTTACATAACATAAACCCAATGCTCCACTCTCCCATAAGGTATAAAATAAAGTAACAGGAATCCTTTGATTACCTTGTTTGTAATTAAGTACAGACTTTAGTAGATAGTGCCCATTTTTGGCCAATATTTTGGAAGTTTATTTCTTTTACAGCACAACTGCATAACAAAATATATATATATATATTATGTCAAGAATGTTTGGCCTCTGGGGTGCACAATGTATATATTGATTTGTGTACTAAAAAGGAAAACAATTGCAAAAAGCTCAAAAAATTATATCCTACAGTCTCTTTATTTATATTACCGTATTGCTTTTTTCCATCTGATTCAGAAAGTAAGCAACAAAAAAAAATTACAATTTCAATAGAAAAATGATTACAATATAAATATAATTTTCTGGTTTTGAAAGAGATGTTTGCGATACATGGATACGTAGTGAACAGAAATGACTGCTCATGGGGTTAGAACTCAATTTCCAAAACACTGAAAATGCCAAGAGAAATTGGAAGACTAATATACAATTATCAGAAAAGCTAATTTTGACAAATTGTAGAGTATGGGTGAATAAGTTTAAATGACACGCTTCTAAAATACAATGAAAACTCATAGCAGGTGGCTGTAAAAAACACAATACTAAAGCATTTAGTAAGAGCAAGAGATAGCTTGAACAATATATTAAAGTTCGATTTCTGAAAAAAAAAGTATGTGCAAGTCTAAAGTTGTCAATCAAAGGGGTTTAAGCTCTACTAAAGATGTAGCTATAAACTAAAATGGTTTATATACTGTAGGCAAAATGGTAAAATAATCTACATATCTTTACATATTAAGGGGTTTGGTAAAAATCATATAAGACTAGCTATAAGAGAAAATGAAGCAAATAGGGCTATAGAAGACCACTTCATACTAACAGTACTCCACTAGCAAAAATTAACTCTAAATTTAACACAGACTTTGTCATAAACACAGATGAACCCAAAGCCCATTGTTTTAGATGGACTGGGGATCAGCTTGTAACTGCTTTGTTTCCTTGTTTGGAAGATTCAACCTCATTTCCTGTTCTAGTAAATGTTGTCATGGGTTAGAAAATGAAGAGAAATCTAAAATGGTACAGTACTGGATAAAGCAGGTTGGGCCCCTTGCACACAAGGCGTTTAGCCCATGTGCATTCAATCCTGGTGTTTTAGTGCAGCATCAAGCCCCACTGCCTGAAGCCAGTCAAAGTGTATAGAAGGCTAGAATATTCTGTGCATACATCCCTGAATGCATAGGGGCTCAAACATAAGTATAACTCAGTATAGTGTTCAGCTCTGTCCAGCCACAGACTATTTCAGCCTGCCAAAGACTTTGATAGGCTCCAGCAAGTGGGGCTGGATGCTGCACCTGTGGCTCCCAGGTGCTCTAAAATGCTGGCATTGAAGGCACATAGACAAGGGGCCTTGGAGGGAAAATTGGTGGGAAAACAGGCCTGGGTTAAAATCAATGACTTAAGCATTATACCGTTTTTTAAAGCCCATGATGGTCCTACCAACACATGACTATAAAGGCCCATACACACGATAGGACTTTGTACAAACTTTCCCGTGGATTTTTGTACAAAGGGTGTCGGCCATAAACTAATTAAGCATACATACGGCAGGACTTCAGCCAACTTTCACCAAATCACGTGGTTTTTCAGCTCTTTACCTTTTCTTTTTCTTTTGCATTGGTTCTGAGCATGCTTGTTTGTACTTTGGACTAAAGTCCTATGGACTTGTGTACACACGAAAGGATTTTGCACCATAGGACTTTTGTTGCCGGAAAGTTTGTCTGTTTGTACAGAGAACATTTGTCCAATGAAAACCAAAAAAGTTTGTCCAATGGAGCGTACACGCGGTAGGATGTTGCCTTAAAACAGCTAATTTGCATGTTTGTTGTCAAAAAGTCCTATCGTATGTATGGACCTTAAGATTCATAAGAATCCACACAGGATTATAAGTCTGTAAGTACAAAGAACTGAATGCTCTTTCACTAGCTCAATGATCAGAAAAGCCCAGATGCAGAAAACGGGCAATTAACCACTTGCTTACTGGACACCTAAACCCCCCTCCTGCCCAGACCAATTTTCAGCTTTTAGCGCTGTCACTCTTTGAACGAAAATTGCATGGTCATATAACACTCTACCCAAATGAAATTTTTTATCATTTTTTAATGAGTTTTCTTTTGGTGGTATTTGATCAACTCTGGGTTTTTTATTTTTTGTTAAAAAAATGTAAAAAGACCGAATTTTTAAAAAAAAAATACAAAACCGTTTTATATTTTGTTAATAAATTTTGCAAATAGATAATTTTTCTCCTTCATTGATGTACGCTGATGAGGCTGCTCTGGTGGGCACCGATAGGCTGAATTGATGGGCACTGATAAGGCGGCACTAATGGCCACTATAAGGCGGCACTGATGGTCACTAATAGGCAGCACTGATGACCACTAATAGGCGGCACTGGTGGGCACTGATGAGGTGGCACTGGTGGGCACGGATGGGTGGCACTGATGGGTGGCACTGACGGATGGCACTGACGGATGGCACTGATGGGCGGCACTGAAGGTCATTGATAGGTGGCACTGAAGGGCACTAATAGGTGGCACTGATGGGCACTCATAGGTGACAGTGATGGGCACTGATAGGTGGCAGTGATGGGCACTGATGGGTGACAGTGATGGGCACTGATCGGCACTGGGAGGTGACACTGATAGGTGGCACTGATGAGGCACTGATTGGCACCACTGGTGGGCATTAATAGGTGGCACTCGTGGGCATTATTACGTGGCACTGATTGCTGGCACTTATGCAGATTTGTGGGACTGTCTGGGCATTGGCAGGTGGCACAGGAAGGCGGCATTGGTGGCAGCTTTGCCGCTTCCTCTTCAGGACTGGTGTCTCTTGCACTGAAGCCGGTGATGGGCTTTTTTTTTCTCCTTACGCTCTCAGCGTGAGGAGAAAAAAAAACAATTACTGATCTTCTGTTTACATCATGTGATCAGCTGTCATTTGCTGACTCTGTTCTCACTGGGATCGGCCCCTTACTCCAATCTGTGATCACCCGAGTCTCATTGACTCGGTGATCACAGCGCGCACCGCAGGTGCCCTGCAGAGGGCGCGTGGGGAGCGTGCAAAGGGGAGGATGTCTATAGCCGTCATTCGGCTATAGCGCAGATCTGAAGGAGTTGACAAGGGAAGGGAGTTGAATGGGAATAGAGAGAGATGAAAAGTATGACCAGAGTTTCTTAAGATGGGCAAAATTTAATGTTAAGACTATACATATATAAGTCAGAACTGCTCTGTCTCAAAAATCATTATAAAACTGGGTCTTTTCATATGCTGCTAATTACGCACCTTGATAGATAGATGAGTATTTTAGAAATAATTTATAAATCTATTTATAAAAGTCAAAATTCTAATTGCAAATTAATTGTGGAAGACATGTAAAATACTTTATGGCCAATGTTATAATAATAATTCTAAAATGTGTACATAAAAAAATACCACCGCAGTCATATCAAAAAGCAGAAGTAAACTTTTATAAGATATAGTTATGTTAGTCCATACAACATTTTGTTTAAATGAAAGTTTCAGGGGTCCCTTTTCTTAAACACTTCACAACCCCTAATCCTCAGGTGTTATACTAAGTTCCAGTACTGAATTTGGGTTTGTTTTCTTTGCCTCTGATCACAGAGTGTAAAGTATCACAGTGCAAGCTGAAGACCCTATCAGCAGATAGAGATGTCCTAAATATTTTCAAAAGTTCTCATATAACAAGCAGCCTTTTCACTTAAAAAAAATCTGATGTACAGTTTATTGTATTATTCTGCTAAACGATAGACAATTATAGACAAAGGTAAGTGGCTATCGCTATTTGTAGGCATTTTGTGTTAGAAGTTCAACTTTAAGTAAAAGGGATAAAGGTATTTACATATTATCACTTCATCTTTAAAGAGGAGTAGGAGTAAAGTTTCATTATGCTTCTGTGGCCACCTTTTCATCCATAAAGTTTTTAACATAAAATATTTTTTTTTGTTTTCCACTGCAGTACAGCTTTATCAAAAATCTGTCTCCAGGGGGCGTGGCTTGCGCGTGCACTAAGATGGATGCCTGAGCTGTGAGCTCCGCACACCGGACCGGACAAAAGCGAAGAACGAGCTATATTACAACGACATCCAGCCTTACTGAGACTTGATCGCATCACCTGAGCCCCACACCTGTGATGTCCCACAAAAGATTTCAAGAAAAAGGCCCTAAAATACTGGAATCTTTCTCCTTCCAGCCCGGCTGCCTACAACACAGAAGCCAAGATGGCGCCGGCGGAGGCACAACGCGGCATTCCCTGAACTTCTCATGCCATCCAGACGCTCCTGCACAAAACTTGCACCAGGGGAAAATGCCTCCACTCCCAGATGACCCCTCTCCTGCATCTCCAACCTTGCAGAGCCCAGCTAAATCGAAGATGCGGATGGATTCCCTCAACCAGGCCTCAGACAGGCCTTCACAGTGCTTCTGCTATCTCCTCATTACAATCCTCCATAGCACAATTTCTGACCTCAGGTCAACCAGTGCTAGATACCACCATGAAAGATATACTCCTATCTTTGCAATCCTCCCTTATGTCCAACCTGTCCTCCCTGATTAATCAGTTTTCGCTGGAAATGAAACACATGGACAATAGAATGCAATTTATGGAAAACAAAATGGAGGATTGCACTGATACTGTGAATGAGCTAGTGGATGCTTATGCTGAACAGTAGGATGATTCCCTCTGGATCAAAGCAAAACTCGTGGACCTCGAGGACTGCTCCAGGTGCAATAACATTAAAATCCGCGGGATTCCTGAATCTGTCCAGCCCAAAGAGCTACACAACTTTG
The DNA here is from genome assembly GCA_037952925.1 of Lithobates clamitans. Classification (NCBI taxonomy): domain Eukaryota; kingdom Metazoa; phylum Chordata; class Amphibia; order Anura; family Ranidae; genus Lithobates; species Lithobates clamitans. Next base: position 5,141,103 of record JBBGZY010001135.1, read on the forward strand.
CTAGCACCATGTTCTCCAGCATGCTTCCGGAGCTATCTCCTATTGAGCTAACCATTGACCGCATTCATAGAATTCCTAAACCCCGGCATTCAGATACGGATATCCCCAGGGATGTACTTCTAAGAATCCACTTTTTCCAAGATAAAGAACGAATTCTTTTCAAAGCGAGAGACTTATCGCTACTTCTGGCGCCATATTCAGGCATACAACTATACGCCGACTTATCACAATACACACTTCAAATGCGGAGGCAAGTTAAAACCGTGACAAAAGCCATGAACAACCATAAAATCACATACAAATGGCGTCATCCAGCCATGATTCTGGCTACTTACAATGGTATACCCCATACCATTTCCACTCTGGAAGGAGGCATGAAGCTTCTGCATGCCTGGGGGATAGTGGAGGATCACCACCACAACCAGCCGGATCCTCCTGGAAAACCAAATCCTTTTTCATTTGGAACGGGCCGGAAGAACCACAAAGACAAACATCATTAACTAGTCAGACCACTTATGTATATGAGCGACTCCACAAGTCCGGTCTGATAAATGCGCTTATACATCTGCTTGCTGAACTCCTCCCCAAAAGTTGGTCAACAGCTCAGTTGAGCTTTGTATGGTTGACCCACCCGTGAGCATCACCACAAGGTGTGTTAGTTAAAGTGTTTACCGCAGTTATTTTTCCTCTTCTTTTTTTTTTTTTTTCTGTGCGTGTCTCGTCATATATCTGCAGCAACCAACCAGACAGAATCTCCGAATGACCAAGAACCGACGACCTGTCTATACCAACATTTGTACCTTCTGACCTGATCTACACTTATACAGAATCAACGACTTGGTGAACTTCTGACCATGAACTTCTTATCCAGCTCTGCTTGACCCTCTGCAATCAACAGCAAATTGTAAGTTACCCATTTATTTATCACATGTGTTCATCCAAATGGGTGCTAGGGCTAAGAAAAAAATGACTCAGAAACTAGATGAACTGACAGCTGACATTTTCAAAAATGAATCTCTAAACAAAACAAATCCATCTCCTACTCTTAATTCCAAAATATTCAAACTCCGCCAGGAGTTGAGGTCCCTCCTCCTTGAGAAATATGAAAAATATATAAAATCCTCAAAGCTAACTCATACACCACTGGAAATAAGCAAGGTAAAGTAATGTCCCGGCGAATCAAAGGGCATAAAGGTAAAACAAAAATCCCATTCTTACATCATCCCCACTCTAATGAAAAAAATCCTTAAACCTCATTCAATAGCAAATGCCTTTAGCTCATATTATGAAGACCTATATAATCTCCAGAAAGACCCAACTACCAATCAACCCTCCCCGAAGCAATCCAGACCTTCTTAGAGAGTACGAATCTCCCGTCCTTAACGCCACACCAGCTCTTTTCGCTGAATGAACCCATCACAAATGCAGAAATCTTAAAAGTAATTAATAACCTCCCAAATTCCAAGTCCCCTGGACCCGATGGATGTACTGGGGAACACTATAAGAAATTCCAACACATCCTAGCTCCAAGTCTCTGCAACATTTATAACTCAGCGGCTGATTCCGCCACATTCCCAACTGAAATGCTTAGCGCCATGGTTGTAACCTTACCCAAACCTGGTAAAGAACCTACATCTCCAAAAAATTTTCGCCCAAGATCATTACTTAATTTAGACATTAAAATATATGCAAAAATCTTAGCCAACAGAATTGAAGATATATCCCCTTCCCTTATTCACCAAGACCAATCTGGCTTTACTAAAGGCCGACAAGCATCGGATGCCACTAGACGCATGATCAACATAATCCATCATATAGAATCTAACAAAATCCCCTCCTTTCTCCTTTCCCTAGATGCCGAAAAGGCATTTGACAGACTCCACTGGGGTTACATATCAGCGGTTTTGACCAAATTTGGCTTCACAGGACAAATACATAATGCAATAATGGCCCTATACTCCAACCCATCAACCCGAGTATTTTCTGTGGATACTCTATCTGTACCTTTCACAATATCGAACGGTACAAGACAAGGATGCCCATTATCGCCACTAATCTTTAATCTCGTTATGGAACCACTAGCCGAACGAATCAGAGCCAACAGCATAATTTCTGGGATTTCCTTAGCTGGTACGGAACACAAAATTAGTCTGTTCGCTGACGATGTGATATTAATGATCACTGACCCTGACCGATCCCTACCTGAGGTTCAGAAGACGCTCACCTGGTTCAGCGACATTTCTTACTACAAAATCAATGATACTAAATCAGATATATTGAATCTTGGCCTGGACGAGCCTACTTGTAAGCGACTTAAAACACAATTCCCATACGCATGGGCAGATAAAAATTTAACATATCTGGGAATACAACTTTCCAGCTCAACTAAAACATTATATCAGTTAAACTATCTACCGCTTAGAACCAAACTACAGAGCGATCTTACCAAACTAGCGTCAGCTGAACTCTCGTGGTTGGGGCGCTTAGCGGCGTTTAAAATGTTCCACCTCCCTCAAGTACTTTACTTATTCCGTACCCTACCCATTCCTATACCCCTTAGCTTCTTCAAATCAATGCAAACGATCTTATCCAAATATGTTTGGCAGGGTAAGAAACCCAGATGTAAACACTCCCAATTAATAAAACACAAATTAGCAGGAGGTACAGGTTATGTTGATTTCTTTGACTACTACATAGCATCCATTCTCACCCAGACAAAAGAATGGTTTTTACCCTCTTCCTCCCAAGATTTGGGGTAAAATAGAAACCTCATCAATCCCAGGTGCAAACCTTTCATCTTGGTTATTAGCCATTACATTAGGGGCAAAACCCTTCCCCCACCTTTCACCAACAATAAAGGTGACGCTGAAGGCGTGGCTCAAAATCCAACAGGAAGCTAAGTACCACACTGTAAATTCAATTGTTCACATCCCAATAGAATCTCTTAACCACTTAATGACAGTGACATCTTATTCACGATGGAAAACCCAGGGCATTACATACATCTCAGACTTGATACACAAGGAGAAAATTAAACCATTCACTGTTCTACAAAAGGAGTACCATCTCCCAAATTCTGACATATTCCTATACATTCGCACATGTCACTGCCTATCTTCACTCAAATCTTGGAAATGTACCCTACCCCAGGAAGCATGGATCTACTTTAGATCCCCTGTGATATACCGGAAAGGAATATCTCTATTTTATAACCTACTTCAACATAAGACCACATTCACCAGCTCATCACCATTACTCAGATGGGAGAGAGACCTAGGTCAACCATTCACAACTGACAAATGGGAAAAAGCATGTAAATCCACATATAAGGCCACGTGTTGCTCCAACCTATGGGAACTAGCACTTAAACTGACTTACCGATGGTATCTGACCCCTGACAGACTGTCCAAATTTAACAAGTCTATAAACAACACATGTTGGAGAAATTGTGGGAAAAAAGGTGACTTGTTACATACATTCTGGAACTGTCCCAAACTTACACATTACTGGAGATCCATCTTTCAACTAATCACTGAAATCACAAAATTGACATTACCAGAACAACCCTCCCTGGCACTACTATCACTAGGCATAGAGCAATTCGCCAATCCGATGAGGAATCTAATAATTCATATACTCCTTGCAGCAAGACTCAGTATTACTAGAAAGTGGAAAAACCCTGAACCCCCCATGTTGCAGGATATAGTTCAAACCACACACGTTCACTTCATCCATGAAACAACTCTAGCATTACGCAATGATAAAAAGCACATGCTCCTCTTGTGGCAACCATGAACTAACTGGGTTAATTCACCCAATATGGTCAAACCCTTCACCCCTTAATCGCTTTGCTACTGGATTCAATCTTTGACAGGAGATTAAACAACAGGGTGAGGGGGCAGCCTTGCTCGGACAGAGTTTAGCACCCACATGGGTGTCCGGGTAGGGTCGTCACCCAAAACCCTCTTGGGTCACTAGATGGGTCAAATGGTTCTCAAAGTCTCTTACCATTACACAATGATATAATGCTTGCTAGTATCACTATATACTGCCTGAGATGGCCATTCGGTTTACGTTTTGCATATTTATCCTTTTGTTAATTACGACTATGCAAGTTGTAACATTGTTCACAAAAGATCTGTAACTTAAAACGAATTACAATGCATTGTTTTCTATTTCTGTAAAATTTAAACATTTTTCAATAAAAATCTATTAAGGAAAAAAAAAAAAAGAATGTGTCTCCAGATTGACTTTACAAGAAGCAATAGCCTGCTAATGAGGTAACCACTTTACTCTCTTTGCTTCTATGAGTACCCTTGCAGAGGGTTGTGGGGAGTTAATAAAAATAATTTCAAGCATGTTTTTTTTTTTTTTTTTAATACAAAACTGGCTTACATGGGATATTGTATCTGCCTACAGTTCTGACATAATTAAATGCATAATTTAATTTATATACACACATTGATATTTACAAAAGTGCCTGAAAGTAAACAAAAGTAATTAAAAAATACTGCAGATTTACACAGCAGCCCAAGTAAAAAAATTGTGTGTTTTTTACAATATATGCAGTTTTAATGTCTAGCAAAAGTTGTGTGCCAATGTTAATATTACAAATGGCTGAAATAATTCAGTGTTGCTCTGGCTCTAAAGCATACTTAAACTCTTGATAGTATCCATGGAGACAACAAAAAAATGGACTTTGACCTTGGAAAACACACAAGGAAATTACTTTTTTTTTTAATCACTTTTATTTGTAAGTTCCCAAAAAAACAATGGCAAAAGTAACACTGGTTTGAAAAAAAAATGTTGACATTGGCAATAGAAAGTCAGACAAAATAAATGAAATGCCTGTATTGTGAATATAGAAATAGGAAGTCACCAATGCTCTCCAATCAAATGGGTTGCACATATTGTATTGTGAAGACACAGTACAAAATTGAAACCTGATTCTGTCTTCACAATAAACTGTAAAAAAGCATTTGAAATGTAAAAAAGCATTTGATTGGAATGCTGGTGACTTCCTATAGTTGGGTTTTGGTACAGCACCACCTACTGCAATAATTATGAGCACTGACCAATTAGAAAATGTATAGGACAACTACTGTGAGGAATGCAGCTCCAAACTTAAACTTTTACTATGTATTGTAAAAACACATAGGTCTACTTATAACAAAAATGTGCTTTGCAAATGTTTCAGCATTCATGCAAGTGTAACAAATAATACCTGTAATGTTTGCAATATGAGTATAAGGCCCCCTTCACACTGGGGCGCTTTGCAGGCGCTGCAGCGCTAAAAATAGCACCTGCAAACGCCCTGAAACAGCCGCTGCTGTGTCTCCAATGTGAAAGCCCGAGGGCTTTCACACTGGAGTGGTGTGCTTGCAGGACGGTCAAAAAAGTCCTAAAGCGCCCCTTCCCATTGAAACCAATGGGACAGCGCTGCAAACCCGCCGGCAAAGTGCCACTGCAGTGGCACTTTGTGGGCGGTTTCAACCCTTTTTCAGCCACTAGCGGGGTTAAAACCCCCGCTAGTGGCCGAATAGCGCCTCTAAAAGTACGGTAAAGCGCCGCTTTACCGCCAACACCCGTGACGCTCCAGTGTGAAAGTAGCCTTATAGTTTCTTTGTTGCCTTTCACTTGGCACATGTAACTTTACCTAACAAATGAGTTAGGGATCTATACCAGTCTTGAAGGGCAGGAATGAGGACAGTCATGGGTGAAGGTTCTCTAACAACCAGTAAGAAGCTGTCACATTTAGCTGTCACATTTATCAGTGAAAATAATACCACTGCTAAATGTTCTGCTTCACACTGCAGCTGGAGGTTTGTTTTGTCATTTACACAAGATCCTCCATAGACCGTTCACAGTGCGAAAGTCTCCCTATTATTTCCCTATTCCCTATTATTATTCCCTTTTATTTCATTAAGCCTCGTATACACAATCGGACATTCCGACAACAAAATCCATGTTTTTTTCCATCAGATTTTGGCTCAAACTTGTCTTGCATACACACGGTCACACAAATGTTGTAGAAAAATTCTGAACGTCAAGAACGCGGTGACATACAACACGTAAGACGAGCCGAGAAAAATGAAGTTCAATAGCCAGTGCGGCTTTTCTGCTTGATTCCGAGCATATGTGGAATTTTGTGTGTCGGAATTGTGTACGCACAATCGGAATTTCCGGCAACGGATTTTGTTGTTGAAAATTTGAGATCCAGATCTCAAATTTTGCTTGGCGGAAATTCTGACAGAAAATGTCCGATGGAGCCCACACACGGTCGGAATTTCCGACAACAAGCTCTCATGGAACATTTGTTGTCGTAAATTTTGACCGTGTGTATGCGGTATTAGGCTATTTTCTCTGTTGGTGTTAAAGTGATTGTAAAGTCTATTTTTTTCCCTTTAAAAATAACAAACATGTTATACTTACCTGCTCTGTGCAGTGGATTTGCACAGGGTAGCCCTGATCCTCCTCTTCTCAGGTCCCTCTTCTGTGATCTGGCCCCTCCCTCCTGTTCAGTGCCCAAACAGCAAGCAGCTTGTTATAGGGACACCCAAGCCAAGTCACAGCTCCCTGTGTCCATTTAGACACAGAGCCCTGACCCAGCCTCACCCCTCTCTCCCCTGATTGGCTAGCTGACTTTGATTGACAGCAGCGGGAGCCAATGGCATCGCTACAGTGTCTCAGCCAATCAGGAAGGAGAATCTTGGACGGCTGAGATACTCGTAGACTGCTGGCCAGAGATGGGGCTCAGGTAAGTATTAGGGGGCTGAGGGGGGCTGCTGCTCACAGAAGGCTTTTTATCTTAATGCATAGAATGCAAAAATAAATAATAAATAAAATACCTTCTGCCTTTACAACTGCTTTAACTCTCATGGTCATATGTTCTCATAGCTATTTTCCAATTTGGACTGAATGTTAGTTAATGTTACATTTGCCTGGTAAAAGGCAACAATAAAACTATTATACAGATATTAAAAACTTGTATGAATATTGAGACGTTCTAAAAGCATTTTTTTATATATACAGGCAGTCCCCGAGTTAAAAACAAGATAGGGTCTATAGGTTTGTTCTTTAGTTGAATTTGTTTGTAAGTTGGAACAGGTAATTCCAGCCATAAAAATAATGTTTACATTTTTTGGATAGCATTGGGAAAGGTTAACACCCCTGTAATGTTTGTTTTGCTGTCTCTACCCCTTTTTTTAGAAGATTTCACCTCACTTTCTGTCCCTGTGACAATTGGATTTTGAAAATTTCGGGTTGTTGTGAAAATAAGGATTGGTGATAAATCTTCGGTGGAGACACCTTTTTCCCATATTAACTCTTACAGTAGTGAATTTCCCTTCCTATGGGGTATATTTCCTCTCACTTCCTGTTGTCTCCCTCCTTTTGTAAGTAGGAGTCATTTGTAAGTCGAATGTTTGTAACTGGGGGGCTGCCTGTATATAGACTCCATCTTGTTGGGCTTTTGAGTTTAAAATAAAAAATTTTGATGTTTGAGACTCAATTGAATAAAAATGTCATTATGCTCTTACATGTATTAGTTATTAAATATGCCTTATTACTTTTTATGATAACTGTTTAAGTTTTGTGTTCTTTTCAAAAGTGATAGCAATATCTCACCTCAAAAACATATTTCATATAATCTGTGCTGGTAGCCTGAGAGTTTGACATTGGTCATCGCTGTCAAACTGAGCAAAATTAAAGATCAACAAGTTCAATGACATAATATAACTGGATATAGTCAGCTTTAAAAGTAATTGGGCAAGCAATTTAACTACTTTCTGGCTGTGCTATAGCCAGGGCTGTCTTAATAGCCTTATGGGCCCCTGGACAAAGTAAAATACTGGGGCCCCGACTGGCCTGCCCCAATTAATGCACCTACTCTCAAGAATTAAAGTACAAATAGTTGATAGAAATAAACATATATCTATTAGCAGTGCAGCCTCATCAGTGCCTCCTCATAAGTGCCCACCATTGCCGCCTATTCAGTGCCCATAAATTCCACCTATCAGTGCTCATCAGTTGTGCCTAATCAGTGCCACCTCATCAGTGCCGCCTATCAGTGCCCACCAGTGCCACTTCATCAGCGCTCATCAGTAAACGAGAAAAATTACCTGTTTGCAAAATTTTATAACGAACTATGAAAAATTTTTTTGTTTTGTTTTTTTCAACATTTTTGCTTAAATATCACCAAAAAAAAGCTCTATTTGTGTGAAAAAAATGCTAAAAATTTTATGCGGGTACAGTGTTGCATGACCGCGCAATTGTCATTCAAAGTATAACAGTGCTGAAAGCTGAAAATTGGCCTGGGCAGGAAGGGGGTAAAGGGGCCCAGTAGGCAAGTGGTTAATACCCAAGTTAGAATTAGGTTCAAAACACTAAGGCTGGGTTCACACTGGTGCGACACGACAGCCGTCCTACTTTGGATCCGACTTTGCCCTGCGACATGAAGCCGGCATGTGTCCGACTTTCAATGAACGGGGATCCGACTTGGATCCCCGCCAATGCCGGCACTGTGTTTGGTATGAATCTTTAGGGGGGAACTCCGCGCCAAATTTTAAATAAAAAACTGGCATGGGTTCCCCCTCCAAGAGCATACCAGGCCCTTGGGTCTGGTATGGACCTTGAGGGGAACCCCCTACGCCGATGAAAACGGCGTGGGGGTCCCCCCCAATCCATACCAGACCCTTATCCGAGCACGCAGCCCGGCCGGACAGGAATGGGGGTGGGGACGAGCGAGCGCCCCCCCCCTCCTGAACCGTACCAGGCCGCATGCCCTCAACATGGGGGGGGGGTTGGTGCCTTGGGGGAGGGGGCGTGCTGCGGCCCCCCCACCCCAAAGCACCTTGTCCCCATGTTGATGAGGACAAGGGCCTCTTCCCGACAACCCTGGCCGTTGGTTGTCGGGGTCTGCGGGCGGAGGGCTTATCGGAATCCAGGAGCCCCCTTTAATAAGGGGGCCCCCAGATCCCGGCCCCCCACCCTATGTGAATGAGTATGGGGTACAGCGTACCCCTACCCATTCACCTAGGGAAGTGTCAATAAAAAAAACCACAGTACACAGGTTTCAAAATTAATTTATTGGGCAGCTCCGGTATCTTCTTCCGACTTCTCCCGGTGTTCCGCCTCTTCTCCCGGGCCCCGCCGCTATCTTCTTCCAGCTCTATTGCCAGCGAGGGGCCCGGTCTGCTGCCGCTGTCTTGTCGCCGCTGTCTCGCCGCTTCTTGTCTTCATCTCTTCTTCCGATGTTGACACGACGCTCTCCCCGGCTGGAATGCTCTCTGTGCGCTCTGCTCTGACTTATATAGGCGGTGACCCCGCCCCCTTATGCCGTCACAGTCCCTGGGCATGCTGGGACTGTGACGTTTTAGGGGGCGTGGTATGACCACCCCTTATTAAAGGGGGCTCCCGGATTCCGATAAGCCCCCCGCCCGCAGACCCCGACAACCAACGGCAAGGGTTGTCGGGAAGAGGCCCTTGTCCTCATCAACATGGGGACAAGGTGCTTTGGGGTGGGGGGGCCACACTGCGCCCCCCATGCCCCAAAGCACCCCCCATGTTGAGGGCATGCGGCCTGGTACGGTCCAGGAGGGGGGGGGCCGCCAGCTCATCCCCACCCCCATTCCTGACCGGCTGGGCTGCGTGCTCGGATAAGGGTCTGGTATGGATTTTAGGGGGGACCCCACGCCGATTTTTTTGGCGTAGGGGGTTCCCCTTAGATCCATACCAGACCTAAGGGCCTGGTATGCTCTTGGAGGGGGAACCCATGCTGGATTTTTATTTAAAATTTGGCGCAGAGTTCCCCCTCAAGATCATCTGAGCACAAGTCGCGTGCCGAAGTCGGATCATGCAAGACGGCAATCCGACTTTGATCCGACTTCAATGATAGTCAATAGGCTGAAGTAGGATCAAAGTCGGACCAAAGTAGTACAGGGAGCATTTCTAAAGTCGGAACGACTTGTGTCGGACCAGTTAGGACGGCTCCCATAGGGAAACATTAAATTTCACACGTCATGCGACATGAGCTCCCAATGTCGGAGCGTTTGTCGGACCAGTGTGAACCCAGCCTAATGGTAATAATAATTCTCCAACTCTCAAGTACTAGAGCTAAAGGTAAACTTAACCAGTTTGACTGCAACTGCCATGGAATCACCATGCTTACTTATGTCATTGAAAGCAATATCTAACCTCAGATATCCAAACTCTTAACTAATATACAGTAATTTACATTTGTTTTAAAATGTATTAAAATAGACTTTGCATTGTGATTATATATACAAACTTTGTAAATACTTTTCCATTTTAACTCCATTAACCACTTCAATACCTACCAGGCACTTTCGCCCCTTCCTGCCCAGGATAATTTTGAGCTTTCAGTGCTATCGCACTTTGAATGACAATTGCACAGTCATACAACACTGTACCCAAATAAAATTTTTTATCATTTTGTTTCCACAAATAGAGCTTTCTTTTGGTAGTATTTGATCACCTCTGTGGTTTCTATTCTTTGCTAAACAAACTAAAAAAGGCCGAAATTTTTGAAAAAAAAAAACATTTTTCTTCGTTTCTGTTATAAAATTTTGTTTTCTCCTTCATTGACGGGCACTGAGGAGTCAGCACTGATGGGCACTGACGAGGCGACACTGATTGCCACTGACATGTAGAATTAATGGGCACTGATAGGCGGCACTGATATGCAGCACTGATGGGCACCGATAGGTGGCACTGATGGGCACTGACAGGCGGCACTTATGGGCACTGATAGGTGGCACTGATGGGCACTGACAGGCGGAATTGATGGACACTGACAGGCGACATTGATGGGCACTGACAGGTGGCACTGATGGGCGCTGACAGGCAGCACTGATGGGCACTGACCGGCGGCACTGATTGACACTGATAGGCAGCACTGATTGGCACTGGCAGGTGGCATTGATGGACACTAATAGATGCACTGATGGGCAGTACTGATTGGGCAGCTACTGACAGGTGTTAATGCTGGGCACTGATTGGCACTGGGATGGACACTGATTGGCACTATGGTGGGCACTGATTTGCACTGTGGTGGGCACTGATTGGCACTTTATTGGGCACTGGCAGGGGGTTATGATGGGGCACTGACTTGGCACCAATTGGCAGCTTATTGGTACATGAAAGGGGGGCTGTGCTGACAATCAGTGTGCTCATTTTTTTTTAATCTATTTTTTATTATCATTCAACTGTTAATTTTGCCATAAACTTTAGTTTGGCTCAAACTATTAAACTAAATTACTTAACCATACACAAATGTATACATTTTTTTATTTTTTTATATATTTTATTAGGACTCTTTCTGACATCCTGGCTGTATTTCAAATTTGGTAGCTCAGTTATGGTAAATATACACGAATCATGAGGTATTATAATATTTCACTATATACACAGGTGACTCTGCCTCAATGTAAACATACATAAATCTGTTTGTACTAGGAACATAACTGTAACTAAATGACAGATTTTTTCAGCACATTGGAATGAATTTAAAGGGTAACTCCACTTTTGTGGGGAAAAAAAATATAGCAAGTAAAGAAAAAATAATATAGCATATACAATTGCGACACAAATAATATTGTAATTGGATGTTATTAAAAATTACCTTTCTTTTCAATCTGCAGCCACTGTAATTTTCTGAAAATGCAATGCAATATGGCTACCTGGAGGTGTTTTGTACAAAGAATGTGTACACAACACCCACCAGAAACATAATTTCCTGCTTGTGTGATTGGCTCACCAATTTTGGCAGAAGTCTGCACTGAGGTACAAGTCAGATTTCAGGCACCTCCTGGAACAAAAATGTCATGCTTGGTGAGCAGCTTTCCTCATTAGTGCCCTGCCAGGTGCACAGCTGATTGCTAATTATGAAACCATTCCCATTAGATTCACTCACACAGAGGCACAGACAAACACACAGGGATTTCTTCAGAATAATAAATGATAGGAATCTGCAACATAGTTTGTTAAATTCCCTGCAATGTACATACAGTATCTCACTTGGGGGGGATGTTTTTTTCTCAGCAAAAGTGGAGTTAGGCTTTACACTATGCTGCAAGGAACAAAGAACATTGTAGAAGAATAATTCATTTGAAATCTATAGGGTATTCCTTTTTCTTTTTAATACATTGAGATTTTTTTTCTTTATTGATTGTAGTCTTTTTTTGTACCAAGGTGTCCTTAAGCAAATTTCGATCAGTTAACTCCTTGATATTAGATAATAAGGCAACATTCAAATAAAAAAATCTGTTTTTTGTAAAGTGTCAAAATTGGAAAAATATTTTCAAGAACAGACAAAACATAATAAATATTTTCCAGTAGTTGTCACAGAAGCATTGTGGGAAGTTCAGAAACGTACATTTTACTATTCGTACAAGAGGAAAAGTTGAGAACAGGCTATGGCATAAATGAATTGAGATGATTCAGTTGGTTAAACAATTTCGCTACAATACTCTGAGATGTTTCAAATTGTGGACCTCCTGGATGATTCTATCAAAAACTGCACATGCTGTTCCAACATTCAAACTATATTTCAAAATATTCTCATTTAAATCACTGTGTGATATTTCAACCGCATTGGTGAAACAGTTATTTTTCATCATTCAGAAAACATTAAGCTAAATTACAATGTACAACGTTTTTAAGACTTAGACCATCTAAGACTGAATAAAAAGCGTTCAGCTAATTACTTAAGATTCAAAAAGATATGAGGTTATACTTTTCAATGTTATTTTGCCAAGAGTGGGCAAATCTGCCTTAAAAGTATATATTTAACAATGGTAACATCTTTCTTTCCCCTCCCGGGGCACATACTTTTTTGGCAACAGTAACACATGAATGACAATGCAATTTGGTATATGCTCTACCCCTTGTATCATGTAAATGTTTTTGTACATGGTTGCTGTCATATGACTTGAAGTCCACCCCCCCACAGTTAGAATCACTCCCTAGGACACACTGAACCCCTTCATTGCCCCTAGTGGTTAACGCCTTCACTGCCAGTGCCATTTACACAGTAATCAGTGCATTTTTATAGCACTGATCGCTGTATAAATGACAATGGTCCCAAAATAGTGTCAAAAGTTTCCGATGTGTCCGCCAAAATGTCGCAGTCCCGATAAAAATTGCCGCCATTACTAATAAAAAAAAAAATTAAATAAAAATGCCATAAAACTATCCCCTATTTTGTAGATGCTATACATTTTTGCACAAACCAATCAATATACTCTAATTTTTTTTACCAAAAATATATAGAAGAATACATATCGGCCTACACTGAGGAAAAAAAATTGCTTTTTATATATTTTGGGGGATATTCTTTATAGCAAAAGTAAAAAATAACGTGTTTTTTTTTTTTCAAAATTGTCGCTCTTTTTTTGTTTATAACGCAAAAAATAAAAACCGCAGAAGTGATCAAATACCACCAAATGAAACTTCTATTTGTGGGAAAAAAAGGACATCAATTTTGTTTGGGTGCAACGTCGCATGACCACGCAATTGTCAGTTAAAGCGACGCAGTGCCAAATCACAAAAAGTGCTCTGGTCAGGAAGGGGGTAAAATCTTCCGGGGCTAAAGCGGTTAATTCCATTTTAATACATCACAAATCCCTCCAAAAAAGATAAAGAGTCAACTTAGCAGATTCTGTTTGCTTTACAGATACCTTTGCCTGAATAAAATCTCAGACTGAGCTATCCAATAGAGGTCCCAACATTCTAAATTTGTGGTAAAATTGACTTGTAAGTAACCATTGTACCTGCCAGCAGTACATTCACAGATTCACAATCACTTCTGAATCTTTGGTAAAGATATCCATCTATGGGCACCAAGTGTAGGAAGCTGTGGCATGTAAAAGGGAGGGGTGACACTGCTTGACACTCAGTTGTTGATTTACCAAAGGCAAATAGACTGTGCCCTCTGCAAGTGCAGCTGCTCCAGAGCTTAGTAAATGAGGTAAAGCTTCACTTTGCAAAGAATACCCAATCACATGCCAGGAAATAAAAAAAAAAACAGGATTTTTGCTTACACATGATTGGATGATGAACGTGCTCATTTACTAAACTCTGAAACAACTGCTCTTGCAGAGTGCTACTGCACTTTGCCAAGCGCACAGTCTATTTGTCTTTAGTAAATCAACCCCACAATATCACTTTCCAGGAGTTCAGTGGCAGTTAGGCAAAAGTCAGGGAGATAAGCAGAGGGCAATGTTTGGACATACAATATGTAACTATAAGCACATTGTCCTATAGTATTTCAGCATTTCAGTGCAGCACAGTCAGCATTATCAGCCTTCTACAGGAGGTTTGTACTATTGGCAGAATCATGAGCAGAATCATGAGAATTATAAAAACAACAGGGAACAACATGGAGATGTGGGAAACCTGTGTTGTACATAAAGTACAGTATGTCTTCAGCTTGTACCCACACTCATAGAATGTCCATCGTCTCTGACCATCACTTCCTGTATTATGCCTGCAGTCTTTGACAGTTCTCTTAAGCAATACATGAACCAAAATGTATGGGTGACCATTTGGTGATGTCAAGGGCCACACTTGAGTTCCCTTATACCATATAATTTGGCAACCTCTAATGTATAGGGTGAAACTAAAAAAATGAATAATACCTTTTTGGAGTAGACACAGATAAATATGTGGTTTAGCTATTGTTCCATCCTTCACTAGATTGGCTCCACCTTTTCCCATCTCTTCCTGGTGGGCAGGGTCTCTCATTTGGTTAGAACCCGAAGCGAGGCTTGGTCTCTGTCATGCTGGGTGCCATTTTGCGCATTCGCGGTGGGCAACGCAGCAACATCACTTCTGGTTTTCACCAGGGGACTTGCTTCATTTTCGGGGAATAAAAGGATCCCCTCAACAGCTGTCCTCCCTAGCATGGATGGGCAGCTCTGAGGACAGGGTCTGCGGGGGTAAGAGCTACTGTCTCTATTGACTTCACTTCTATTAATGTACAGGCTGCTTGTGTGGTGCATAGGTACAGTATTTGCATATATATTTCTTTCTTCTTTCATTTGGCAGCTTCTTTTTCTGATTGGCCATCTGATTTGGGGGCTTATTTTTGTCTCACCAGTCTGGACTTTGGATCCAAATACTGGGTGAAATTTTCTGTTTAGTCCCGGTGTGGACATATATATAATTTATTGCTGATATGTTGATTGCTTTATGTTATACTTCTCTGGTCCTCCATCCAGGGATTTGTCCAGCCATATTCAATTTTATTTTACCTGCTCTACCTCTCCTTTGGGTATTAGCATGGCTGTATATCGTGGATATATCCTCTTGCAGGTATGCAATATTTGTTATGCCCCCCTTTTAGATAATATATCTTGCCCCTTACTTGGTATTAATGTGTGTCCAGTATATAGAACTACTGTTGTTTTATTTATACTTTACAGAATTATACCATCTATGCCTGCATTTTGTGATATTATCTTATATCAATTGTACCTGATCAGCCTGGGTGTAATCCTGGTTTGGATGCATCATTGACTCACCAGGTACATATTTAGGAACACCATCATAATATTGAGCTATACTCCTTGGGCCTATTTATTTGCCAATTTTATGGCCATCTGTTTTCTTCCTTTTAAGGTATCAGTCCTATTGGGCTATTACCACGCAATATACCAGCACAAATCCCATTTGCAATCCAGTTTCCCTATGTCCGCTCCCAGACCTTTATGGCCTGTGTTTGGATCTGCCTTACATGCTGTGAGTTCTGGGGTATTTGCTATTATGCATGCCCTTGATATTAGGGGTAAAATCAATGTAACCATGTTAGTGTATTATCACTGTATTATCACTGTATATATAAGTATATCAGTGCTAGATGATGTATTGTTAAAGGATGTATATATATATAAAAAACTTTTGTTATATTTGGCAGAATATGACATCTTTTATCAGTGGTCCTGAAGAAGCTACGCATCTTGGCGAAACACGTTGACCAGCTGAGGAGCTGAGGTGGCCCGATATATAGAATATTCCTTTCTCTTGTTCACAGTTGTATCTATGGTCTGAAAGGTATATACTGGAGCCAAAATATCATGTCATATATCGTGTTTTTAGTTATTGTCATTACCCCTTTTTTTTGCTTTTATGTATATTAGCATGTTTTACATTTTGTAATAAAACTGATGTTTTATTTTTTAACAATGTTTTTATGGTCTCATGTTTAGTACCAGTAAAGTCCACCATTGCCAAGACTTAGATCTTGCACAAAATTCCTTTCTATAGATTTTATTCGGATGTGGCATGGGTAGAGGTCCTTTGTTCCTGTACAGATAAATAGCATAACATATTTACTTTAATATTGTCTAGAGTTTTTGTATTTTCTCTGAAATAAATTAATAAAAACTAGAAACAGAAATTTTAGGAATGTACACTCTGTTGGTTGAACAGCCATTTCTGTTCCCATCATTCAAACTCTTTTGAATTAGAGAAAAATTGCACTGGTTTTGTTAATAAATGCACCTCATGTTAGGTAATGCACTGACAAAACATACAAAATGGTAATGATATAAATGGGATGTATTTGTTGAGTGCATATATCGAGCTATTGCAGAAATAATTTGAAATATTTAGCAATGATGGAATTTAAGGCAAAATTACTTGAAGTGACTATACAAAAAAAGCTGCAATAAAGAGTCTAATGCGATGAAAGCTTTGTATGACTTGCCTTGCTTGCAGCATGAGAATAAATTCAAAACCACATATTTTTAGGCAACATGAACTTATTATTAAGAATAATGTTTCCTTATAGTGGAGAAAATAGGATTTCAGATGAATTGCAGGAGGACAGACAAAATAACGGATTCAGGAAAGCAGGCTGCATCTTAGGATCTCAATTATGTGCTTCATAAAATTATCCTAAATTACTCCTATATTTTCATGAGCAGCATCCTCCTACCCCTGAAATGACAACCATGCTGACTAGGAGGGAACTCAAGGTTTTGTCCAAATGCATTTGGGACAAACTTTGACTCTTCGGGTGTTTTTCCAAAGACTGGATTTTTTGCTCATTCGGAAGGAGCCAAATGTCACGTATAGTAACATTATTTCTACTGCTAAGATATATCATAGCTTCCTTTCTGTCAATGGTCGCTAAGGAAGTGGCAGGTGCAGGCACCCACCATGTCCTTAGCAACCAGTGTCACTTCCCAGCCCCATTCATTTACATGTTGGGAATCCCAGGCCATGTAAACAAAACAGTAGGGATATCATGACATCAATGGCATCTTTTTCTACTGTTTACTTTTTTGTACTCCTTACTCATTCACATGGATGGAGGGTGGTATCTGGAGACTTCTTGTTGTTAAAGAGGGGCTTCCAGATTCTGATAAGCCCTGATCTCCAGACCCCAGTGGGTTGTGGGGAAGAGGCCCTTGTCCTCTTCAATATAGGAACAAGGCGCTTTGCCAGGTGGGGCACATGATCTCCACCCCCCCTTTTCCATGCCTCCCAGGCTGCATGCATCATATAAGTTTCTGGTATGGATTTTTAGGAGGGTCTAGTGTGGTACATAGGGAGGACACCATTATTAATTTTTTTTTTCTTTTTTTGTGTGGGGTCCCCCTTAGTATCTATACTTCATCTAGGATAAGGGTCCAGTATAGAAGAATCCCCATCTGCTTTGTTTACAAACAGATGTAAGAAGCTGAACCTCTTATTTACTGGCAATTTAAGCAGCATTTTTTTCATTGTAAGTGTCGGTGTTGGCCAGATGAACCACTTCCTGGGCAGGTAAAAGCATTCCCCAGGAATTTTATTTAAAGGAACTTTTCATTTTTCATGTTAAAGCTTTCTGCACCCTGCATAATTAGCCTAGGAAATGGCCATTTTATTTTATTTCTTTAATTTAATTTGGCTTCCATTGACTTCAAAAGGCTTGCATTTGGCACCCAAACTTTAGTCATGTTCTGCAAACCCACCTTGAACCAAACCCATGTACTTTTGGCTCATCCCTAATACTGACTCATCTGAGTTAGTTATAAAAAAAATGGCTGTTGTGGTTCTGCCTCTTTAGTTACCTTGCCTCTCCAAGCTTGTAATTGGAAAATATGGAAAACAAAGATGCAACAGCAAGCACCCTTTTGAAGGAATTTGATCATGACTGGGTGAATTAATTCAGAACAATTTCTCTTCATTCACTAATCTAAATTTTCTCTTACAAAGTGAACTTTTCCTAACCTAATGGATGAGGTGAGTTTGTGCTTGTTTTTTTTCTTGTGTGCTTGGGTATAATTTGAAAAGTAAATTTAAAGCGGAGTTCCACCCAAAAGTGGAACTTCCACTCATCTGATTCCTCCCCCCCTCCGGTGCCACAATTGGAACCTTTCAGGGGGGAGGGGGGGGTGCAGATACCTGTCTACTGCAGGTATTTGCACCAACTTCCTGGAATAGACTCCCGTGGGAGTCACGAGGGGGTGGGAGTCACGCCCATTCCCCCCCCCGCTGTCTCCTGGGAAACACACAGGTCCCAGGAGATAGCGGGGACCATTTAGGATGAGCAGCGCGACTTGCTCATGCACAGTAGGGAACCGGGAAGTGAAGCCGCAACACTTCACTTCCTGATTCCCTCACAGAGAATGGCGGTGGCAGCAGCGGAGAGTCGAGCTATTGATCGGCTTCGGCTGCCGACATCGCTGGACTCCAGGACAGGTAAGTGTCCATTTATTAAAAGTCAGCAGCTGCAGTATGTGTAGCTGCTGGCTTTTAATATATTTTTTTTTTTTTTAGGTGGACTCCCTCTTTAAGCTTTGTTTCAGCTCATTTTCAAAGTGAACATGCTCTACTCTTTTAGTACATCTGGGTCATTGTCTGCAATCCCAATCAAAGATAAAAGATATTCTGTGCCCTCTATCCTAAAAAATCCAGGTGAAACCTATGTCATAAATGCACCATGTGTCAAATGCTTATATGTAAAACAACGAGTGTACAGAGTATATAAATAAATTTTTACAAAAACTTTAAAACAGAAAAAAATACAATTAGCCCAAAACCAATATTCATTTAATTTAACTGGCAATGGGCCTTTTGAAAGCCCAAATTGTCTATTCACAAAACAGCACAGACTCTTCCAGAGACAAGAAATACATTTTGGCTAGAGCCACATCCGCAATGTGCAATACAAAAAAATGCAGGGCCAGATAAGCCGGAACCCATCTAACTAACTGGACTTTAAAGGCTCAGCATGGGAGACAACATTTAGGTAAAAATATAGATTTTATTGTACAAAATGTAAAAAAAAAAAGGCATACAAGCCTAAAATAGATCTATCAATAAATGTATACACAGTCTCTACTAAGGTGCTGGAAGACCAAAATTGTAGGTATCAAAGCATAGCATCACTCATTATTAGCAGAGATTGTGTATACATTTATTGATGGATCTATTTTGGGCTTGTATGCCTTTGTTTTTATACATTTTGTACAATAAAATATATATTTTTACCTAATTGTTGTCTCCCATGCTGAGCCTTTAAAGTCTGGTTAGTTAGGTTGGTTCCGGCTTATCTGGCCCGGCATTCTTTTTTGTCTTCTAGAGGCAATTGTGGGCTCCCTGCTTATGCAGGCCCATAAAACCGCCAATATGCAATCATATTATACTGATAATGTATGTACATGGCTTTAGACATAGACTCTCATCCTGAGGCAGTTGTCTTTCTTTGGACTTTCCTAAGCCTGAAGACAAGATCATAGAAAGCAATTAGGCCTCTGGACATTTTTCAGTGAGAAAAAATCCAAATGGTACAGCCCAATGGATTAGCTCAATTCTTCTACAGAATATCTAACAAAAAGTTCTAAAAGGTTTACGTTTACTATTAAATTGTGTAAAAAATATATTTCACAGCATAGTTTCTTCTTGCGGTTCAAATTTTAATGCATCATATTGTGATGTATTTTAATATGGCAAAGTCACACATTCATTGAGATGAGATCCTTGTGCACAGAATGCTTGCATACTTCAATCCAGATTTCCTGAAGATTGAGATGCAAATTCTTTCAAGCATCAAATATTAGGATACAATATGTAAAACAGCCTGCATTTTTGGAAGAGTTGTAATCATGCTTTACCCTTTAAGTACACCAGTAGATAAGGTAATCCTTGCATCATTTCAGTAGAAGGGATTTGTGTCAGTTCAAAACACTGATAAATAATGGCAAGCTCTTCCATCAAATGGAGTAGTCTGGGTGTACCTTCTTTGTCAAATATTTATGTATTTTTCCCCTTTCAAATTTTGTCAGCATGAAAAAAGTAAATTATAAATAGGAGGGAGCATTAAAGGCTTATATTGTCAATCTTTCAATCAGCTCTTTAAAGGTTCAAAGGAAGAACTGTATAGTAATGTGAAAACATAGATGAGCACAGCAAAAAGTAAGTAAAATTCTTCAGTCTCTTCCATGTTTCAGAAAGCAGTTGTACCAGTTAAATTATCATCTTATTCAGACTTCTTAGCATCTTATTGTCAGAAACCATGAATCAGACCAAGACAGAAGTACAGTTAAATGACACTTGTTTAATAATAAAAGTAAATAGAACAAACGTATTCAAAACATAGCCAAAGTTTGGTAACCGGAACGGAGATTCAGCCAAGCCAGAAAGTCAGGGATCAGTGTAGTGGAACAGCAAGCAGGATCTGGAGCCAGAAGGGATGTCAGCCAAGCAAGTCTTTAACAGGAACGCAGGAGTCTCTGTGATGTTGACCAAGGCAAGGGCAGAGATCCTCTGGGCTGAACGGCTTAAGTAGGCAGGACTGATGAGCAGGATATCATCAACAGGTGAGTAGCTGTGGAGAGATAGGAGCTGGCAATTAGCCGACAGCTGAGCGGCCAGCTCAGAGAAGGAAGAGCTGAGCCCAGCCCTGACAGTACCCCATCCTCAACGACCCCTCTGAGGACCACCAGGCTTGAGGGGAAAATGTCTATGGAAATCACGGAGGAGGACAGGGGCATGTATGTCTCAGGATGAGACCCAAGAACGTTCCTCCGGACCGTACCCAAATGCACCAGGTACTGTATGCGCCTATGGGAGTCAACAATGGATGTACTTCCTACTCCTCATGTTTCTCAACCTGTACAGTGTGGCACCAAGGTGCTAAAGCGGTTGCAGAGCAAAGGTTTTAATAAGGAGACATGAAATACATTTGAGATACGCATCTTAGAAGGAAGGACTAACGCGTAAGCTACTGCGTTAATCCTACGAAGAATACGGAAAGGCCCAATAAACGGAGGTGACAGCCAGACCCTGTCCCCAACCTCTTAGGAAGATGCAGGCAGGCGTCTATGGTCAGCATGGAGTCTGTACCTATCATTAGCATGTCGCAAAGCCTCCTGGATTTGTGCCCAAGTGGAACGAAGACCACGGAGATGCTCCTCTAATGCAGGGATACTCTGCAGAACAAATTAGTCAGACAACGTGGAAGGTTGGAAACCATAGTTCACCATAAACAGGGACAATCGGGAAGCAGAATTCAAGGCACTATTGTGAGCAAACTCTGCCCACTGTAACAGGTCTGACCAGTTGTTATGATGGTCAGAAATATAGCAATGTAGGAATTGCTCCAAGGACTGATTGGCTCGTTCTGAGGCCCCATTAGACTGCGGGTGATACGCAGAGGAGAAAGCAAGCTGAATTTCCAACTGGGCACAAAAGGCTCACCAGAACCAGGACACAAACTGACTACCCCTGTCCAAGACAATCACCTTGGGTAGCCCATGTAAGCGAAAGATCTCCAGAGCAAAAATGGAAGCCAGTTCCTTAGAAGTGGGCAACTTCATAAGTGGAATACAATGACACATTTTTGAGAACTGGTCAACCACCATAAGGATAACTGTGTTGCCTTGGGTAACTCCAGGGCAACTCCACAATGAAATCCATAGACAGGTGGGTCCAGGCCCTCTCTCTAAATTGGGTTTGGGTTGTAGGAGGCCCACTTTAACCACTTGACCACTTCAGCTTTCATTGCTCTCACATTTTGAATGACAATTACTCAGTCATGCAACACTGTACCCATATGAAATTTTTGTCCTTTTTTCACACAAATAGAGCTTTCAATTGGTGGTATTTAATCGCTGCTGGGTTTTTTATTTTTTGCGCTATAAATGAAAAAAGACAGAAAATTCTGTAAAAAAATACATTTTTCTTTGTTTCTGTTATAAAATTTAGCAAATTAGTAATTTTTATAATACATTTTGGCCAAATGTTATACTGCTACATATCTTTGGTAAAAATAATCCAAATAGGTGTATTGTTTGGTCTGTGTGATATAGAGTCTACAAGCTATGGTGCCAATCACTGAAAATTGATCACACCTGAAGTACTGATGGTCTAGCTCATTTCTTGAGACCCTAATAAGCCAGAACAGTACAAATACCCCCCAAATTACCCCTTTTTGGAAAGTAGACATTCAAAGGTATTTAGAAAGAGGCATTGTGAGTTTTTTGAAGTTGTAATTTTTTCCCACAATTCTTTGCAAAATCAATATTTTCTTTTTTTTTCCTTCTTTTTTCACAAAAGTGTCATATTATCAGTTTATTTCTCACATACAGCATATGCATACAACAGATTACACCCCAAAATACATTCTACTACTCCTCCTGAGTATGGCGATACCACATGTGTGAGACTTTTACACAACGTGGCCACACAGAGAGGCCCAATATGCAGGGAGCACCATCAGGCATTCTAGGAGCATAAATTACTTTAAATGACTAAATTCTAATTTCTTCCTTACCTCTTGCACTTTTGAAGGCCCTGGGGCACCAGGACAATAAAAACACCCCAAAAATTACCCCATTTTGGAAAGAAAACACCCCAACATATAATCTATGAGGCATATTGAGTCTTCTGAACATGTCATTTTTTTCTACAAGTTTTTGGAAAATGTGGAAAGAAAATGAAAACGCATTTTTTTTTACACAAAGTTGTCCATTTATACAATATTTCTAACACACAGCATGTACAAGGCAAAAATTACACCCCAAAAAATCTCCCACTCCTTCCGAGTATAACAATACCACATGTGTGAGACTTTTACACAACCTGGCCACATACAGAGGTCCAACATGCAGGGAGCACCATCAGGCATTGTAGGGGCAAACATTTAAAATCTAATTTGACTACCTATTACACTTTGAGGCACTGTAGTGGAATGGATAAGCCGTGGATGGGGATGGGAAGGCTAAGCATGGTTGAGCTATGACTGTGGATGGATGGGATGGCTGAGTATGCCTGAGTGGGTATGGCTGAGTATGGCTGGGTGGGTATGGATGGGATGGCTGGGTATGGCTGAGTGTGGATGGGATGGCTGAGTATGGCTGGGTATGGATGGGATGGCTGGGTCGAGTATGGCTGAGTATGGCTGGGTCCGGTATCACTGAGAATGGCTGGGTCTTGTATGGCTGAGACTGGCTATGGCTGAGTGTGAATGGGATGGCTGGGTATGGCTGAGTATGGATAGATGGATGGATAAGTATTGCTTAGTATGGATGGATGGATGAGTATTGCTGAGCATGGATGAGTATGGATGGCTGAGCATGGATGGATGGATGAGTATTGCTGAGCATGGATAGATGAATTAGTATTGCTGAGTATGGATGGCTGAGCATGGATGGATGGATGGGTATTGCTGAGTATGGATGGATGAGTATTGCTGAATATGGATGAGTATGGATGGATGGATGAGTATTGCTGAGGATGGATGAGTATGGATGGATGGATGAGTATTGATGAGTATTGCTGGGATGGATTGATGAGTATTGCTGGGATGGATGGATGATTATTGCTGGGATGGATGAGTATTGATGAGTATTGCTGGCATGGATTAGTGCAGGAATGGGCACAGATAAACGCTGTGGGCATTACACATCAAGCCCACAGCGCTGCAGCACTTGATCTCTCTCCTCCCCGCTCACACTGTACCGATCGGTACAAAGAGGGGAGCGATGAACCGGACATGATGCCGGTTTGTTTACAAATGATCGCTCCATCATTTGACGGAGCGAACACGCGGTAAACGGCCGCTGTCAGCGGCCATTTATTGTGATCCGGACCCGGCGGTCATGGATATTCCTGGGTGCGCGCCCCAGGGCACACGCGGGAGCAAGATTCTGGAAGGAAATCCATGGACCCCCTCCAGATTAAGCTGACCGCGCTGCAGCTATCTTTTGGCTATGGCCTGGTCGGCATGTGGTTAAGATGTCGTGGAGTCTTACTCTGAGCACACAGGGAACAGGTAGCTATGAAGGCAGGTACATCATCACGTAAACTAGGCCACCAGAATTGTTGGGAAATGGTCCAAAAGAGTTGATTCTTCCCAGGGTGGCCAGAAGCCTTAGGAGAATGGTAAGTCTGGAGCATGGCAGTATGGAGACTCTCTCGGACAAAGCAGCGGTCACAGAAGGAGCATGGACCTGAGCAGCAAGAATCAACTTCAAGGATAAAAGGTAATGTAAGATCAGGATGTGCCAACACAGGAGCAGAAACAAAGGCAGCCTTGAGGCTCTCAAAGGCCTTAATGGACTCTGGCGACCAACTCTGTGGGTTACCGTCCTTTCTGGTCATATCAGTCAGGGGCTTGACCAGAGATGAGAAGTTACAAATAAACTTCCGATAATAGTTGGCAAAGCCCAGAAAATGCTGCAGAGGATGTAAACCCACATGTCGGGGCCACTGAAGGACTGGTGAAAGTTTCTCTGGGTCCATCTAAAAACCAGCAGTGGAAATGACATAAACCAGGAATTTAACCTGTTCACGATGGAATTCCCACTTCTCCAATTTACAATAGATATTGTTCTCTCTTAGTTTCTGAAGCACACAACAGACATCTGTGTGGTGGCTCTCCAGGGACTTGAAAAATATGAGGATATCATCAAGATAAACCACCACACATAACTGCAACAAATCTCAGAGGACATTGTTAATAAATTCCTGGAAAACTGCCGGGGCGTTACAAAGGCCAAAAGGCATTACGAGGTACTCATAATGGCCTGTTCTGGTATTAAATGCAGTTTTCCACTTGTCACCCTCCTTAATCCTCACAGGATTGTATGCCCCTCTCAAATCAAGCTTTGTGAAAACTGTTGTTCCTTGAGGCGGTCAAATAACTCCATAATCAACGGAATTGGATAGGCATTCTAAATCGTGAAACGATTGAGACCCCTATAATCAATACAAGGTCTCAGTTCACCACTCTTCTTCTTCACAAAGAAGAAACCAGCACCAGCAGGACATGAGGATTTTTGGATGAAACTTTGAGAAGGTGTGTCTGCCACATATTCCTCCATGGCCTTATCCTCCAAGAGCAACAAAGGGCAAAGCCGGCCACGAGGGGGTATAGCACCAGGTTGAAGGTCAATTGCACAATCATACGACCGATGTGGAGGCAAACTACTGGCTTGACTTTTGTCAAAGACATTGCTAAAATCGTGGTACTCCTCCGGCAGGGAGGAGAGTGAAGAGGTGCACTGGACCTTGGCTACCTTATGGAAGCATGTCTTATTACATTGTGGTGACCAGGAGAGAACCTCAGCATGGAGCCAATCAAAAGAGGGGTTGTGCCTCTGTAACCAAGTATAACCAATAACCAGTGGAAACTTAGGTGAGGAAAAAACTTGGAACTGGATTATCTCATGGTGAAAAGCCCCTACGGCCATGGACAACAGAGCAGTCTCATGAGTCACATGGCCAGGCTGTAGAGGTCTCCCGTTAAGAGCCTCAATGGCAAGTGGAGTGGCACGCAGCTGCAGCAGAATTGAGTGCTTCGATACAAAGGCAGCATCAGCCCAAGAGTTGATTAGAGCCTGTATCTATACGGACGACTCAGCCCAAGAAAGGGTGACCGAAACCAGGGGCTTTTCCTTCTGGATAACTGGGGACGAAACAACGCCATCTAAGGTCCGTCTGTGACAGGACCTCCAGGTGCAGGCGTTCCCTGGATGGGTAAAACAAGACTTCAAAAAGTGACCTTCCTGGCCACAATAAAGGCACAATCTCTCCCTCCTCCTAAAGGTTCTCTCATCCGCAGAGAGACTTGTGAAACCCAAGCGCATGGGTTCACCTTCACTGACCAACTCGGTACCAGGAGGCATGTGAAGTGAGGGAGGCAAGGGTGGGACTGCAAAGCTCGGAGACAAATGTACATAAGGCTTCCGCAAGCGCTCCTTAAAAGAGTCTTTCTCTGAGCATGGAGTCAATGAGGATGGCAAATGTGATCAACGTCTCCAGCTCAGTGAGTATATCTCGCGCTGCTATCTCATCCTTGATGGTACCGAGAGACCATGAGAAAAAGCAGCCATGAGGGCCTCATTTTTCCAAGCAACCTCTGCTGCCAGAGTACGGCCATGAGGCACTTGGCAGCAGAAGCGGAGCATGCAGGAACATCAAATACCCTTTTAAAAGAAGCCACAAATTCGGGGTAACTCAAGACAACAGGTTTTTTTTTCTCCCATAGATTGTTTGCCCAGGCCAAGGCTCTCTCAGAAAGCAAAGATATCATGAAACCTACTTTGCTTCTGTCCATGGGAAACGCCTGGGGCAGCATCTCAAAGTATATCTCAACCTGTTTGAGAAACCCTCTGCATTGGACTGGATTGCCCCCAAATCCTGGGGAAGCAGAGCGGAACCAGACATACCACTCATAGAGGTAATACTCGAGGTGAGTGCCTGCACAGAGGCTGAAGCAGCAGCAGGGATGGACTGCAACACAAGTTGTACCGGTGCAGCCACAGTGGGAGATTCCAGGTGAGCTGTGTGACTCAGGAGTGTTTGTAACGCTATGGCAAACTGATCCACACGGTGATCCTGCTCACCCAATCTGGAAAAAATATTACCAACATGTGGATTGACTGTTTCTTCTGAATTCATGGCCTTCACCTACTGTCAGAAATCATGAATCAGACTGAGATAGAAGTACAGTTAAATCACACTTCTTTAATAATAAAAGTAAATAGAACAAACTTAGTCAAAACACAGCCAAAGTTCGGTAACCGGAACGGATAGTCAGCCAAGCCAGAAAGTCAGGGATCAGTGTAGTGGAACAGCAAGCAGGATCTGGAGCCTGAAAGGATGTCAGCCAAGCAAGTCTTTAACAGGAACGCAGCTCTCTGTGATATTGACCAAGGCGAAGGCAGAGAGGCAGGCCTTTGGGCTGGATGGCTTAAATAGGCAGGACTGATGAGCAGGATATCATCAACAGGTGAGTAACTGTGGATAGATAGGAGCTGGCATGAACGGCCAGCTCAGAGAAGTAAGGGCTGAGCCCTGACACTTATTGAGCTCTCATGACCATTTTTATACAATCCAAGATTTGTATTAAAAACAAAAATGGAAATTGTTTGAGTTTTTAGGGTTTACATCTATTTTGTAAAATTAAATACAAGTGGCGCCAACCCTACATATATCTATATAGATCTACAAAATTCAGTGACAGCTGCCCCTTAAAAATATAATATACACTACAAAATAAGAAGCAAACATTGAGCCCGGGTTCACACCTATGCGAATTAGATGTGCGTTTCCGCACATCTTATTCGCATAGCAGGAGAATGTGACTGGCTCCCTATGGAGCCGGTTCACATATCTCCGGGGTAGCTGCGGAGCGCACTGCACAAACACGCTGTGCGTCTTTGGCTCCGTTTCAGGGCCGAATTCAGGCATAGAATCGGCCCTGATTCATCCCTGAAACGGGGAACAGGGACGCACAGCGCTCCTGTGCGATCCGCAGCCCGATATAGTGTGAACCCGGGCTCAAGGTAGGCGCTATTCCTCTACAAGTGTTTCCATGATAGACTATACATACACTTAATATCAAATAGTTTGTGTCATCAAAAAATATATATGAACATTTGTGTTTCCACAAATTTGGAAACATCTGCAAAAATGTATAATATGCAAATATTGTGATAAAAAAACTAAGAAAAAAATGAAAAAATATAATAAATAGTCCTTTGTTATGAAACAATTCAATCTGTGTGTTCTAAATAGCATTCATCCATCCACCATGCTCTTGTATAGGTGTTGCTAAAACACTATATTCCAGTGCTCCACCACTAGTGCTTATTAATTTCGCACTCATCAGAGCCCTAAGGTCCCCAGGACCAATCAAGCCTTTAGTGTTATTATGGCCCACAAAGCCCAAATTTAGAACTGTTCCTTTCTTTGATATTCCTCATGACCTCCGCCAGACTATGGGTATCTGCAGAAGTGGGTAAACATTAAGCGCCAGAAAGGAAGACAACACAATGATCGGGCAACATAGTTTATTTAAAATCCCTTTAAAACTCCCATCCCATACTTTATGCTCTTACATTAAAAAGTGCCTAGACCAGCACCAGCTCGACTCGCATATCTGCGTATGTGAAACAAATCCACCATCAGCTAATTAAATTTGCTCCGCCGCTTGTCTCACCCAAATCCGGCCTGCATTCCACTAATAGATTGGATTTGACTTCACTCTGCGGTCCACGGGTATATATATGCAGCAATCCGACTTTACATCTATTTTAACTACCTCCCCACCCCACAATAAACTTTGGCCCTTTCTGTGTTTAGAACTATGCAGCTCAGTACAAGAAGCTCAAAGCTTTTCTATCATAGTCCATTGTCCTATCTCACAGTAAGTATGAGAAAAATGACCACACATTTGACTTACAATAGGACACAAATGTGACCATTATGTACAATATAAAATAGGTATTCCTACACACATCAGAGACTAACAAAGTGATCTTGAGCTATCACATTTGTATATAAAAAATAAATTGTGAAGTAGTAACTTTTTTTACTTAATTGTAGAAATTCTTTATTTTGATGCATACAGGAAGACAAATATACCCACAGCTATACACTAGCTACATACTGTATCATTACCATTAGTATGCAGGTACAGAGAACAAACAGCCTGAAAAACATCCATAGGCAAAAAAAAAAAAAATACATTGCGACTCAAGGAATAGCAAATAGAAATTAAACATCTGCTAACTAACTTGGTAAGTTACACATACAAATACCTGTGCATTGCTCCTTGTCAGCTTTGACATAATAAGATCCCCATTTGTTTTGTTTTTTGAGGAAACAGAAAACAAATGGGGGCATTGGGGGAACAATGCATAAAAAAGGAGAGGGGGAGAAGGGGAGCCATATAGAAAGGAATAAAATGTAATAGGTTCTCCCTCTTTCTCCCCTCAGGGGAGAGACACTGGCCAGCGGCCACATTGGTCTAAACATTATTATGGGGAATGGTATCCAAGAGTTCTTTATATGTATCAAATGATTGGAATCAGGTTCAGTAGAACCAGCTCTTACAAAGACAGACACCTTGTTTTTTAATGGACAATGTGAGATCTTCCATTTTCATTAGATCATTAGATTGTTAACCGCTTGTATCCATTGACCTATCATGGGAGCAGAAGTAGCTTTCCATTTAACTGCTTTAAAGGTCTGTACTGTGTTAATGAGATGGATAACTAATGAGTGTCAATATTTCCTCTAGTAATGTTTTTTATTATCTGTTTTATAATAAGGCACAATTTTTAGTTTTGAAATGTTTGTCTCACTGCAGCTTTATCCGTGACAATACACAGGCTTTTATATTGTTTTTTTTTTTGTGTACTTATAACAATCATGGTGTACTTTTTTTAATATGATACTGTTTTATTCATGTTTGCAGGGGAATCTTGGAACTTAAAATGGGACCTTCAAAAATTATGGATAATATCATTTAGTTCTATAGGTTCACTGCTTTAACAAATGTATGGTTTGGGTAGTCTATCATCTGTACTGTGCACTGCACTGGTGTATGTGAAAACTGAAAAACTGCCTTGACCAGATAAAGTTCAAAATATGGATCAACCAACAATAGCAAAAGGGTTAACTCAATTTTTACAGTTAAAAAAATTTGGACGGAGTTTGAGAGTAAATGAAAGTGACTGATGACAGTGTATGGTTAACAGGGACAGTCATTGTCACTGCAGTGGCCAATATACCCTGTAATTTAGACTTTTCCAGGCCATTTAATTGCTTAATTGAAATTGTAACCTCTTCACATCATGCAGAATGTGCTAGCTAAGAGATAGAGGTTGGGTTGGCTTAGCTTGCATTAATTTTATTTGGTTATACAGTATGAAAGTGAGGATGGATGTTGCATAGTGTTTATTTTGATCATTTTTTTAAAAAGGAAATGAATTGTATACCTAGTAGTTAAAAGCAGCTGCTCAATAATTGACCAACATAATTTCCATGCTTGAGGGTAATCAGGTTAAAAAAAAAAAAAATTTTTGAAAATATTGAAAACATTAAAAGGAACCTGTCAAAATATAATATGGGAGTTGCTACTGCTGACTTTGGATAAGAATACAATCATAGAAAATGTTATTAAAAACAAACAAAAAAATAGAGGTATAGCCACCTTAGAGACATTTGCTATGCTACCCCTTGTACTGAGGTATGGCAGAACTGTTTTTTTTTGTGCACCAGTTATGTTGCAGAACTGTCCATCATTTCATATAGATTTTTTTTTCCATTGGAGTTTAATCTGCTTCTAAACAAACTACCAGCAATAGAGTTCAATTGACTTCAGGCTATCCCAAAATGGCCACCACAATTCAACTCTATGGGACAGTTACTGAAAGGAGAGACACATATTGCCAGATGACAGAGCTAGTGACATCAAATGGATGAATGTTTTGGCAGCACAGTCAGGGACAAAGGTCTGAGAGGAACATTTTATGAGGAAGAAGCAAAAAAAAAAAGGAATAGGCGGAATCCCCTGCTAATTTATTTTTTTCTTCTGGGTAGATTTCTGCTAATACGGTGCATAGCACAGATAAACTATAACTGATCCCATCTGTTTCTTCTGTCTACCTTAGAGGACTGAGCAGAACTGATTGCTGGATTGAAAGTGTCACATGGTCTGCACAGAGAAGTTTATTGTGCTAAAGTAACTGTCTCTAAGATTCTTGAAGTTACATTAATTTCCTGCAACACAGTACTACTATATCTATGGCCTCAGGAGCTAGCGTGATAGACTGTATTGCATAAGAAAGGAAAGACATGTCAGTTAAATACAGAGACTAAATACCGGCAATTGTTCCAGCAGAGTCTGCAGATTAAAGTAAGCTGACTAATCAGTGACTTTCTTCAGGGTAGATAATGCTAAAGGGACACCCGTTGCTTAATTCAGTGTGTAGTATGTTATAGAGATAGTACATTTGTTACATTTGCTACTACTTTGTTGCCTTGGAAAGGAATCCATTAGTGTACAGTTATTCGGGGCCCCACACAATTCCCTGAGCTCACTAATGGACAAGTTTGGAACTTACAGTATTATATAGTTAACTTAGTAAAACAGGGAAAAGTGAATTGCTCAATCACATTTGTTAATGTTGAAATGTCAATACTGTGATTCCATCTAATAATTTAAGCTGCTGTTCTGTTTGTTCAAACCATTTTTCTTATTGTCAGCATTCAGCCACCGATAAATATAGTTGCATGTTATTTACAATTGTCTATCTCAATGTGTCCTGGTATTTCAAGGATATCTCAAGATTTAGGTAGGAGCTATACCTGTATATCTAATAAATCCAACACCTACGGGTATGCTGCACAAGTTCATTTGTAAAATGCTATCGTTTTTTTTGGGACAGACCAATCGGATTCCAGTTAATAAATTTCTCATTATAGCAATATTGTTTTCAGTATTGGATAAACTGGTACTGGAGTCTCCAGCAGGTTTTGTTTTTTTTTTTTGCTGGACAGATAGCGACGAAAACCTTGGGTGATTCTACTACAACAATATTGTGGAATTGGTGATTTAAAATTGGGCAGACATCTCTCGTACAAAGGGGCTTTCAGCACCAATTCCAGAGTTCAGCTTTAACCATTCCTTAAAGTAATTGTAAAACTGAAGTGACTGGCCTTAGGTTTACACAAAGATGAAACTAATCCTGTTTATCTTCAGCCCCCACTTCTCTACATCTGTCCAAAGTCAAGAATGTATAAAGCTTGTCTGGGATATCAGAAAACAGGGGGCGGAATGCTGAAATTAAATTCTGCAGAGCTCAGTGAGGAGAACTCTGACAGCACACAGGAACAGAGCTGAGGCTGTCAATCACAAGCTGTGTGCTGCATATCCCTCTCCTGTCATTTTTTTCTCTTGGTGTCAGCAAAACTTGTCAGAAGTCACTCATGCAGATTGCAGAGGAAGGGGGCAGTAGACAGAAATGACTCTCTGGATTGAGAGAAGTACATACTATAGAGGAATATGCTTTGTTTGTATTTCAAATTCTGAGGTTTACAACAATGTTTTGCTAATAAAATTAAATAAATAAATAATTAAAAAGTTGGCTTTAGATATACAGTACTATAAGTTAGCCATCATGTTATCGTTATTTTTCCCTTAAAACCCGCAACATCCTGTTGAATAAAACATATTATAATTCTCATATAGCAGGGCTTTTTTTTCTCCAAGAGTAGGTGCAGGTACCCCCAGCAGTCAATCCTTAACTCTGCCCCCTACTGACCTTCAAACATTGTCCCTTTGTCCCCCCCCCCCTTACCCACCTCACAGTACCACCCCTTTTAGAGAATACAAAACAAAGTATCATATTGTGGTGCTAAGTACATTGTATAGAATTTGTTACTAACACGAAAAGCAGTAAAAATCTATCCTCTGCAGCCCAGAACAATAGACAACCCCCCCCCCCCAGCAAAACCCAGCAACATTATACCCCCCACAAATAAACTAACCCCCCAGCAACAATAGACCCCTCATCAGCAACAATAGATATCCAAGCAGCCAGGATTAATAGACCATCCAGCAGCCAGCAACAATAAACCCCTCCCTCAACAGTAGATCGCTCTCAGCAACACATGACCACCTAGTAACCTCAGACCCCCACCATCCACAATAGATCTCCCAACACCCAGCAACAACAGACCCCTCCAGCAACAGTAGATCAATATCAGTATCAATTGACCCCCCACACAACAACAGTAGACCTCCCCTGCAACAATAGACCCCCCCCCCAGTGAAAATAGATCCACCAGCAGCAGAATCAATAGACCTTCCAGCACCCCTTGTCCTTACATACATTCAGTGCTGAGGTGGCGGAACTGCTTTCCCCCACGTTCCTGCTGAAAAAAAGCCCTGGTCCTATAGTAACAATTAGAAATTTATAGTCATTTATAAACTTTTAAAACATAGCCCACTGTGTTGATGGCATTATTGTTGTGTCCCTTTATTAAATCAAAATTCTAGTTCTAACTAAAGCTTTTGATTATATTTATGTATATAGAACAAAGATTATTTTTCCTTATATAATTTACTCGACCCCCGAATGTATGCTAGGTGCCAGCTGAATGAGGTCACTGAAAAACAAGGGGCTCATTATAGAAGTGGTGAATCATCTCCATGGGGGAGCAGACTCAGCTCTAACTATCATCTATCAAACTCATTTTAAAGTGTTTAAAGTACGAACAATTTACGCTGGCTGAACTGTTCCTAAAGTTGCCAATAACAGCAATTCGAAAGAAAAAAAAAAGTCCGATTCATTTTCAATTACACTCTGTTCCAAGCACATTAAGCACAGGGAGTGAAATTTTGTTTTCGATCTGATATACAGTGCAACACCAGACCCTTATTTATGATAAGGGACAAGAATACCACATACTGCTATCAAACACCAAGTAATTTCCATGTTTAAAACTGGCAAATTAAACTTGACTTCCAACGTAACCTCTTGTGTAAGTATTCTGATCTTATTGCCCTTGATCAGTGTAACATTAAACATCGGCAATTACTGCAAGCAGTTAGGTGCAAAAGGAAAAATGATAAACTCCATTGGATTCGTAATGTGAAAAATATGAACTGCTAACTATCACCTTTGTATAAAAGTTGAAATATGTTTATTAATGATCACCTCACCGATTATCAGTCAGACTCAACTGATTAGGATGTAAATAGGTTCATTGCTATTCATTTCACATGGCAGATATCCTATAATAAAGCACACTCCATTCCTTTTCAAATGCCCAGTGAAAAAGGACGACAGCATAGTGGCATAAATTATGCCAATCCAGTTTTAAATGTATCAAAAGTCATCTTTACAAAGGACTTTTATATCACATTGTTGTGTCCTTTTTGTGTCATTTTTTTTTTTTACTGAAAATTAGAGTACCGTATATACTCGAGTATAAGCCGAGGTTTTCAGCACATTTTTTGTGCTGAAAGTGCCCCCCTCGGCTTATACTCGAGTCAAGCACTTTTCTGGTGCAAAGAATGACATTTCCGAAATTGTCCTTACCGACTTTGGGGCCCCGTATCTCAGGACCACGTGGTGCTAGGAACCCCAAATTTGGTGTACAAATCCAGTGGAACTAGCACTACAACATATCCAAGCTAGGGTTCCTAGCACCAAGTGGCCTCGAGATATGGGGCCCCAAAGTCGGTTCAGAAAATGTCATTCTCTGCTGCAGAAAAGTGCTTGACATTTTCTGAACCGACTTTGGGGCCTTGTATCTCAGGGCCACTTGGTGCTAGGAACCCCAGCTTTGTTGTAGTGCTAGTTCCACTGGGTTTTCACACCTAATTTGGGGTTTCTAGCACCAAGGGGCCCTGAGATACGGGGCTCCAAATTCAGTCAACTGTGTCCAACTGCAGCAATGTCATTTCGGGACCCTTTGGGTCCAGAGACCCCAAATCTCGGCTGCAGCTAGGGGGCATCTAGGAACCCTTAACTGCAGAGTTTAAAGTTTGGGGGACCTATGGCTGCAAATGGGCATAGTGAGGCATGCAAATGGGCATTGTTGACCCTCTTTTCCACTTACAGTAGCTGCGCATTTCTCACCCTAGACTTATACTTGAGTCAATACGTTTTCTCAGTTTTTTGTGGTAAAATTAGGTGCCTCTGGTCGGTTTATACTCGAGTATATACGGTAAGTGGCAAAAACTTAAGATGCAAAATCTTCCATCTGAAAACTTGATGCTGGAACCAACCAACCTGCTTTTTCTCAACATTGGTGTTGATTTATAGACTTGTGCACAACGGAAAATTTTGTTTAGTTTTACTTCGTTTTCATTCGTAATACATCATTTCGTTCTGTTATATTCGTTATCTTGCATTAATTCATTTTCAAATAATTTGTTATTTCTGTAGAGTGTCGATATTGATCACACGAATCAATTTGTTTTGTATGTATATCGATTAGATTAAATATTTTTGTATGTATATATACTCGTGATAATGAGTGGTAGTTTGGAAAGTCGTTTTTTTATTGAATCCATTAACACACAATGACAATATCTCTTCTCCTCTGTTCAAATACAATACAACACCCTTCTCACTCAGTTCTCAGGAATGCACTTTGCCAAAAATCCAACCTCCAGCACAAAATTAATCAGCTGATTGGACTGTAATGCCGCGTACACGCGATCGGAAATGCCGCCAGCAAAACTCCGATGAGAGCTTTCTGTCAGAAAATGCGAACGTGTGTATGCTCCATCAGTCTTTTGCTGGCGGAATTCCAGCCAGCAAAAGATTGAGAGCATGTTCTCTATTTTTCGGTCGGGAAAAGTTCCTATCCAACAATGCGATCGTCTGTATGCAATTCAGACGGGCAAAAAATGACGCATGATCAGAAACAATTTGGCGCATGCTCGGAAGCATTGAAATTCATTTTCTCGGCTCGTTGTAGTGTTGTACGTCACTGCGTTCTTGGCGGTCAAAGGTTCAGAGGACTTTTGTGCGACCGTGTGTATGCAAGGCAGGCTTGAGCAGAATTCCGTAGGAAAAACCATCCAAGATATTTCTGACGGAAATTCCGATCGTGTGTACGCGGCATAAGATTTACTCTGGGTTGACCTTTTGTTTCATTAGACCTGTAACGAATGAACGAATCATGTGGAATTCATTTGTTATTTTAGCTATAATTTCTTTCGTATTAGTTAAAAAAAATTTCTTCGGACATTCAGAAGATGCAAAGTTTGGACGAATTTCAATTGGTTACGCAACAAATTGCACATGTCTATTGATTTACTAAAGGGAAATAGGCTGTTCACTTTGCCATGGATGTTGCACCTTGCAAGAAATTTTTCCTTAGAGCTTAGTGAATGTGGTAACATTTTGCTTTGCAAAGAATACCAAATCACACACAAGGAAAATTAACCACTTACCAACTGCCCCATAGCAGTTTTCCTGCTACAGGGTGGCCATGCTGTGCAGGATCATGTATATATACACGATCCTACACTTCTGGGTATCATAACCGGGAGCTGATCAGCGAGTCCCATGGACCCAATGTCCGCCGACACCTGCTGATCGTTGAGTACACAGGCAGAACAGCAATCTGCCTATATAAACAAGGCAAATTGCCGTTCTACCAGTACAGAAGGAATGGCTTCTGTATTCCTGTAAAGCAGGAACACCGATCCATGCTTTCCACTAGTAAAAGCACCTCCCCCACTACACTGAAACACCAGATAGGCACACAGTTAACCCTTTGATCACCCCTGATATTAACCCCTTCTCAGCCAGTGTAATTAGTACAGTGACAGTGCATAGTTTTAGCACTGATCACTGTAATAATGTCACTGGTCCCCAAAAAGTGTCAAAAGTGTCAGTTAGTGTCCAAATTGTCTGCCGCAATATCACAGTCCCACTATAAGTCACTGATCACCACCGTTACTAGTAAATAAATAAATAAAAAATTCCATAAATATATCCCATAGTTTGTAAACGCTATAACTTTTGTGCAAACCAATCAATATACCGTTATTATGATTTTTTAACAAAAATATGTAGCAGAATACATATTGACCTAAATTGATGAAGAAATTAGATGTTTTACATTTTTTTATTGGATGTGTTTTATAGCATAAAGTAAAAAAAAAATATTTTTTTAAATTGCCTTTTTTTATTTGTTTATAGTGTAAAAAAATAAAACCTGCAGAGATGATCAAATACCACCAAAAGAAAGCTCTATTTGTGGAGAAAAAAGGACATTTCTTTTATTTGGATACAGTGTCGTTCAACCACAAGATTGTCAGTTAAAGTAACGTAGTGCAGTATCGCAAAAAATGGCCTGGTCAGGAAGGGGGGGTAAATCTTCTGGAGCTAAAGTGGTTAAAAAAAACACAATTGTTTTTAAATGGTCACAGCGGTCAGCAGATAGCACACTGAAAAAAAATGACAGCATCCAATCATGAAGAGCAACATGGGAGGAGACTATATAAGACAAGTATTGGACCAGATCGGGAACAGACACGTAAGCCATATACTACAATAAACCAGGAACACTGCCAAATAGTGTAAAAAAATAGCTTTTTATCTACTTAAAGTAAGTAAACAGGTAAAGCACAGAAAACAGAAAAAAGTGTAGCGCTAGGACCTAATCTACCTTAGGTAAGTAGGTACACAATAAAGGGGATCTACAGTGAGGGCTAAAAAACACGTAATGCACTGTTCAAGGTCCAACAGTAAACAGCAAAGCTTCAGTCATATGGATAAAAACTGTAATGATCCAGTATCCCAAAACTGCAAACAAGCTGACTACCACCGTGAAAGATGAAGGCTTACCAGATGCGGTGGACCAAGTAGGACATACGTCCAACTGTTTCGTGCATCTGGGGGGTGACGCCTTTTTAGGACGAAACGCGTCGGGCAGGACCCCATTGTCGCCACTTTTTCTCAGCGCTGCATTTTCCTTGTGGACTTATACGTGAGTGTATTTCCTCTATATATATTTTTAATAAACCTTTTATGCGGATTTACACTATGTGGCCCTTTTTTCCTTTCCTATCCACCACACTCAATGAATGATCGCTGTGAGGGATCCATACCCGGTTTACCCAGCTCCCTCCCTCCTGGGACTCACAGAACTACCTACAACTTTTGAACCTCATACATCACCCAGAACTTGGACACCAGGAGGAGGAACCAGGCAGCCTGCGATATCACAGACATCTACAGCTTTCTACCACCCAAGCCTTATCCGACCCAGTTGGACGTATGTCCTACTTGGTCCACCGCATCTGGTAAGCCTTCATCTTTCACGGTGGTAGTCAGCTTGTTTGCAGTTTTGGGATACTGGATCATTACAGTTTTTATCCATATGACTGAAGCTTTGCTGTTTACTGTTGGACCTTGAACAGTGCATTACGTGTTTTTTAGCCCTGAACGGGGCTCCTCACTGTAGATCCCCATTATTGTGTACCTACTTACCTAAGGTAGATTAGGTCCTAGCGCTACACTTTTTTCTGTTTTCTGTACATTAACTTTGACGTTTGTGTTAGCTGCTTTTTTCGCTATTTATGAGCAGCGCAGGATTACTTTTGTACATATATTAAACAGGTAAAGCACAGTCAAGGACGAAGGTCTAAGAAGGACATCTTTGGAGGGAGAAGCAAAAAAAGGAACAGGAGGAATCCCCTGATAAATTATTTTTCTACTGATTTCTGTTAATTTCCAATTTTGTTAGATTCCTGTTAATACAGCTTGTACAGCACAGAAAAGATTGAACCGATTCCTTTTCTTCTGTCTACATTAGAGGACTGAGCAAAACTGACTGCTGGATTAAAAGTGTCACATGGGCTGCACAAAGAACATTGATGAAAAAAATACAGCATCCAATAATGAAGAGCAACATGGGAGGAGAGCATATAAGACAAGTATTGGACCAGATGGGCAACAGACATTTAAAACAAAACAAAAACATATATATAACTAGAGGAAGGTAGACAGGAGTAAAAGGGTGCTGCTTCTCATAGGGACCAATTCAATTTCATTTTTTATATTTTTTATAAATAAAACAAAGATTTCTCACTTTGGGCAACAGCTCCCCTTTAGCTCCCATTTAAGGAGGACCTTAACTATAAGCTTTGCCCAGAAATGGTAGAAAGATGTCATGGGACTAGCTCCCTGTAGATGATATTTTTCTCCGTTATTGATTTACTATGCCTTATTCTACGTTATATCTCTGCATGGAGGTGGTAGATGAGTGGATTTTGCGACTCAAGTCAGAGTTGCCTCTTGATAAGTGGAGGGGGAATTATTCAAGTAGCAGCAGGTAAGGTGGGAAAAGCACAGATTCACAGAACTGACGAATCAGAAACAGGGAGATCATTATACAGCCTTCCATCCAGCAAGGACAACAGTGTGAAGCGCAGTAGTAACAACACAAAATCCTACCACTAAAACTCCTGATACTAGTAGTCAGAGGCACAGTGCCTTAGATGATCTCACACTGCATATTTAGAGCTACAGTATGAGGCTATAGGTACACCAGTGAACTGGCACAAAAGAGTACTGAGCTATTTTCAGGAGGAATTCAAGACAAAAGAAATAATATTCACGGTACATCTTAGACTCAATTACCATTCTAGATGTTCCAAAAAAAAAAAAGCAAATTTGCACTGCTCAGATACACTTTCATTTTCTCTATTATGTTCTAGTTCTAGTAGTATGGCTTTTATCCCAGCCTATAAATTGATGTCAAGCCAAGGATGTCAATATATATATATTAGGGTTGTCCCAATATCAATACTAGTATCGGTATCGGTCCCGATACTGAGTATTTGCAGGAGTACTTGTACTTGTGCAAATGCTCCAGATGCCTAATCCGATACCTGGACACTCAGGGACAATTGGTGCAGCGGCGGGGAAGTTATAATCACAGATCTCCCTGTGTGGCTTTCATTAAAGCAGCTGAAAGCCACAGCCATATATATATATATATATATATATATACACAGTATCTCACAAAAGTGAGTACACCCTCACACTTTTGTAAATATTTTATTATATCTATTATATCACTTTTGTTGCCAGCAGTTTAGACATTAATGGCTGTGTGTTGAGTTATTTTGAGGTGACAGCAAATTTACACTGTTATACAAGCTGTACACTCACTACTTTGCATTGTAAAAAACTGTAATTTCTTCAGTGTTGTCACATTATAAGATATAATAAAATATTTACAAAAATTTGAGGGGTGTACTCACTTTCGTGAGATACTGTAATATATATCTATATCTACATATAGATATATATATCTAGCAGAGGAGCTGAATGTATCAGACATTCTTGGATTGGTATGGCCTCTTCCCAGTTAGGAACAGGACCATTTTTACTTCAACTTACACATGTAAGAAAATCAATAGTCGATCATCACCAAGCATTCTTACAAAAAGCACAGCCACATCAGGTGACCTAGAACAAGAATTTTTGTATCATTCTGGAAAAACTATGACAATTAATAGAAGTATGCAGATATATTACTGCCAGGAGTGTAGGCGAGGGTCCCATCCCTCTTGCCCGAAAGGCAAACAATGATCTCACTTCACCTCTCAACTCCCAGATCATTGCTTTCCCCTCCAGTTGATAACAGGCAATGGCAGTAACTGTAAAAGTAATGAGGTGAAGGATGAGGGGAGCATGCTAAGTGTTGCCTCAGGTGGTATAATGACAGAACATTCCTGTTAATATTATAATACCAATATAATACCTACAGAGACTAGATTAAGTTCAGCAGCTCAGGCATGTGCACATTGCGCACACCATTTGTCTGCTATTTTACCACATTATCATTGTGTTTATTAGGCAAACTTAAATAATAATACATTTCTTTGATTTGCTTGATTTAAATGGGGGACTCATATAATACACCTTAATAATGTACAGATTTGGATATAGTACTGTTCCCAAATTGATCCCTTAAAGCTGAGCCTTACATTCAGACATGTGCAGTTGTAGAGGTTCCTCTTCTGTACTGAAATTGTATAATGTGAGCCTCTCACAGTGTGTATTAGAAGCTGCGGAAAGAAAGATAGAGCCCACCTAATTTTGTACATGAAGGATGTTCTGTGTCGCTGGTCATTACGGCCCCTGGTCCATCTCTTTCATTTATTGGATTTCAGTTTTTTCACTTATAGTAGCTCAGCATCATATGTGGGCATTATCTAGGGCATTCTGCATACAAATGTAGTCTGCCTAGGAATGCCAACTCCTTCAGACACCCACCAAGCAAGACATTTTAATATTTGCATAAACCTTCTAAACAGCTCCCAATAAGAAAATATAATTAAAATGGAAAGATTCTTTGAACTTTGTTTATTCATTTATGTCCTTTCCTAGACCAATCAGGATTAACCTTTTCATGTATTCCAAAAAATCATGTTTACAAATATATACTATATATATATATATACTATATATATATATATATATATATATATATATATATATATATATATATATATATATATATATATATATATATATATATATATATATATACACACAGTATATATATATATTAAAATAAAATATAACAATTAAAAAACAAAACATATAAATGCATAAGTAGTTATTCGCATACAGTGACACCTCCTAATTGCAAAAACGTTTACCAAACTCAAACTCAGCATTAGCTCAGTTATACATTTAAAATACTACCTGTTGTGCAATATTTTTTTTTGACATTTCCCTTGACTTTCCCTATATTCTTTGCTAATAGCAGCTGATGTTGGCACGTAATGTGCCTAATTTGCCTTCTGTTTATACCAGCCTGACCTAGTGTATACAAGGTCTATAATCCTGCTTTGGCCACCTTCCCACCTTCTATGCCAATGTGCATCTGTCTTTGGCTTCTGCCTCTGTGCAGCCATCCCTGGAAACCTAGCAACTCAGCCTCTACTGTCTGGTTGTCCCCATTTCTGACAGTTCCTTTAATATTTTGTGGTATTGTGTTCTCTATGTTTCAGCTTGGGCTCTGCATTTTCTTTCTTTTGTTTGACTCCCAATGGCAGATCCTATATTTGGTCATGTTTCCCATATCACCTCCCAACCCAATGTTTGTTTTGTCTCATGCATTGGAGTTTCTATACTTTGTGTCTCACTCATTTGACAGTCTGTCTCCTTTTCCTCTCTTTTGGTGCATAATTTTCTCTCCAGCTGACCTATCAAATTCCTAGTTTGTTGCTTGCCCTCTTCAGCTCTAGTGTAAGTGAGTCTCGAGTTTACCTGTACTGAGTATTCATAACCTCGTATAAACGTTTGTGTACATTATTTACATCCTAATCTCGGGTTCCCCTAACCAAGTGTGTTCCTAGGCTTTTTGATGTGTGAGGTGCTGAGTAAGAAATGCTGCCTTAACATTATATCCATACAACAAAGCGTAGGTCAAGAGAGGCCTAAACTTGGGCAGAATTGTGTTTTCA
This sequence comes from Lithobates clamitans, assembly GCA_037952925.1. Classification (NCBI taxonomy): domain Eukaryota; kingdom Metazoa; phylum Chordata; class Amphibia; order Anura; family Ranidae; genus Lithobates; species Lithobates clamitans. Next base: position 5,183,362 of record JBBGZY010001135.1, read on the forward strand.
CTGGAATAAAATACACATTTCATATAATCTAATCAACATTTCAAGATAAACCTGAGCCTATTCACTTTATACACTGCCCAGATATGCCAAAGTCTTTGTTCCCACAAAATATTCCTAATGATTGTGCTGCAGTTGACATTCTCACAGACTTGCACAAACCTCAGGACAAAGGATATATATTTTTTATAAGTTAAACTCTTCCATTACCTTGGATTTTCTGCACACAAAAATGTGCTCTGTTTCATGACTGCCTAGTATAGATCTCAATGCTCTGTTTCATGACTGCCTAGTATAGGTCTTAATGTCCCCAGCAGTGACCAATACAGACCTTAGAGTCCGTTGAAGTGACCAGTACAGATACCACTGTTCCCAGCAGTGACCAGTATTGATCTCAGTATTCCAGCATTAATCAGCACAGATCTCAGAATCTTTAGCAGTGACCAGCACAGATGTTAGCATCTCTAGCAGTGACCAGCACAGATCTAAGTGTTGCCATCTTTGACCAGTGGGGATTTCAGTGCCCTCAGTGACCAGTATAGATCTGAGTTTTCAGCAGTAACCAGTAAAGTTCCATATATTTTCCACACACACTCAATGTCCCAATGGTGACCAGTACAAATCCCAGTGTCCTCAGCAGTGGCCAGTACAGGTTTCCGTATCCCCAGCAGTGACCAGTACAGATTTCAGTGTCCCCAGCAGTGACCAGTACAGATCTCAGTGTCTCTAGCAGTGACCAGTAAAGAGCTCTGAATCTCTGGCAGTAACAAGCACAGATCTCAGTGTCATCCAGTGCCCTCAGCAGTGACCAGTAAAGATCTCAGTTTTCCCGGCAGGGACCAGTACAGGTTTCAGCGTCACTAGCAGTGACCAGTACAGATCTCTGTGTACCTAGCAGTGACCAGTAAAGTTTTTTATATTATGCGGACACACACACACAGAAAAGCAGTGGTGAGCAACATGTGTTATGACTGTTAGATTTCCTTGCTTCAAAACATCCAGTGCGCTCCAAAACACCATAAGACATTGACATCCAAAAAATGAAAGGGATTGAGCACCGATCTTCCTGATTAGTGTTTATTCAAATGTACATAACACAAAAAGCATTGTACGTTTGAATAAAGACAAAGCAAAAAAAAAATTGTGCTCCATCCTTTTCATTTTTTGGATTTGTACACACATACATTTGTACACACATACACACTCATTCAGCTTTCTGGCATGAAACCTATAAGCATCTTACTTTTTTTTAAATACAGCAGCCAACAATGAGGTTTAATGTAGAAAAATGTAAAATAATGCATTTGGGTGGCAAAAATATGAATGCAATCTACTCACTAGGGGGTGAACCTCTGGGGAAATCTAGGATGGAAAAGGAGCTGGGGGTCCTAGTATATGGTAGGCTCAGCAATGGCATGCATCGCCAAGCTGCTGCTAACAAAGCAAACAGAATATTGGCATGCAATAAAAAGGGGATAAACTCCAGAGATAAAACGATAATTCTCCCACTCTACAAGACTCTGGTCCGGCCGCACCCAGAGTATGCTGTCCAGTTCTGTGCACCAGTCCTCAGGAAGGATGTACTGGAAATGGAGCGAGTACAAAGAAGGGCAACAAAGCTAAAAAAGTCTGGAGGATATTAGTTGTGAAGTAAGGTTGCGAGCACCGAACTTATTCTCTCTGGAGAAAAGACTCTTGAGAGGGGATATGATTTCAATTTGCAAATACCATACTCGTGACCCCACAATAGGGATAAACATTTTTTTGCGGAAGGGAGTTTAATAAGACACATGGCCACTCACTAAAATTATAAGCAACAAGGTTTAACCTTAAACTGCATAGAGGGTTCTTTACTGTAAGGGCAGCAAATTCTCTTCCACAGGTGGAGGTTTTAGCAGGGGGCATCAGTAGTTTAAAAAAACTATTGGATAAGCACCTGAACGACCACAACAAACAGGGATATACAATGTAATACTGACATAAAATCACACACATGGGTTGGACTTGATGGACTTGTGTCTTTTTTCAACCTCGCCTACTATGCAACTATGTAACAAATTTTTTAAACTATTTTGTGGCTCAGTACCTCCTGCAGAACAATGAATCTTAGTGTGCTTAGCAGCCAGGGAGGCAGGACAGACTGTTTGGCCAAGCCAGACCCACTAACACTGAGTAAGTCAGTGAGTGAATGCCACAGAGGCGCAAACTTTGACAGTGAGTGGGCAGGCCAGTGCTGGTTGCTTGTTGCTGTCTGCTGTGCTTTAGCTGGGCTTTACTCTAAGATAAGTGGGACGTGAACCATACAGGGTATGAGCTGTTGTACTGCACTAAGGAAGGATGTGGGAAGCAGGCATATTGTATAAAGCATAACCAACATGCCACTCTGAGGTAAATCATATGGGTACTGGAAGGGGTTTGCCAATCAGATGATCTACAGGCAATCAAGTATTTTAAATGCAGGATGTTTTTTTGAAATTTGGTTGCAATAGGTGGAGGAACGGGTTGCACAGGTTGTGGACACTTTCCCTTTACCCGTAGCTGGGTGCCAGGTCTGTCCTTATCCTCTCATGTTTAAGTTTGTCCACTTTGCTTCTTAGCTTTTCACACATTTTTTCAGATTTAGTCAGTACATATCAGGGCTGGGCTCAGCCCTTCCTTCTCTGAGCTGGCCCCTCAGCTGTCGGCTAATTGCCAGCTCCCATCTCTCTCCACAGTTACCCAACTGTTGTTGATCCTGCTCGTCAGTCCTGCCTACTTAAGCCGTCCAGTCTAGAGGAGCTCTGCCTTCACCTTGGTCAAATCACAAGAAACTATCTCCTGCATTCCTGTTTAAAGACTGGCTTTGCTGACATCCCTTCAGGCTACAGATCCTGCTTGCTGTTCCACTACTTGGATCCCTGACTCCTGGCTTGGCTGACGATCCGTTCCTGTTACTGAACTTTGGCTATGTTTTGACTACGTTTGTTCTTTTTACTACTATTATTAAACAAATGTGATTTAACTGCACTTCTGTCTCAGTCTGATTTCATGGTTTCTCACAGTACAACACTGTCTACTACACAAAAGGACATAATCTGAAACTTTTTCTAGAAACTTTTGGATAGAGTGGGAAAGGGCTAGATCCTCTGCCAGGTTTTTTGTTGCTGTCTGCATCACCGCTGAAGAGATCTACCTTCACTATTTGTTCTCAAGACCACTGTCACTGAGAAAGAATGTGAGACAAATCCAAGATGTAATGGTTGTCACAGTAATAGGAGTAGAAATTATATCTTCTAATTAGGACACTTTTTTCAGTGACAACAGTAAGAGGTGAGATTTCTCACTTGTTTTGGGAACTTTTCCACTTACTTCCTGTTGTGTCTTTGGAGGTGGGAGATTTATGGAAATCTCCCTAAGAGGATATAGAATTTTGACAGAGTTTTTAAAACTTCCCACTCTTTTCAAAACTAAAATTTGCTCTTCAAACAAATACTGTACCTGTATGATTAGGAAATTATGGCAGCAGTCATTCAATGGCTCATGTGCTAAAGATTAGTGTAGCTACCCCTGAAGGAGCCACTGGGTTCTTTGTTTTATGCATCAGCTCCAAAAACAACCCTAAGCCCCTCTGATACACGTGGTTCAATAAAAGTAATGGCAGTTAGATATAAAGACACAAGTAGAAATACCACCTGTGTAGTGGTAGACGCACTCGATATATTGATACAGGTTAGAATAAATGGTGGTTCAAAGATAAATGAGCACACAATTGGGAAATTCAGACACAGTCTGCTAGACTGAATAATAACTATTTCAAAGTGTTTAAGAATCAGGCTCTATAGCACTAACTGAAATCAATATGTGAATTAGCAAATCAGCAATAAACATTTTGTAAATGTAAATGTAAATAAATGTTAAATGTAATACGAGTGATAATACTACACTGGCTTAGAGTGCACTTGAAAGGATTGGCTAGTATATGGTGTAGTGTCTTCTAAGTGCTGCCTCCTAAACTAAGAAAATGGGCAAAGGTCTCTGAGTAGTAACTGGTAAGGGACAGTCTTTAGTCCTGAATCTTCAGCTGGGTAACATCGGAGCCCAAAAACTGCTGGTGCGCTTAGAGATAGTCAACAAGACCTGCAGGCAGCTGCTATAAGGCAGCTGGTTAGGTAGTACCTAAGGGCTCTGTCTATGGTGGTGGCATAAAGAAATGGTTGCAAGGCCCTCTCATCAATCCCAGCAACACAGCAGCAGTGATCCCAAAGACTAGGCATCCATTTGCTTTGGGTTGCCTATGGCGACTCCAGTTGGTAGCACAGCAAAGCCTGTATCCTGGTAGTGTCCATGTCTTTCCACACTCAGGTCACAACTCTGTCCTCTCTGGCTTCCCCACACAGTTGTGGTTTTCCAGTGGCCCAGTCTCTCTCTTTAGGACTGTGCTGCACAGCACCTTACTCTCACAGGCTTGTCCCTCACCACACTGAACTCTGCTCATATCTTTGCCTGGGCAAATCTTTGCTCTCTCCTCCTCTTTAAACAGAGTTCTCTAGTGGTTGTAATTCAAATCCATTAACCAGGGATCCTGTGGGAGCTATATGTCCCAGTGTCCTTTGCCTGCTCACATCCGCTAGAGGGGGAGGGAAAAGGAGCAGCTGCTCTCCTTTCCCCTTACTCTATACAGACTCACCACTGCTGATATGAGGAGGGTAAGGGAGGAATTACACAGAGCCAGCAGCTGTACCTCACCCCTGTCGCAGCACAACCATTCTGAATGCTACTCTGGGGGGGAAGGGGGAGGAGTCGAGAGAGAGGTGCAGAACTGGCAGAGCACTCGGCTATATTACTCTGAGTGCAGTAAAGCTGACAATATGCTCTGTATTGGCAGTTTAACACAGGTACTTTGGTTAATGACCAAGTCCCTTTAATACTGTATGTGAGCCCTCACCTTGTTAAACAACCCATTTACTTTAAAATAGAAATGCCAGGCAAAACATGTATATATACATTTTTTAAAGTAATCACATGACCTCTGTTCTCAGCTGCCTAAGGGGTCTGGAGAAGTGGAGGTGGAGACTGCCAGGGGGCTTGTCAGCAAGTGGCAGAGAAAGAGCAATACTCTGATCTTCCTAGTGAAGGGCTGTGCAGGGGTGGGGGGAGTGTCAGCAGATGTCTTGGCTATTTAAGAACATTCAGGCTGTTTTCACTAGAGATGGGTGAACTGTTCGGGCCGAGCATTGGTTCAGCCCCGAACAGCGCCCCTTCTGGTGTTCGCTGAGCACCCGAATTTGCGGGCGAACATCCCAAAAAATGCCCCACAATGCACTGCATGCTGCACAGTGCACTCTAGGGCCCTGATTGTCTGAAGCAATGCACCTGACCGCTAGTCAGGTGCAAGACTTTGCCCAATCAGTGCACAGAGCACTGTCAGAGCCCTGATTGGACAAAGTCATGATGACTTTGCCCAATCATGGCTCAGTGCTCATAGTCCCACCCCACACTATAAAGGGTTCCTTCCCACAGAAACCTTTTGCAGTGTGTTGCTGGAGATCAATAGAGCAAAGCTCAGTGATAGCTAGTTAGTAGTATTATGACTGAGTGTAGAGTGTCAGTGTAGTGTGACTTTAGTGTAGTGTTAGTGTAGTGTGAGTGTAGAGTGAGTATAGTGTAGTGTCAGTATAGTGTGAGTATAGTGTAGTTTCAGTGTAGTGCAGTGTTTAACAGCATTACATTTAGTGTAGTATACAGTGCTGTATACACACTTTTTTTTTCGTTCCCCTGACCCCTTTTTTTAAATTGTCAGCCGCAGTTTGTCTTATGCCCCGTACACACGGTCAGATTTTCCAACGGGAAATGTGTGATAGGACCTTGTTGTCGGAAATTCCAACCGTGTGTAGGCTCCATCACACATTTTCCATCGGATTTTCCGACACACAAAGTTTGAGAGCAGGATATAAAATTTTCCGACAACAAAATCCGTTGTCGGAAATTCCGATCGTGTGTACACAAATCCGACAAAGTGCCACACATGCTCAGAATAAATAAAGAGATGAAAGCTATTGGCCACTGCCCCGTTTATAGTCCCGACGTACGTGTTTTACGTCACCGCGTTTAGAACGATCTGATTTTCCGACAACTCTGTGTGACCGTGTGTATGCAAGACAAGTTTGAGCCAACATCCGTCAGAAAAAATCCTAGGATTTTGTTGTCGGAATGTCCGAACAAAGTCCGACCGTGTGTACGGGGCATTACTGTGACGCCGGTGTTCCCCCTGTGTTTTATTTATTTATTTATTTTTATTTTTCAATTTGTGTCAGTGGCAATGCTCAATTGTACACATTTCATTAAATAAAGTGCATCCAATCACCCATTTCCTATTCTCTAATAAATTTGTATAATAAGCCCCCCCCCCCCATTATGTCTGGGAGGCCAACTAGGAGAGGCAGAGGTTCCCATGCCACTATGAGGATACAAGCAGCGTCTGTGTACATTAAAATGTGGCCTCATCATACAGACTGGCTCCCCAAGCTGTTGTTTTGCAAAATAAAGAAAGTTTGCAGGGAAAATCAATTTAAATGTAATTTTTTTCTCTTTATATATGTCAGTTTTGCTGCAGCAAATACATGGTACATGGTACATATGGATAACTTTACAGGCAGATTGAGGGACCCCCCCCCCAGGCACTATATTTAAAGGAAATTTTCATTTTTATTGTTTCACTTTAAGCATCATTAAAATCACTCCTCATTTAAAAACCATATTTCATTTTTTATTTTCTTTGCATTGAGCATTGATACGTGTTCCTCTGGGCAGTTTTAGGGCCCCCATAGCCTTTTTATGGCCAATAACTCGCAAATAAGCCTTAAAAATGGGGACTAGAGTTGGGCTGAAGACCCCCAGTTCAGTTTGCACCAGAACTCTCAATTGCAAACGTTTCGACCCAAACCCTATTAAAGTCTATGGGACCCGAATTTGAAAAATCAGTACCCATTTTGAAGGCTTATATGCAAGTTATTGGCCATAAAAAGGGTATGGGGGCCTGGGTACTGCCCTGTGGGACATATATCAATGCAAAAAATGTTTTTTTTAAATATAGTTTTTACAGGAGCAGTGATTTTAATTATGCTTAAAGTGAAACAATAAAAATAAAAAATTCCTTTAATTATAGTGCCTGGCGCATCTGTACCATATATAGAATCTGCTGCAACAATGACATTTATAAAAGAAAAAATAAATGGCATTTAAATTGCCGGCAATACAAAAAGGTTAACAAAAATGGTGTGGGGGTCCCCCCCAATCCATATCAGGCCCTTCGGGTCTGGTATGGATTTTAAGGGGAGCCCCATGGCAAAATGTAAAAATAAAAATGGCATGGGGTCCCCCCCAAAATCCATACCAGACCCTTAACTGAGCATGCAGCTTGGCAAGTCAGGAAAGGGGGGACGATGCTCACTCATTCCCCCCTCCTGAACCATACCAGGCCACATGCCCTCAGCATGGGGGCTGCTTTGGGGCGGGGGCCACTTCCCCACAAACCTGGGCTGTGGTTGTGGGGGTCTTCAGGCAGGGGGCTTATCAGAATTTGGAAGCCCTCTTTAACAAGTGACTTGTATGATGTCACTTCCGAGTCAGCCTCCCCGTGTCCCTGGCTAGCATAGCCAGGAAGGAATGTATTACAATGCGATGTGCATTGCAATACATTCAGTGGAGCCAAGAGTGGATCTTTTAGACCCTGCATTACACATTAAAGAGAACATGTCACCTAAGGATCATCACATAGGGCACTTTTTGTCCCCTATGTGTTAACATAGGGGACTTTTTGTCCCCTATGTGATAAAAAGAAAGTTTGAGCAAAAAAAAAATTTTTTTTGCAACAAAATAAAGTTGCACCCAAACACATAAAATCTCCCCCCAATTTTTTTTGAGGCCCCCACCCCCACATATTGTATATGAATGTAAACACACACGTCCAAAGGCACATGTGTGTGATTTCAATGCACATGTTACATAACGTCACGCACAATGGAGTATGAGCAGGGCCGTTTGAAGGAATTTTGGGGCCCCAAGCAAAATGGACATGGAGGCCCCCCTAACCCCCCCCCACGCATGCATGCACGCAAAGCCTACAGGAATTACAGCATAGTAATACGGTTTAAGTTCACCAACACTTTATATAAATAAAAAAGGTTTACATTGCAAATACTGCTGTTGCAAATAATGTGCATAAAAGTTTAACATTTTCAACAATTGAACATTTGCAAAAAAACACCACTGAACCATAAAATCAAATATACATTAAAAAAGTGCACAATAACTAAATCCAACAAACTTAAAACACACTTAAAACCCCCGCACACACACACACTTTTCTCTGCTTTGTAAATTTTTGCAAAAAGCTTTAATAAATATTACCTGATTCAAAAAAGAAGCAATAGGATGGAAATGGTATGGTAAAGAAAGAAAAAAATGGAAAGAACGCTATGGTAATTGTTTTTATTATGGTCAGCAAGCTACCATATTTTTATTACTAAATGGGTCTTGATGACTGCCTCCCCCCTTACTACTCCCCCCCCGTGTTCTTTTTATCCCCCCTCCCTGGCGCGTACCGCGCGGCAGGAGATTCAGTTTCTGTTTCCGGCCAGACGGAAAGGAAGGAAGCACTCAGTGTGTGCATTTCCTGTTAGTCCGGCCGGGAACAGGAAACTGAATCTCCTGAGTCCTGTATGGAGCAGACTGCAGGAGGAAGGAAGAGGAGCTCGGCCACGCTACAGGCTGCAGCTTATAGGAAGCGGCGGCCGGCGGCACGGCTGGGGCCCCAGGCCAGCTCAGGGCCCCAAGCAATTGCTTGTTTTGCCTGTCCTGTCACAACGGGCCTGAGTGTGAGCAATCATTCTAGCACAAAACCCCCTCTATAACGCTAAATTGATGACCTATAGGGGGCGTTTGAAGCATCGCCTATAGAAAATATAGGATACTGAAGCTTGTCACAATTTCATGGCCACAGACAAATTTAAGGCATGATGTGTTGGGTATCTATTTACTCATCTTTTATATTTTACAAAAAATGTGGATGATGTATTGCACCTGCTTGCCCCAAAATTCACTTTAGTGTGTTTTTTACTGAAACTTTGTGTTTCCTAGACCTTTGTGGTAATATCAACTGACATGACATGAAAAATTGGAACAACCACTATTTTATTTTCTAGGGTGTCTGTTTTCAGAAAATATATAATGTTTGTTGGTTTTAAGTAATCTTGAGGCCTAAAATTATTTTTTAAACATGTGTGCAAAAAAAAAAAAAGCAAAAATGGCTCTGGCAGTGGAAGGGTTAAAGGAAACATGGAGTGATAGAAATACAGAGGCTCCCACTGCTGTTCTTCTTCTGACAATGTTAGTTACTTAGCTATCAATGGCTTTACTACAATCTGTGTCACCGAATCCATGAATCTTCATACCCATTCTGTGGTCAGTGACACAAAAAAAGTAGAATCCCTAGGATCAATATGACAGTTGGCCAATTAAGATTTTCAAATGGACTTGTTAGCAGTGGAAGACTATTTATTTTTGTATGTACATGTTTCCTTTGATGCAATTGAGTTTTTCTATAGTATCTTGCTTGCTGTGTTTTGTACTCAGTTTCTGCACTTCTTCTTGGCAGTGTTAAGCCATAAACCTCGATGTTATTCATCTTCTAGAACAGCCCTGGGAAATGATTGTGTTATCCTCTGCTGGCCCCACTAGAGGAAAGACCCAACTGTGCAGTCATTAACTTCAGCAAAATAGTACTAAGCACATTCTACTTCTTCAGGGCATTCCAGGCTTATAAGCATTTTTCAATAAGTCTTGCATAAAACAATGGGAAAATACAAGTCCCCTTCTTGAATGTAATAATAGCCACATTTGTTCCATTTTCTTATTTTATTTACTCTTGGGTGAGTGCTTATGCATCATGTTGTATGGATAGATTTTTGTACACACCATGATTTTATCTCAGATGATTTATGTTGTGCTGTGTGTCAGAGAGAGAATTCTTGTGTATGCTTCCTTCTAAAACTACGGGAAAATGTCAAAAAAGACTTGAAAACTAAAATACCCAACATGATATATAACCTAACAGCGCCTACTAAGCCTTTGGGATGTATTCTTCCAATAAATATTCACAAAAGCAGATATAAATAGAAGGGAGACATCTGTAAATGCCATTCCTATTTTATAATATGGTAAATAGTCTGAAGATTTATTAAAGGGTCTATTTTACCTTTTTTGCCACAAGAAAATCTCCCCACATCCTGTGTCTTTTGACACATTGATTTAATAGCAGAGATATTTAAGAGTCATCTGCAAATGTCATTTGTGTCAAATTACCAGGTGAATGCTGTAGCCATTTTTAATATTACATTTTTATTAAATCCAAGTCCAAGCCTAAGATTATAATACAAATCCATAACCGCTAAAGAATCTTCCTTAGGGTTGCTGGAAATACATTATTTAAATGTTAGACCAATTGATATTATTTTTCATTACCCTGTGGGACAACATAACCCAAATCTGTCCTCTGTAATGACTTTCACATGGTGGACAGTGAAGATAAATATTGCACCGTACTGTTAAAAAATTGATAGCTATTAGGAAAAAAAAGGAAAATAAAGAAAACCCTTTGTGTAACATTTGTGCTAAACACAATGCTGTGACTCCAAACAAACCCTAAAGACGAGATTAATAAAATATTTTATCTTTGGGGCAATGACCTGATCCTGCTCTTTTGTAAGATGCGATCTAAAAAATAATGAAGCATAAAAAAAAAAGTTAAGGAGCTGTGAAATGACTAAGCATGTCAATCACCTAAAAGAAAAAAAAAAAAAACTTTGAGAATATAGTTTACTGTGGGTTAATAGTCATTTAAATTAGGATAAAAGAATTCACACTGTGAAAATCTTTCTGCCATCTGATTAAGCAATGAGCCAATACGCCAGTAAATATTCCAGAAGTCCCCCATGGTTTAACTCAAAAGCATAATTCTTCCTTCTTTTCAGCCCCATCCTTCATTTTTAGGCCATCATTGTACATGCCGTGTCAGAAATTTTCTATCATGCTGTCTTGAGCAAAAATGAATGAAATGATTTCAAGCTTTTCATTGGCAACTTTTGTTTAGTCAGAACTATTGTCCTACAAAGCCTGGAGAGCAGAACACTAAAACCTACTGTAGAACAAGATTTATTTCTCAAGGAGGTTTAAAGCAGAACTTCATTTAGCAGAATCTTTGTATATTCTCTCTAGCAATGTGCATATTGGAGTTTTCAATTTCTGTGGGTAGCTGACTGAAGTAAATGACTTCTTAGGTTTCTACTGCTACATCACTAAGGGTATGTGTACATTGACGTTGTTATGCAGTCATAAAGAACAGGGAAAAAGACCGAAAAAATGCATTTTACTGCAGTTTTCATCCATAAAAGAGAACTAACCAGATGTTGGCCCCCAGGGTTTTTGCAAAGATGTGCAGCATTAAACCCAAAAATGAACATGTATTATATTGCAGCTTGCCAATCCTTAGATGTGATGGCTGCCTTTGTTTTCTTTATTAAGCTTTCTTTCTTCTATTTTCACTCAAAAGGGGAAGTTCCGCTCTTCCTCCTCCTCTGCCACATTTGGAACACTTTTTTTTGAGGGGGGTGGGGGGACAAGGGCACCTAGTTTTGACAGGTATTCGCTTCTACTTCCACTCGGATCACTTAGGCAATCCGAGTGGAACTTTCCTCCCCTCTCCCTGCCTACAGATTTCTGGGACAGGTCACAGGTCCCAGAAGGCTGCGGGATCATTCACAATGTGCAACATGGCTCGCGCATGTGCAGTGGACAGCCAGCTGTGAAGCCACAAAGAGTCACAGCTGCTTGTCCACAGTTAACATGCTGGCGCCTTTATCCCGAAGACCGTTGAAAAAACTGGTGAGAACCACGCTGGATCCCTAGACAGGTGAGTGTCTGTTTATTAAAAGTCAGTAGCCACATTTTTTTTTTAAAGAAATGACTGAAGCTCCTCTTTAAGCATTACTACCCCCCCCCCCCCACCGCCAAATGGAGTGCCATTTGTTTGACAATCCCCATCATATTAGAAAATGGATGGAACTAATTTTTAAATGTGGCTGCCATTGATTTCAATGAGGTTCGGATTCAGCACCAAACTTTAGGCATATTCAATAAACAAACCCGAACTGAATCCATGAATGTTTGGCTCATCACTGATCATAATTGGGGAGTTCCCTTTGAGAAGATAACATGATCTGAGGACTATCAAAAGCACTAGCAGGCATCGTTTTTTTTTGTTAACTTGAACTGTAATCTTAAAGTTTGTTTTTAAAGAACCCATATACTGGGGAAAGGTAATCATATGTTTTGCACTAAACAGGCATGTATACAACTTTACATCCATATATTAGGACACTATATAGTCATTTTTAGCACTAGTTTCAGATTTAAAGAGCGATCATGTATGCACATTTCAGTGAACGATTGAAGCTTGCTAAACATCTTCATAAGTTGTCCTAGTCTGACCATGAATGAGCAAACAAACTTCCAACTCGACTCATCAACCATTCACTCAATTATTGTGCTGTGATCTGACTTTTGCAGACATGCCCTGTCTGACAGATGTCTAGAACGCTTCAGATCATCCACACTGAACAATCTGTCAGGCTTGGATGATGTTTCAGGGTTAAATCTGAAGCAGAATCCTACCAACAAGTAACTAAAATGATAACATGTATGCTATTTTTTAAACCTTTTTTAAACAATTTTTTCGTAATTTTTTTATTTAATTCTTATTATCATTTTAAATTTTTATTATTATAAGTAGAAATACTATTCCAAATCGTTGACTGATGCAATGAGGGGTTAATGCAAGCATTCTAAAAGCAAGGGGAATAGTTGGTCTCCAGGGGCCATAGACCTGCTAGTAATCTCTAGATCTGTAGACACATAGAAGTAAAGCAGAGATCCTAGAGAATACAATATTAATAGACATTTTTTATGTCATACAATATTAGCGCAACTGTTTATCAAGCACAAAAACAAAACACTGAACTGAATTTTAGGGCAACATTGCAATATAATACCTATTTTTTTCAGTAACATATAAAAGTTGAGGTTGTGCCAAGTAAATAGATACCCAACATGTCAAGTCTTATAACTGCATGTGACAATGAAACGGCGAGAAACTTCAGTAGCCTAAAGTTTCCATAGGTGCGCTGGCGCTTTAAAAGTTTATACAGGTCATCAGTTTAGAGTTACTGTAACTGTTAATATTGAGCCTGGAATTATTCCCATTCCAGCATATGTGGCAATATATAATATATGTAGCACAAATGTTTTCGTATGTAGATGCCCCAACGTATGCATTTACATGTGAATGTGTGCGTATGTAGGTGCTTGGGTGTAACTTTAATTTTAGACTGGCTGCTTTCATCTAAAAGCCAACAGTCAGCTTGTGAGATATACTGCTCCTGCGACCTTTAGCATACATCACTGACAGTTAAAGGGTTCAAGCATACCTCCCAACAGTCCCAGATTGTGAGGGCTGTCCTGCATTTTCAGTGTAGTTTTAATGTGCAAAGGATTTGTCCCACAAAGTCTCTGCCCCTGCTACAATGTGCCCACAGCATTCATATGCAATTTGGCATGGAATTTGTATATGGATGAATCACTGTATATGCTGCTGCTGCTTCATATAAAGGGTTAAAGCACACTTCCAAGAAGTCCCCAGATTGTGAGGGACTGTCCTGCACTTTCAGTGTTGTCCGGAGGTCCAGAGGCTTTGTTCAGCAAAAGCTCTGCAAAGGCTTTGTCCTGGCTACAGTGTGCCCACACCTCCTTCATATACAGTTAAATATTTGATTTGCATATGAACGAGTCGCCATATGCTGACATATAAATAAGGTGACTGAGGGATTTGCATATGACTGGGCTGCTTCCTATTCATATGCAAAGCCAAGGGAGGCTTCCATCACTTAGCACAGCCAAAAGGAGGGCTTCCCAAATCTGCTACATGTGAGGTCTACATTGCATCTGGTGGGGGAGTTTAAGGGGGGAAAGAATCTGTACTGGTGGGTGGGGATGGGGTCTGTTGTCAGGGGTGGCTTGTATTGAAATGTCTGTCCTGTGAAGGGGCTTTGTGGGAGGGTCTGTACTAAAGGGTTGAGCTAGGTGGGGATCGGTACTGAGGAGGGTCTATACCCACCCATCTACACTCCTGTGAAATCAGCATTGCGCAGCTCATGGGGGGACACACAATTGCTGCTGCAAATTCTCACATTCAGTCCCTTGCTCTGTGCATACACAGAAAAATCCCATACATTCCGAAAGGTAGGCTATCTAGTATTAGCATGCATAGTAGAAAACCTATCTAGAGGGATGAATTGGATGTTTTCCATGCATGATAAGTAGAAGGTATTGGCTGGATAGTTTGCAGCTCCCCATGGGCTGCACAGCATGGGTCTGGCATAAGTGTGGACAAGTAAATATAAAACATTGGAGAGATGTTAATATAAAGGATACTTATGGGAAAGAATAGTTATCTTTTAAACCTCAGTGAGCAGTAGAGCCTCTGGCATTTGCCTGTTGAATGACAGGTGATTGAGTTAGCATCAAAAAGGGGAAGGGCTTAATCTTAACCCTTTTAAGCCAGTCATGAGCAAAAGCTTGGTTCTCTGCACATTTGAAGAACCTGAAGTTTCAGAACCCCCATCATAATATTGAACCCCGTTGAAGTCTATTGTTACTTTTTCCTGGCCCTTTTAAAGACTAATTTACAGGCTAGTTTATTAAAAGACACGAGTAGCTGGTCATCGCCATGGGGGACATGTACCAATATAAAAAAATAAGTTAAAAATACTGTTCACTGGAGAAAGGGTGTTTTAATGTAGCATGTAGCATGAAGGGCAACTTTAAAAATACACAAATACAGTACCATACTTTAAATAATTAGCTTAGGGGATGCCTTAAACCTGCATGTGAAATTAAGGAGTAGTACCATGCCATTCTTTAAGACTTTTTTTGTTCACAAACAGTGGGTGGGGACTGTTGTTTTAATGGAGGTAGTACTACCACCACTAAATGACAAATCCCTATCTAGCTTCTTTGTAAATATGGGGAGGGTGAAATGCATTAGAGGCATGGCTTATCGGGAGGAGCCCCAGGGTTGAGACCACCTTTCATCCCTCTTGTACCTTAAGCAGTGCCAAGGTGTGCAGCATTCTCCTTGTACTGTCTAGCTTCTGTTAGTAAAAACCCAGGAGAGAGGCACACAGAGCAGCCATTCTCCTCTGCTGCCCATTCAGAGAAGCCTTTGTATTTTGTAAATGAGTTCACCTAATTCAAAGACTTCTGTGATTGGGCAGAAGGGGGGGTGGGCTTAGCAGCTGCAGCATCTCTACTGTTGAAGATGCTGGGACTTGAAGGATCAGTATTGGGCTAAATAATAGAGATAATTCCAGAAAATGTCATGCACCTCCTTAGACTTAACTCACAGGGGTGGATTTACTAAAACTGGAGATTGCAAATGCTAGTGCAGCTTTTTTTTGTCAAAGCCGTGTTGAACAAGCTGAAAGAGTTAGAAGCAGGTTGGCTACCATACATAGCTGCACCAGATTTTGCACTTTTCCAGTTTTAGTAAATCAACCCCATAGTGTGCCTTCTCCTTTTAAAAAGGAGCTGAATTCCTGGAATTCAGCTTTAAGTCTCCAGCTCTCATTTCAAGGCTGTTGAAAGTGTACATCTACTGGGTGCTCCTCCTGGAGAAATACATATGGATGGCATTGGGGAGAGAAGCACCACATGAAAATATTGCCTGAATGCCCGCAACCAAATATCGTGGGCAGGGGGTGCCAGTGCATGCTGCACACTGTGCACAGTAAAAAGGAAATTAAATTATATGGGAAGTGACTTTCAGCCTCGGGACCTGGCACACTGAACAGCAGATGTGGTGCAAGTGCCCCAGATGCCTGGGCATTAGTGATACTAAGTGGCTGGCCAATATTCATTGCATAGATATGTTCTGCTGTTATCAACCCTGTCCTAAGTAATGATATTGCAGTCACTGCTGGAGCAAAAGCATGTTGACAGGCAGCGGCTACAAAGAAGCTGGAGGAGATCAGCAGCACTGAGACAAATAAAGATATAAACATAGTATTTTTTAAATGGAAACAAATGCATAAATTGTTTATAGTGCACAGTACTTTAGCAAACCAAATGCAGCTAGAATTTTGTTCTACTTTAATATTTAATATACAATAACCTCTAACAGCATAGGAGACAAAATGCCACAAAAGAAAACATTGCTCAGCCACATAGTTTAAATGCCAGCTGAATTACAAAGAATCTTTAGAACCTACATGCAAAACAGTAGATTTTACAAAATAAAGCCTGGCAATGAGATATTTTTCCTATTCTACTGTCAACTCCCATGAAAGCTATGGGAGTCATTGTCACACCTTACTTCCAGACGGCTGAGCATTGCAATCTAAAACTCACCTAAACAGAGCCATTGCTTGTAATTTCACTACTGTTTTTAAAGAAGAGAAAAAAAATAAAATTGATGGTGTGTGTAAAATTAAGGTATAGGGAGGATTACTTTTTGCCGTAAACCTATAATCACTGTTTCACATCATTGAATTTCTGCACATCACATTCATTCCCCATTGAACTCTAGCGCAGTGAAAGCAGAACGAAGGGACTGCGTTTTTCCAAACGCCTACACTCCAGCACAAAATACTGCCGCCTCCCACACATCAGCCCATTATTATAAAACACTCATCTTCTGTCTTAATATTCCTGAGTGTGTCTTACTGCTAGGATGCCCTAAAGCTAAAGGCAAATCAATATATCTTCTACCAGATCCCAATACCGCGAGGCAATCATACATTCATTTATTAAAATTCAGATGTTACTCGTGTTATCTCTCCCACTGTTGGGTAACATTTCTATATCACCGTTTCTATGATCTAATATGACATATTGTGCTAGCAAAACGTTGAAATTGGCTTCGGATTGGCAAATGTGCCATGGGCAACAACATGCATAAAATATAGGTTGCCAGCCAAATGGAGTGTGTAAAGATGCATGGAAAGCTTCAAAACACTGGATGTAATAGCTATTTAATCATATGTGCAGACATGTTCTCCCTCTGTATCAGACAGATAACATGAATATTCTGTTAAAGGCAAAGCAGTCTGTGTTAAAAAAAAAAAAAGTAAATTTAGATGGCAATACGGTTCATTGTTAGGATGAAACTGATCATGCCCTTCTCTATCCTGCTGTTGATAATTTAATGGGACAAGGTTAAAGAATATGTAAAACCAACATTTCATATTACTGATATGTGCCTGCAGTATCATGTACTTGTATGAAAAACTATCCTGTTCTCTTTGTATTGCTTCCTTTGTATGAAATCCCTGGTGTCCCTGCTAATGCCTCTTCTTTCCTATTAACAACTGACCACACTAGACATGCATGGTCTGGCTGTACTGAGAACTCAGCCCGCTCTCCTCTCTCAAGCTACATGGTTTTGTCACTTACACCCAAGCCTGATGATAGAAAAAAGAAGGTGCAGCAGTACACTGATGGGGTGATCATGCTACTCATTCCTTCTGTCAACAGTCTTCTAGTCTAAGGCTACACAGCCTGGCTGGCTGAAACTGTTGCACCTTGCTGTTCAAGCGTGCTGACCTTACTTTTTTTTGGGAAGATAACACAATAGCAGATTTGAGTATTAATACTAGCTTTACATGAATAATGTGTACTGGTTTCCTTTAAATACACAACTAAACTTAAAGTCTGTAATTGGGTCGGGTTACTCCAGGTTAGGCTGGAGGGCTCTACAAGGCAGGTCTCTGGGATCCCCCTGGTTCTAGAAGCTTCTGGAAGTTAGTGAGCAGAGGGTAGGAGGTCCTGATCTGCATACTTGAGGGAATCTGGCCAATCCCCAGGCAGAAAGCCTTGGCAGGGTGGCTGGGTCAGCTCTTAAAAATCATGGAGCCTGGCCAGCAGGGAAGTTGGTTTGAAGGTGGAGTCCTGAGGTTGCTGTTGTGAGGCCTGGGAGGGGATCCTGGGGCTGGGGGCTCTGCCTCCAGGCAGGAGCTAAGGAGAGGGATCTACATTACATTTTGGGTCTGGGCAGAAGGAGGCCTGAAAATAAGTCTTTTATGCATATACAATGCATAAAATGTTCACCGTTCGCATATTGCAAGAAGAAAGCAATATTCATATTTTATTTTTTAAATTATATTTTTAAAGTTAAAGTTATTGTAAAGGTTCTAATTTTTAAAAAATGTCATACTTACCTGCTCTGTCCAGAGGTTTTACACAGAGCAACTCCAATCCTTCTTTACTAGGGTCACCCGCTGGCACTCCTGGCTTCTCAATCCTGATGAGTGCCCCCATAGCAAGCAGCTTGCTAGGGAAGCACTCATGCAGGCTCGATCCCGAATGTTCCTCAGGCCCCACCCCCCACTTCCTCCTCACTGGATGAGATTGACAGCAGCAGGCTCAGGTAAGTATAAGGGGGGGGCTGAGGGGGGCTACTGCATACTGAAGGTTGTTTACCTTAATGCAGAGAATGCCTTTAGAATCACTTTAACCAGTGAACGACTGCCCACCGCAGTTGTACTGCGGCAGGTGGGCTCTTCTGCACATCAGTCAGGTCACCTGAGCCTAGGTAACATATGCACCGCAAGGTAGTGGACCCAACGGCTGACTGCTGCAGATGGAGCTCTAGGATATACAGGAGAGCAGGCACTCTGTAGTACCTACACGGATGACACTGGGAGCTAGAGCATGAGATTTCCCAGGGCGCAGAGTCTAAGAGCCAGTGGGTGTTCACCAGAAGCCCCTAGTGGTGGGGATGGATTTAGCTGCAGTCTGGCCCCAGGTCGTGACCTCTAGGGCCTCCCAGCTCACGCTCAGGGTAGACTACAGGGAGGTAGAGTGGAAGCAGCAGACAACGACAACAAAGGATAGTCAGGAGATAGCCAAAGGTCGGGGCAACAAGCAGGTAAGGATAGTCAGGTGATAGCCAAAGGTCAGGGCAACAAGCAGGTAAGGATAGTCAAGAACAAGCCAAGATCAGTAACTGGAATCAGATGTAGAAAACACAGCAAGTCGCACACAAAAGTTAAACACACAATATTGATCAGCAGAGCTGGCTTGCAGTGCACAGGTTAATATAGAATTCCCTGATAGTGGCTGGGGTGGAGCCATGCTTTGAGGAGAGATTACTTAAGCAGCCAGGTGAGAGTGGCTGGCCTCTTAAACAGAACACATGGAGAGGTAAGCTGACAAACAAACATTACTCCATAACCATGACACCCTCACTGTATGTCAGCTTGCGCAGGCGCAGTTGTGGGCAGGCATGCACCGCCACCGGCATGCTCTTGTGCTCGCTGCAAGCTGCGGGAGTATGCCCATGGTTCGGGTGGACTCGATCGCCTAGTACAGAGGCAGAATGGGAATCTGCCTTTGTAAACAAGGCGGATCCCCATTCTGACAGGACAGGAGACATGACAGAGATCTACAGTTCACAGTGATCAGGAACAGTGATCTCTATCATGTCCCAGGCAGCCCATCCCCCCTACAGTTAGAACAGACCCATGGAACACAGTTAACCCCTTGATCGCCCTCTAGTGTTAACCCCTTCCCTGCCAGTGTCATTTTTACAATGATCAGTGAATTTTTATAGTACTGATCAATGTAATAATGTCACTGGTTCCCAAAAAGTGTCATTTGGGGTCAGATTTGTCCACCGCAATGTCGCAGTCCTGCTAAGAATTGCAGATCGCTGCCATAACCAGTAGAAAAAAAAAAAAAGTCCCTAAATCTATCCCGTAGATTGTAGACGGAATAACTTTTGTGCAAGCCAATCAATATACACCTATTGTAATTTTTTTTTACCAAAAATATGTACAAGAATATATATCGGCCTAAACTGATGAATACATTTGTTTTTTATATTTTTTTTGGATATGTATTTTTGAAAAAAGTAAAAAAAAACATGTTTATTTTTTTTCATAATTGTTGCTCTTTGTTTGTTTATAGCGCAAAAAATAAAAACCGCAGAGGTGATCAAATACCACCAAAATAAATCTCTATTTGTGGGGAAAAAAGAACGTCAATTTTGTTTCATCATCGCACGACCGCGCAATTGTCAGTTAAAGGGACGCAGTGCTGTATTGCACAAAATGGCATGGTCCTTAAGGGGGCAAATCCTTCAGGTCCTTAAGAGGTTAAACTATAGTCAAATTATAAAATCTCATATATGATGTAGGTTTTCCATTACAGTTAGTCTGGGATCTCATTTTTTTTAACTACCTAGTAAAGCATTTTGAAAACAACTGTTGATCCACCAAGTAGAACCACTGTTTAGGAACTCCCCTTGATAAGGTGACAACACTCTTCCTTCTGAAGTGAAATTCCTGCTGGATTGTCACACTTGCTGCTGCTATAGCTGCATAGATGCTGGCACCCTTGATAGCCTGGTCAGTGAATAGTCTAGCTCTAACTACAGCCCTTTAGATTTACAGGACATTGTTCTGTCTGCAGGGGCTTAGTAAAATGATGTAAAAACCCTGATCAGTCCTGCACATCCCCTCCAGTGAGTTGTAGCAAAATACAAGAGAAATCCAAACATCCAGCTACATTTCCCCTAAAAAAGAGGTGCATTACAATTCTTTTAAGATATTTAATATGCCACCTTGCTTTCAAAATGCTTTTGGAGGCTTTTGATGGATGGAAAACTGAAGATGGAAATAGAGCAGTAATTTTTAATAATGTTTAAATACTATATAGTTTTTTAGCAAAAGTGCAGTTTTCCCTTTAAATAACAGAACTTGCCCCCTCTATCCAACCATAGTCCTAAGTACCTTTAATTTATTATTTTAGGACTGCAATTAAGATGTTTTCCTTAAATAAGTATTTTTTATTTCATTGTGTATTTGAAGGTTTTAAAACTGGAGTGTACAGTCATGCATGGAATGGTTTTATCTACTATATCCATTTCTTAAAATAGCCCACACTGTGCAGAGAAATTTAGGTTGAGAAAATGAATAGGTATACCGAAGACATGTTAACAGTTATCATCTGACAGGGGATTTTTTTTTATGAGAAATCTTGTAGGACACATTACATAATACATACTAAGCACGATTGTTGGATATACCCCTAGGCATAAGAAAGGCTAACAGTGCAGAATAAAAGGCAATTTATCTTTTTTTTTTGCTTGTTAGAACTATGGAATCCTGGGAGTTTCAGCTCAATAACAAAAAAGGAAGCCCATTCTCCCCAAGATACTTCACAATGTTGTTTCTGGTGTTTAAAACTCCCTTTAGGGAAATTACAAGGCTGCAGAAACATCCCCCATTTATTTTTACATTACGTATTAAGAACATGTACCTGGATGAGGCATCTCATGAAGCTAAGCAATCCCTGGGGGACTTTTTAGTTGTGATACATTTGCCTTCTAGAGCTGTGTGTTTTCTATGTGCAGAGATACTAACAGATGTTATCTAATGATGGCATTAATACGGAGTGGACGTATTATTTGAACAGCGTAACCATTCTCAGCTTGCGAATGCCTGGAGGTACATATTCTTCTCACTCGTGTATTTATTGTTATTGTGACTTTTGTGTGGTTAAAAAAAAGATTATAAAACAAAAAAGTAAAGAGGTCCTCCACCCCTTCTGTACTTTATAGGTATTTATATACACTGTATTGTCAAGAGTATTGGGACACCTGCCTTTACACACACATTTAACATTAATGGCCAGTCTTGGTCCATAGGGTTCAATATTGAGTTGGCCCACCCTTTGCCGCTATAACAGCTTTAACTCTTCCGGGAAGGCTGTCCACAAGGTTTATGCGTGTGTCTATGGGAGTGTTTGACCATTTTTCCAGAAGAGCATTTGTGAGGTCAGGCACTGATGTTAGATGAGAAGGCCTGGCTCACAGTCCCCACTCTAATTCATCCCAAATATGTTCTATTGGGTTGAGGTCAGGACTCTGTGTAGGCCAGTCAAGTTCCTCCACCCCAAACTCGCTCATCAATGTCCTTATGGATCTTGCTTTGTGCACTGGTCCAAATAATTTGGTGGAGAGGAGATTATAGTGCGTGGTTGTTTTTCAGGGATGGGCTTGGCCCCTTAGTTTCAGTGAAGGGAACTCTTAAGGCGTCAGCATACCAAGACATTTTGGACAATTTCATGCTCCCAACTTTGTTAGAACAGTTTGGGGGTGGCCCCTTCTTGTTTCCACATGACTGCGCACCAGTGCACAAAGAAAGGTACATAAAGACATGGATGAGCAAATTTGGGGTGGAGTAACTTGACTGGCCTGCACAGAGTCCTGACCTCAACCTGATAGAACACCTTTGGGATGAATTAGAGCGGAGACTGCGAGACAGGCCTTCTCGTCCAACATCAGTCCCTGACCTCACAACTGTGCTTTTGGAAGAATGGTCAAACATTCCCATAGACACACTTTTAAACCTTATGGACAGCCTTCCCAGAAGAGTTGAAGCTGTTATAGCTGCAAAGGGTGGGCCAACTCAACATTGAACCCTACAGACAAAGACTGAGATGCCATTAAAGTTCATGTGCATGTAAAGGCAGGTGTCCCAATACTTTTGACAATACAGTGTATATTTTTTTTCTGCCAATGTTAGGGAGTACACAAGGCCCCGGCGGCTTTCCCCTACACTGGGAGCCTATGTTTCCCCAGGCCATTCTTCTCTACTCACTCCTCCACTGACTTCTCCTTGAACTTCAGCTCCCAAAGACACAAAGATAAATGGAAAAAGAGGCACTTCTGAGTGCAGTGACAACAGTATTTATTAAACAAATGCGTTAAAAACACTCGCAGAAAAGTAGTGTAAAACGAGCTCATCATCCCACACAGATGTGGTGGTAGGTCTCCTGTCATGGCTCTCCTGGATCATCACTAGCCGGCCAGCAGCAGAGGGAAAGACAGATGCTAGAAGCAAGATGGCCTAGCAACTTTAAGGACCAGCTTGGAGCACATTTACCGGAAGTGATGTCAGAAGTGGCAGTTACATGTTTTGGAGCATGTGCTCCTTTGTCAAACCAAAGACACAAAGAGAGGTTGATCCTCCCAGGATTTTTCTTTAAATTCAGGGGCTGACGGTCCCGAATCAGAGCCAGACCTCCTGTGGGTATACCCACCAGCTTCCACAAGCTGTGCAAAACAGACACTGGGAAAAGCCTATGGCTAACCTCTCAAGTTTCCAACTAAACAAATCTTTATGACACATGCCACCGACTCACCAGCAGTACTAGCATGATGCTCTGAACTTTTCTTCAGCCCCTCAACCCTATTTGATTGCTAGGCAAGAATGCTGACTCATGTCCCTCCGGACTGGGGTAGTCCTTCTCCTTTAGGGGAACCTAAGTCCTTAAGAACACAGATTGCAGTGGTGGTCCAGCCTCTCTGCCAGAAGAATTCCTTATATGTACCCAATCCATCGAGATCTCTCGCAGCAATAATGGACTCCCCAGCAACCTACTACCCCCTCCACCAGCAACAACAGACCTCCCCAGCAACAATTGATCCCCTTCAACAAAATACCCTCAGCATTCCCACTGAAAAAAAGACCTGGATGTGGCTGGATATGGCTGTATCAGTTTTCTTTCATACTTTTTCTGTAAGTATAGAAGAATTTTGGTTGATCTTGTCAGAAATATTGTATCCTTTTAACTTCTTGTTCACAGAACTGTAATCTCAAACAATGGGAAACTACAAACACTTTAGCACTTGTTTTTTTTTTTTTTTATCGCACCAGAATAAACAAACTACAGCATATAAAACAGATATAATTTATTTGTACAAAATTGTAAAATCATTTATTAAGAACAAACATAATGCATGCATTTTACAGCTGAACACGTTGCTTATTCAGGAGTCCACTGTCTATCAAAATCTATAATAATACATATAACAATAAATATACAATGTATTTGCAAAAAGTGTAACAAACAATTACGGTACTTTTTCAAACATCATCTCTCACATAAACAAACAAATATCCAGGAGTATCCCTTGTATCGGAAGGACAGGGAAGGTAGAAGAGAGGGAAGGGTGTGTCTATATGTAAAAAATTATGCAAGGATGGTAGAGAGGAGTGGCATTGTGAATGGGAAAGGGGGAGGCGGAATCCATGTGGGTAGAACTTCAAAGAGAAGAAGCCAGTAGGAAAATAATAGTGGGGGTATGTTACAGACCTGAAGGAGGAGCTGGACCCACTATCACAGTTAGAAATGGCAGCGAGATTGGGAAATGTCATCATAATGGGGGACTTCAATTATCCCGATATTGACTGGGCAGAGGGAACAGCTCACTCATTAAATGCCAGTCATTTCATGAATGTCTTAGAGGACAACTTCATTTCTCAATTAGTGGATTCCCCAACTAGAAAGAATTCACTGTTAGATCTATTAATTACGAATGATTCAAGTCTGATCTCAGATGAGACAATATGGGACAACTTGGGATCTAGTGATCATAGGATGATTACATTTAGCGTAAATCATAGAAAAGGAGGGTAGCACAGGAACACTAGATTTCTAATGAGCCAATTTTTCTGAACTGCGGTCGTTACTACATGATATCAATTGGGACCAAATCCTAGAAACATTGAGCCTAATACAAATAAATCACCAGGACCAGATGACTTACACCCGAGAGTCCTCAGAGAACTGTTCCTAATCTTTGCGGACAACATACTGACAGGAATTGTACCAGCTGATTAGAGAAAAGCCAATGTGGTACCAATATTCAAAAAGGACAGAGACAAATCCCTGGAAACTACAGGTCAGTCAGCCTAACATCAATAGTAGGTAAATTATTGGAGGGGATGATAAGGGACTATATCCAAAAATTTACTGAAGAAAAAAGTATCATTAGTAGTAATCCGCATGGGTTTTCAAAGGGTCGTTCCTGCCAGACCAAACTGCTAACATTCTACAAGAAAGTGAACTGCCATTTAGATATGAGGAGACCTGTGGATTTGGTGTATCTGCGTTTGATACAGTTCTCCATAAATGCTTATACAAGCTGAGGTCTGCAGGCATGGACCGTAAGGTTTGTTCTTGGGTAAAAAACTGGTTACAGGGACGTGTCCAAAGGGTGATGATAAATAACCTGTACTCTGACTGGTCTGGAGTGGTAAGTTGGGTACCCCAAGGTTCTGTCTTGGGACCGGTTCTATTCAATTTATTCATAAATGATATAGAGGATGGGATAAATAGCTCAATCTCAGTTTCTTTGTCCGACACAAAAATAAGCAGGGCAATAACTTCACATCAGGATATAGAAATTTTACAGAAAGACCTGAACCAAATGATGGAGTGGGCGCCTACATGGCAAAAGAGGTTTAATGTGGAGAAATGTAAAGTAATGCACTTGGAGGCTAAAAAACTAAATGCAAACTACTCAGGTAGAGAACCGCTGGGGAAATCAAGGATGGAGAAAGATGTGGGGGTCCTAGTAGATGACAAACAGAGCAATAGCATGCAACATCGAGCTGCAGCTTCCAAAGGTGGAAGAAATTTAGCATGCATAAAAAAGGGAATTTACTCCAGGGATAAAATAATAATCCTGCCACTTTATAAAACTCCTCAGAAGGGATGTGCTGGAACTGGAGAGAGTCCAAAGAAGGGCAACAAAATTAATAAGGGGACTAGAGGACCTCAATTACGAGGAACGACTACAAGCAAATTTATTCTCGCTGGAGAAGCGATACTTGAGAGGGGACATGATAGCAATTTACAAATACCTCAATGGTGATCCCAGCATAGGAAAAAACAATTCAGTTTCAGGGAGTGTAAGAGGACACGGGCCACACAATGAGATTTAAAGAGAAGCAGTTTAACCTTAAACTGCACAGGGTGTTTTTCACTGTCAGAGCGGTAAGAATGTGGAACTCTTCCAAAATTGGTGGTGGCAGCGGGGAATATGGATATTTTTAAAAGACTCTTGGATGTGCATCTTAAAGAACACAACATACAGGGATATGGGAAATAATTATAGACACTGACAAACGTACACCTACACAGGTTGAACTGGATGGTCTTTATTCAACCTTACCTACTATGTAACTAAGTAAACAGCCCCATGATGTCAAAACACAATGCTGATGACTCCAAGGCCGTTTGTTTGTATGAGAGATGATGTTAAAAAAATTAAGTTGTTTATTACACATGTTTTTGCAAATACATTGTATAATTATTGTTGTATGTATTAATATAGAATCTGATAGACAATGGACCCCTAAAGAAGCTTGTTCAGCTGCAAAATGTATCAAGTTTTGTTTTTGTTGAACAATTGCCACTTTTGAGGAGCGGGGGGGGACAGGTACCCAATTTTGACATGTACCCCCTTCCCACTTCCATTGCAAATGGCAGTTCTCCTCCCTTTCTCCCTTCCTCCCCCTGCAGTCTTCTGGGACACTGACAGGTCCCGGAAACAAAAGCATACGTAAGTCACACCCGCATATGTAAACAACATTCAAACCACACATGTGAGGTATCGTCATGAATGTTAGAGTGAAACCAATATTTCTAGCAATATTTCTAGCACTAGCCTTCCACTGTAACTCTAAACTCTAAACTGGTAACCTGTAAAAAAAATTAAAGCGTAGCCTATGGAGATTGTTAAGTACCGAAGTTTGGCGCCATTCCATGAATGTGTGCAATTTTAAAGCGTGACAGGTATCTATTTACTCAGCGTAACATCATCTTTCACATTATACAAGACAATTGGAGTAAATATTGTTTTTTGGTTTTTTTTATATTCATTAAATTTTTTTTTCCCAAGAAATAATTATCTAGGGTCTCTGCTAAAATATAATATAAAAATATATATGATGTTTAAGGGTCCAGAGTAATTTTCCAGCAAAAAAATATGTTTTTTTACATGTAGGAGAGAAGTGTCAGAATTGGCTTGGGAGGCAAGTAGCTAAACATTTCCATGAGTGCTCATATATACAAAACCTACATTTTGTTGGTAAAGCCAAGTGTTGTCCTGTGCCTTCCCATTTAAATTATCTCCCTATTAGCCAATCACTATAATCACTATAATAGAATACCCAATTACTAATAGAGAGGTGCAAGAGGTGGGATTGGAAAAGCTGGCTAAAAGAAATGTCAGAATTTGCATCTAAGCAGGTTAGTGGTTTCACATGTCAATCATAAACAAGGGCGAAGGTATGTGCACCTCTAGGCACCTTACATTTTTCATGTAACCAGTTTATTAGACTTTAGAAAGTGACAGATTTATATAAACATTTTATTCTTTTTTTTTTTTTTTTTTTAGAAACACACAGTGACGAAATGTGTGTCAAATTTTGGTTCATAAATATTTTAAAAAAGATGGAAAAAAAATAGTTGACAGAATGTTGTAAAAATCGGAGAGAAGTGTGGCAGTATGTGCAAACTGTCTGGAAAAGGCATTAACACCATTTTATCTAATCAGACAGTTAAAAATCAGTTTTGTTGCAGATGACACAGGCTTGTGTGAAAGGCATAACAAATGTGTTTTCACATCTACTGATCTCCAGAAACCTTTTGGCTAAAATGAATGGGGAGTTTATTTTCTTTTCAAGACTTCATAGAAAATTAGTAATAAACCATCCCACATCCTATTCATGTCTTGTAGAATCTCCTACAAATGTTGAAATATACGTCTATGTGACTTATCGTAATATTCCTCACATTGTCAAAGCCTGCAGACCTTTGGGGATTCTCCAACGTGCATGTAAGCTTTTCATTTAGCGCTTCGTGCAGCGTCCTCAATTATACTCGACAGAGAAAAGGGACTGCATTCTTCAGCACTGAGCTTATTGTAGTGCCAAGTACAAATTCTCAATATGAGGTATATTCCATAGCACCAGGCTAAGGAATTTCACAGCTAATGTAGAGAATCTATTCTTAAGGCCTACAAAGCCACACAGCAAAGGGCTTTTCATGTGCAAACGGTACAGTTAGAAACCCTTCCTGCTATTTGTTGGAAATATGAAAATAGAAAGTGAGAATGAGAGAAGGTGGGAATGCTTCAGTTTATTATTGTGCTCCTAGCCTAGCACAGAGGAAATGAAATGATTTTTAGGCCTTGGTACAGAACTGTGATATCTCTCTGGGCTCAACTAAATCCATTCAGACAAAAGGAACATTTTTTTTTTTAAATTGGAGTTAAAGGATAAGGGAACCTTCACAGAAAGTGCATCCCTAACCGATATGACCAAAAATAACCCACCTTAACTTCCACAGATGTAAAATTACCTGCATCAAATGCCCGCAAGCTGCTGCAATCTACAGATCACATAGCAGAAATCTTTTTGCTGGCTGCACCCGTGCATTAACTCCCTATAGACTTCTATGCAAACATTACAGAAAGTTATATGCAGTGGCGTCACTAGGGGGTGGCTTTTGGGGCTATAGCCCCGAATCTGGGGCCCATAGCCCCAAGTCTCTCAGAGGTGGCTCTAGCCCCTCTGCAGCCGGGCTGCTAGTGCAGCGTGCAGCACCAGAGAGCAGGCAGGCAGCACGGGAGAGCCGGGCGAGCGAGAGATGACATCATCTCTTACTGCCCGCCCTGCATCAACGCTGTCCCGCTCTCACTGTGCAGCAAAGAGATGACACCATCTCTCACTTCCCGCCCTCTCTCTGGGCACTCTGATGTAAAGAGCGGCTCTCTGGGGACTCTGAGGTAAGGAAGGGGTCTCTGGGGACCCTGATGTAAGTGGGGGAAATCTCTGGGGACCCTGATGTAAGTGGGGACTCTCTGGGGACCCTGATGTAATTGCGGGAGGCTCTCTGGGGACCCTGATGCAAGGGGAGGCTCTCTGTGGACCCTAATGTAAGTAGGGGCTCTCTGGGGATCCTGATGTAAGGGGGGGCTCTCTGGGGACCCTGATGTAGGGAAAGGGCTCTCTGGGGACACTGATGTAAGTAAGGGGCTCTCTGGGGACCCTGATGTAAGGGGGGGCTCTCTGGGGACCCTGATGTAAGTAAGGGGCTCTCTGGGGACCCTGATGCAAGGGGCTCTCAGGGGACTATGAGGTAAGGAGGGGCTTTCTGGGGACCCTGATGTAAGGAAGGGGCTCTCTGGGGACTCTGATGTAAGTGGGGACTCTTTGGGGACCCTAATGTAAGGGGAAGCTCTCTGGGGACCCTGATGTAAGTCAGGGGCTCTCTGGGGACCCTGATGCAAGGCGAAGGCTCTCTGGGGACTCTGATGTAAGGAGGGGCTCTTTGGGGACCCTGATGTGATGGGGGCTTGCTAGGGACTCTGATGTAAGGGGGAGGCTGTCTGGGGACCCTGATGTAAGTGGGGGCTCTCTGGGGACCCTGATGTAAGTGGGGGGGCTCTCTGGGGACCCTGATGTAAGGGGGGCTCTCTGGGGACCCTGATGTAATGATAATATATATAATATATAATGTAATATATATACACAGACACATATATTATATACATGCCCGCCCAAGCGTATGACTTTCTTTACTTCGCTGCTATGGGCTCTATCCTCAGATCTTTTGTAGACCTAGCAACGCCCCTGGTTACATGTATCCTTCTTATATAACCCCTGTGACCATCAACATGGGGACAAGGTGCTTTGGGTGCTTTAGGGGGAAATGCACTTCCCCCTTTGAGGAGTGATCCACATTTACATAGTTCCTTAAAGGGCATTTTATAAGTTGTGAGGAGGCATTATATCTCCTCCTCACCACCCATTTTAACCTCTTAAACTCCACACATGCGTGCTGCAACCATGTATATTTGATTGCATTCAATTGAATGGATTGTGTTACTGCCTTCCAAACGCAACAGATGGGATAATTTTTCCTGCACTGTAATGTGGAATGCGTACACCCACTTCCGCTGCCTTTGCAGGTTAAAAGAGAAGTTTGGAAATTTAAGGGTGGGTGGCTGGGGGGTGGTAAAAAGATGTGGTTGAGCAAGTGTAAATGTGGCCTTGGGCTAGTTTTGGGTTTCCTTTAGGCTCCAGTCTGATAATGCACAGATCACAACTGGTTGCCTCCCTTTTAATGCATGTGCTTAGTGGCATAGAGGGAGAAAGTTAATGTCCACATGCTGGCCATGCGTCCACGATAGGCAGAGGTTCCTATGCTAACAATGTGCTCACTGCACACTCCCAGCACAGTTACTGAGCTGTCAAATGCAGCTCCTGGTCTCTATTAATGTACATCAGGAACCAACAGGACAGGCTCCAGATCATGCATTAACTGTGATAGCCGATTCCCACCCCCCTGGGAGTAATAGCTCAGTTAAAGGGACACCAGGGCTGGGTATGAAAGGGTTAATACTAGTACTGGCTATATAGTTATAATATATTTGGTAGGTTTTACCAGGCTTTTTAGTAATCTTTAATTTATATTTAGCATTCTATGGAAGTCTAGTTGGCTGTGCTCTGCACACACCTAAAATGCTTGCGGAAGTTTACTTAATGCCTGCTGAATGTGATGTTCTTCTGACTAGCATGTACAAACTATATAAACTATTAATAACTAGATTAACAAATTGTGGCATATCCTTTGCCTTAAAGTATATGCAAGCTCATCTAATATTTCACATGTTAATGTACGGTAATTCTAAAAGTTGTGTTTAATCTTTTAAAATCAGCAGCTGTCATTAAAATATTACTAGATGACCTGCCATGAAGGTTCTTGTTCAGACCTTTCCTGTAATGGGATGCAACCGTTTGGACTGGGGGATAGGGAGTACAACTCAATAATGAAGAATTTTTTTCCAAAAATATTATGCACCATGATGAACAAAAACCATAGGAACGACAGTTTGGGCTGTCCCTGCCCATATAAATAAATATATATATATATATATATATATATATATATATATATATATATATATATATATATATATATAAATATATATATATATATATATATATATATATTACCAAAAGTATTGGGACACCTGCCTTTACATGCACATGACCTTGGCATCCCAGTCTTAGTTCGCAGGGTTCAACATTGCATTGGTCCACCCTTTGCAGCTATAACAGCTTCAACTCTTCTGGGAAGGTTGTCCACAAGGTTTAGGAGTGTGTCTATGGGAATGTTTGACCGTTCTTCCAGAAGCGCATTTGTGAGGTCAGGTACTGATGTGGCCTAGAAGGCCTGGCTCGCAGTCTCTGCTTAAGTCAACACAAAGGTCGGGTTGAGGTCAGGACTCTGTGCAGGCCAGTCAAGTTTCTCCACCCCAAACTCGCTCATCCATGTCTTCATGGACCTTGCTTTGTGCACTGGTCCAAATTATTTGGTGGAGGGGGGATTATGGTGGGGGTTGTTTTTCAGGGGTTGGGCTTGGCCCCTGAATTCCAGTGAAGGGAACTCTTAAAGCTTCAGCATACCAAGACATTTTGGACAATTTTATGCTTCCTGTTCCATCATGACTGCACCAGTGCACAAAGCAAGGTCCATAAAGACACAGAGTCCTGACCTGAGATGAATTAGAGAAAAGACAGCAAGCCAGGCCTGCTTGTCCAACATCAGTGCCTGACCTCACAAATGCTCTTTTGGAAGAAGGGTCAAACATTCCCATAGACATACTCCTAAACCTTGTGGACAGCCTTCCCAGAAAAGTTGAAGCTGTTATAGCTGCAAAGGGTGGGCCAATTCAATGTTTAACCCTACATACTAAGACTGGGATTCCATTAAAGTTCATGTACGTGTAAAGACAGACGTCCCAATACTTTTGGTAATATAGTGTATATATTAGGGCTGTTACTGATTACATTTTCATGATCGATTTTTTTAATCGATTAATCGACTAATTTTGATTAATTATAACGCACATACAGATCCAACTACGTTTAGCTGATCTGCTTGCATTGCAACTCTGCATTAGTCAGTGGTAAATGTGATATGCACTATATACAATCACCCGACACTAGTTAGTTTCATTGGGTAGTTGCGTTTTATTGAACTTTAATCAACTTCAATACAGTTCTGCTACTGTAACTGGAATCTAAGTGTTTACTGCCGCTGCACCACCCCAAGAGTGTTGTACCCAGTTTTCATGTTAGTGATGCCATGGTATTTTTTCCATCCATCACTGATAAACCTAAAAAAGATTCTGTCTCCTTTTTAAAAATATTTAGCCATCTCCTCCTTTTTCTTTGTTGATGTCCCCACCAAGAGGATCCAACTATTTGGCCTTTAGATACACTTTAAGATGACCATGGGATTATTGAAGGGTCACATTTTGCTGCATTAAGATAACTGTACATGGATAAGATCCTTGAATCATTTTCAGCACCGTACAACGTTAGACCTTGCTCACCTCTCCTCCACCTCCTTGGACCTTCATCTCCTTGTCCACACTCCACCCGGAGCTCTAGATTGCTCTCCCCGCAGAATGTAGAGCCACGGCTTGTGACTTCAACTGTTTCTCCAGGTAGGACACCTGCCTCAGGTCCTGACAAACCAGCTCTGGTTTGTCAGGCCTTCATTAGCAGACGGAGGCACTTGGGGAAGGGGGGAAGCGTCCGGTGATGTCGATGTCCGCGACGTCACTGGATCTCCGCCGGAACTCCCTGAAGACCCGGAAGGCGGCGGAGAGGTGAGAAAAGAATTTTGATCAATCAAAAAAATTAACGATTAATCGAGGAATTAATCGTTAATTTCTGCCGCCCTAGTATATATGTATTTATTTATTACGTTAGGCTTAAAGTGTACTTAGAGAAAACTTTTTTATTTTTTATTTTGCTTTGAGTGGTGAGGGATTAGAACACCTGTCAGTTTTAATTGCTGTCTGTGCACCCATTAGGGAGATTCATCCTCTCTATTTGTCCTGTTTACTGTTATCATTGATAATGAAAGTAAAAGAAGAAATCGGAAATTTGGGGTTAACACCAGAACAGTAGTAGAGGAGTAGTAGAGAAGTATTCCAATGAGGACACTAGTTCTGGTGACACCTCAGAAATTCCTTTTAAAGGGAGGGAATCCCATCACTGTCTGTTGTGGCACATGGGACAAGAAGGGAAATTACCCAAATGGGACAGAGATGGCAAAAAACAAAACAAATAAACAAATAAACAAACAAAAAAAATGACAGGGGTTGTAACCCTCCCTTTTCCTTATGCAAAATGAAAAATAAAAGTTTTGCCCTTACACTATAATGAATAATGTGAAGATATGTTCAGTTCAGTTATCCAAGCTCATGCAAACAAAATTCCTGTTTTCTTTTTTTTTTTTATATTTTGAACATATACGTGAACATAGCACATCACCTTATTCAATAAACAGCATGAGCACACATTAAGTGAGCATTGCTACATGAATAGACTCAAATCATTTAGTAAACCAAGCATAATGCATCTAAAAACAGACATCAGTCATCTGAGCTAGCCTCATAATTACAGCAATATATATGGAGCGTACAGCTCCTGTGATGAACAGTGCTGGGATGTAGAAAAGGAAGGATTACCTTTTTTGTCGTCAAAGTATAGGGTTTGCTGAGCGGGATTTGACCACTGGAGGGAAGTGTTATCATTTTGATCCACTCGACAGGTTAAATTAACCGTTCCTCCTTCAACGACTGTAGCATTCCATGTGACTGGGAACTGCCCTTGGGTCACTAGAGGCAGAATAAGAGAATATTTGATGTGAGCCAAGGATGTAATAGACTGTATGTAAAGCATCAGCAACATATGGAATGAGAGACACACAATAATCAGGAGAAAGCAATGCACAGGGAAATAAAAGAAGGCAATCAATTTCCGGATAAGATTTCTTTGCTCGAGCTACATATCAAAAATACATTTGCTCTGGGCCTTAGTCTTAGGCCCTAACATGCTTCTGAATTTCATTGTAATGAGACTCTGATCTCTAGGTTTGGTTATTTATTTGGATTACTTTACTATATACATGATGATAAAATGTACGTTTCTGCATGAGCACAGGGCTGCAATGGAAGTAATTCAAACCTGTCACCAACATACAGTAATATATTAACCCCAAATGAGCAAGCGCTGCCTATAACAAAAAAAAAAAACTTATTTAGGACTGAACAACTTAGTAAAGGCACATTCACACCATGGGGGTTATTTACGAAAGGCAAATCCACTTTGCACTGAAAGTGCACTTGGAAGTGCATTCGCTCTAAATCTAAGGGGTAGATCTGAAATGAGTGGAAGCTCTGCTGATTTTATCATCCAATCATGTGCAAGCTAAAATGCTGTTTTTTATTTTCCTTGCATGTCCCCCTCGAATCTACAGCGACTGCACTTCCAAGTGCACTTTCAGTGCAAAGTGGATTTTCCTTTAGTAAATAACCCTGTCTACATAGATTAGGGCAGGCTCAGTGCATTGCCCCATGTTCACGCCATAAATGTGCAGTGGTGTGTGCTGAGTAAAAAAGCAACATGTATGCTTTTTTTTACCAAGAACAGCTCACTGCATTGCATGTCACCGCACCGTGCTGCAATGCATACTGTTAACTGAGTGTCATTTTTTGACACTTAAAGCGACTCTAAAGGTTAAAAAAATAAAAAACAAATAACAAACATGTTATGCTTACCTGCTCTGTGCAATAGTTTTGCACAGAGAAGCCCCGATCCTCTTCTTTTTGGGTCCCCTGCCAGCAGTCCTGGCTCTTCCGCCTGCCGAGTGCCCCCAATAACAAGCCTTGTGGCCTGGGAGTAGGCTCGCTCCCAAGCCACGCTCCTGTGAATGGACAATCACACACGGAGCATGGGTCAGCCATGGGGAGAGAGAGACCTGGGAGAGCGACTGCTCGCTGGATCAAGATGGGGCTCAGGTAAGTATAAAGGGGTGCTGGGAGCTGCACCCAGAAGGTTTTTTCACCTTCTGCTTTTAGAACCACTTTAATTCAGTTAACCTTTTGGTGCTGGCTGCACACAAATATGCAGCCTCTCGGCGGGTGGGCCTTGGTGCAGAGTGGCCCCATGTTTGTGTGCATTAGTGTAAGAACAGATGTGACAAGAGCGCTCGCCCTGTGCGCTTCCAGCACAGTTTACCGGCAGCTAACAGAAAGCTCCCGATCGCTGCTTGCGAAGATAGCTCTGATAGATCAGCCAGGAGATCAGTATTTTCAGGAGGAGAGGTAAGAAATAGCAGTACCCATATTTCTTTATTGACCGGTGTACTTTTGCTCCTCTCATGGCAAAAAGGTATAGCCAAACCCTGACCATAAATAGGTTGTGGAAAATGTACATAATAATAATAATAATAATAATAATAATAATAATAATAATAATTATTATTATTATTATTATTATTGTTATTATTATGTGATAAGGCTCACTCCAGGAAATAAAAAAAACCCCTTGCAATGGGCCCCCAGCACTGAAGGTTTAACTGCCTGTTTAGTCTAATGCCCCGTACACACGGTTGGATTTTCCGATGGAAAATGTCCGATCGGAGCGTGTTGTCGGAAATTCCGACCGTGTGTGGGCTCCATCGGACATTTTCCATCGGATTTTCCGACACACAAAGTTTGAGAGCAGGATATAAAATTTTCCGACAAAAAAATCCGTTGTCGGAAATTCCGATCGTGTGTACACAAATCCGACGGACAAAGTGCCACGCATGCTCATAATAAATAAAGAGATGAAAGCTATTGGCCACTGCCCCGTTTATAGTCCCGACGTACGTGTTTTACGTCACCGCGTTCAGAACGATCAGATTTTCCGACAACTTTGTGTGACCGTGTGTATGCAAGACAAGTTTCAGCCAACATCCGTCGGAAAAAATCCATGGATTTTGTTGTCGGAATGTCCGAACAAAGTCCGACCGTGTGTACGGGGCATAAGAGCAGAGGATTAAGGTTTTCATTGTAAATACATTATTCCTGGCTCTAGCAGGGTTCCTCAAGCATTTGTCCCCCCAGCCTTCTTTGTAAGCTGTGACCAACTCTGGTCAAACTCCAGCCTTCTAAGCATACAATACAGGGTCAGTGTCCTTGTATTGTACATGATGATGCCAGGGCTACACCTATAGACAGGAGCTTCAGATGGAAAAAGAAAGCGTTGTAGCTGCCTGGATTGAGCAGTCAGGTATATAAAGCAGCCTCTTCTCTAATTCTCTAAAATTAACGAGCATTTCGCCTTGGCAGTGCGGGGATAATGGGGTGAGGCACTGAAAAGGTGATTTTAAAAAAAAATTCCTAACGGAAGAAGTGATTGCCCAAACTAGTATCTTGTGTAGTGTGAGTGGCTCTTTGTGGTTGAATAACATAAGGAGTATGGGCTGCTTACCCAACAAAGTGAATGTTTAATGAGCTTAGTAAATAAAGTCAAGCTGGTATGCACTACGAATACCCAGTCAAGTGAAAGAGAAATACAAAAAAAAGATTATTCTTGCATAGGGATAAAGGCCTGGACTGAACACAACTTCGCATTTTCTAAGCTTGAGTAACATTCAGTTCACTTTGCAAGGTGGACAGCCTCCAGTGTTATGTTTTTTTTATTTTTTTATTACTATTATTTCGTAACCACATTATGGGAATGCAAAGTGAACATAAACTTCACATGATTCACTAAGCTAAGTGAGAATTTACTACTCCTTTAGTAAATCTACCCCAATCAATTAGCTTATGTTAACAGCCTCATTACTAGTACTAGTATTATGTCTTCCATCAGAAGCTAACCATATGTATTTTTCCTTGCGAAAGATTCACTTTATGAAAATGCCCATGATTTGTTAATATGGAGAGCTGTTGCAGGTCTTCTAAAAAAAAAAAAATTAGTCTTCGCACTCGAAATGCACTCTAAGGTTTATGAATTGGAATGCATTTAATGACTGTAGAGAATGCAAAGGCATGATCAAAACAATTTGATTCCATGTCCCTAGAGAAGGAAGGCTCCTGGTAATTAAAAAATAAAGCTAAACTACTACACCTACACATTTCAGTTGTGCAGAAAGTAAATTAAATATACAGGAGCTTTAAAGTGTCACTGTGGTGTAATAGCCAGACTTCATGTCCCACTTATGTGTTTATACCTTGCTTTCTCAGCACCAGAAATAGATTGAAGACAGCAGGGACAGCCAACCCCAAAAAATAGTAACATAACAGAGTATATTGATGATTATTGTATAGTCAGGGTATACAGATGGATATTGCTGCTTTCCTTGTACATATTGTCTTACATTAATGACAAAAAGAAGAGTCTGCACCCGGCCTAGTGCAATACTTCAGACCAGTGGCAGCCCGTTCATATGGGGTGCAAGGGTACCACACCCATAATCCATGCATCCAGCCCCTAATCTACATGCAAGGCGTTGAACACATTGGTTCCAAGGTTTTTTTTCTTTCTTTTTAGAAGCATATGATTAGACCCTGAGGCTCTAATTGGCTTCAAAAAAAGGTTGGTCTCTCGAGCAGTGAGCCCAATCAGTTGTGTGACAATAGCAAATTAATATTCCCTATTGTCTCCTCCTGATTCTCAAGGAAGCCGATCTTGAGACACATCACCCAATTTGCTGAGAGGAGAAGTGATCCTATTGGCCACCCTAGGAGGAGGAGGAAGGAGGAGGGAGGAGACGCACGGCGGAAGCCGCCGTGATACAGAGGAGGAGACGCAGGGAGGCCGCTTCCTGGAGGAAGCGATGTCCATGACCTAGATAGGGTAAGTGCGGGGCTGGTGACTGACCGACCGGGGGGCTGTGGTGCATGTTTGCCCTCCAAAAAAATATACCACTAGCTGCTACTGCTTCGGATACTATTTTACTATTAGAAATTGCTGAAATACTCACAAAGTATAATAAACATATCACAGACATGTCACCCAATTTTCTGAGAGGAGAAGCAATCATATTGGCTGCCTAGGAGGAGGAGGAAGGAGGAGGGAGGAAACGCACGGCACAAAGTGAGTAAAAAATAATCACAGACATGTAACCATAATATCACAATTACAGGGTCTAGACACATCTCCATAATCTGGATAATCAGCGGAAAGACTTCTTCAACAAATTGCAACAAAGTACAGCAGGTGCAAGAAGACTAACGCATTTTGAGGGATAAGCCCTCATGATAAGGCTTGAATAGAAGAATCCATTGGCCAGACTAGTGTCCTGTGTCTTTCTATTGGCTATCCAGATTATGGAGAGGTGCAGAGACCCTGTATTGGTTGCATGCCTGTGATTTTATTATGTTGGTGTATTTCAATGAATTTTATTGATAATGTGGTGTTTGAACTATTACACTATGCCAGTGTGCGCAATCCTTTTTGTAATTTTAATATTGAAGATTTCTCCAATCTGGTGAGAGCTGCAAAGCCATAACTGATTGCTTGATATCATAGAAATTGGATTAGAGAACAAGAAGAGGTTTCCAGTCAAATATCTTTCCTATTTTTTCCTTTTCCTCTAGCACTTGAGTGCTGGCAGTGTGTTAGTTTTATATATTGGTTTACATAATGTAAACTTATATAGATGATATAAAAAGTAGGGTAGGGTACTTGAATGATACAGATATTGCTGAGAACTAGTTAAAGTTTAACTAATAGCAAAACCTTTTTGTTTTTAGATTTGGATAGAATGGAGAAGGATTAGAACACCTGTCAGCTTTTACTGCTGTCAGTGTCCCCATTAGGGAGATTCACCCTCTCTTGGGTGGACATCAAAACACCAATGCATTGAGAAATCTTCCAATAGGGACGCTAGCTTCGGAAACCCTGATAACATACCTGGATTCCCTTACTTTGGAGGGATTTTGTCTCACTTTCTATTTCGGCTATGGGACAGTAAAGGAAAAACTGCCCAATGGGACACAAGAAAAAACTGACAGGAGTTATAACCCTCCTACCCTGCTACTCTATGCTAAAAAAATAAAGTGTTGCCTTTAATTACACTTTAAAAGTTACTCAAGAAAAACATTTATCTTTGAAAATGATGACATATTAGAGCATTCTTCATGGTAAACGATAAGTAAAAGTAACAGGCTTCGAGTTTCTCTGTTACGTGAACCTCAACTTCACTAATGTTCCCATTTGTGTGACTCAGAATCCGGATTTTGCTAAAATTGCGGCAAAATGTGCTGTTCAAAAAGGCACAAAAAAAGGGTTCAGGTGCTACCCTGGTGCATTTTTGGAGTGGAGGGCATTTGAATTAAATGGTGTCCCTCCAAAACTGTAGCAAAAAAAGTAAAAAAAAAAAAGCATGAAAAACACAACATTTCAGCTTCGCCAGATGTAAACAGTGTCCTAAGAACATATAAGCCCCATACACATGGACAGAATGTCGGGCGACATTTGGCGGTTTAAAAAAAAGAACGCAGACATTCTGCCGTTTGTATGCCGGTCCGTCCGACAGAAGTCTGCCGTTTGGCCTTGGATCAGCCAATGGCAGAGAGCGCTGATCAGAGTGTTCTGGTGGGGGGGGGGGGGGCGTCCACCTTTCAGAACACAAGAGCTGAGCAGGGGAGATCACTGAACTAACCTCACATGGTTAGTACAGCAGCTCCCGACTGGAGCTGTCAGTTTTTTTGTGCAACCTGCGGGGTTGCATGAAAAAAAACAGTAGTGTGTACCCAGTTTTAGGCACAGGTAACCCTTAACATATCTTTTTCACCTTTCTATTTATCCTGTAGAGTGACAGACAGCCTACCTTACTAAAGGTAATTGCAGGACATAGAGAGTGGGGGTAGGTTAGCAGGAATTCAAGCTTTTCTAGTGAAGTTGAGATTAGGAAAATTGACTACCTCGGGTTTCAGGTTCCCAGGGAGAACTAAAGCACTTGTCTTGTAATTTTAGCAATCCCTGAAAAGAATTAAAAAATGTATCTGAAGCCTTTCTTTTAATTTAGAAGGAAACGGTGTTGGGTTAGATCCCATATCCAATTGCCACTGTTGTCTGTTTCCCTGTTAGGGAGAAAGTCCTCTCTGTTTGTCCTGGAGGCCATTGCCAGTAGGGAAATTCCAAAATTTTGAATTCTCGCCAGGAAAGGGTGTTCTAACAAGGACACCTTATCCCATGACAAGAGAGTATTTGCTTTGGAGTGATTCCTGAGACAAGGCATGAAGGAAGAGCTCCCCAATGGGATACAGAAAGCAAAAAAAAAACAAAAACTGACAAGAGCCTTAAAAAATCTCTACTTTAAAAGATCAGCAATGAAAACATTTCAAATTTAGATAAACTTTTTTTAAACTTTAAAGTAACTATAGGTTTGTCTTGACAACATCACCAACTTTTCATTTACTTGAGTTAAATGCCCAGTGCTCACACTTGATCGCACCCTTTCCCATACACAACCATGTACCAACTAAGCCAACCATGTACCAACTAAAAAAAAAAAAACAAGAAAAAAAAAAATAAAAAAATCAAACATTCATAACTTTTTGTAAAAAATGTGAATCGAATGTTTTAGTATGTTACCACTTTGTAAAATTAAAAACATTTGGAATAGTCCAAATATAACCTTTAATAAACCTCAGAACTACAGGTTTATTGAATTTTTAAATACCAAAAAAATATGCCAAATATAAGCTGGCATGATCATTAAGTTGTAAAAGACATTCTTTTAGCTGTCAGATTTCTAAGCCTAGGCAAGCAGCTAAATATAAAAGACAGAATAACATGTCTTGCTTCAAACGATGGGCAACTGTAAAGTGTCTGAAGCCCAGCTCCAGCTAAAAGTGTTTTATGTTGTTGTAGATAGAGCAGGGAAGGGCTAGAGACAGTGTCAAGATTTTTATTGCTGTCTGTGTCCATATTGAGAGGATTTCCCATCATTTCCTGACAGTGATGGGAAATCTCTCTAATGGGGACACAAACCAAAAGAGTGTAGAAGAGTTGGAGCTTCTATGTTTGATATTTTTGCCCTTCTGTTCCAGGGACAGCTAAGCTCTTATCATTTTGTACACACATTATAAGGAAAAAAAATGAGGGATTGTAGACGATCGTAGAAAACCTAAGAGAAATATTAACTCTTCACTACTCTATCAAAAGCTGAAATAAATACAAAAAACAAAAAACAAAAAAACAAAGTTGTCTTGTGTTGAATTTAAAGCATTGAGTTCCACCCACTTTTTGAAGTTCTCCCCGTGTTGCTGATCACAGTGCCAGTAATGTTCAGAATGTTTTTTTTTTTTTTTTCTCAAAGCATATTATCTTTTTTTTCATTAATCAGGTCCACTTCCGCTGTACCTCGTGCACCGATGTACATTAAATCCAGCTGCCTATTGGCTCCTAGGATAAGCATCATCAATCCCAGCAGAAGCTTCTGCATCTAGCATTGGGGTATTTGCACTCACTTTGCGAGATTGGGAGGTGCATGTGGGTAGCCGGAAGCACCGTATCCTGGAGTGCACTTGCTACAGAGGTGACAGTGAGATCATTGCTTAGCAACTACAAAAAAACTACATTTAATACATAAGCCAGAATGTATTCTATAAGCTGCAACCATTGTGAGAGTGTTCTTTAGGATAAAAATTAAATGCTGGAACTCAGCATTAAGCACTTCACATGGAAGACGTGCGATCAGCTTGCAGTGCAATGTGATGTGGGGAAACATAGCGAATCTTGTATGTTTCCTGCTACAAATACTGTAGCTGCTGACTTTTAATATAAGGACACTTACAGGTATCTGTCCAGGGATCCCTCAATGTCGGCACCCAGAAACAATTCGTCAATGAGCAGCATTGTAAGTAAGGGAAAGCGGTTTCCTACTATGCATTGCACTTTCTAAATGGTCCCGCTGTCTGCTGGGACCTGTGTGTCTCCCAGAAAGCAGTGGGGGGAGGAGGAGGGGCGGAAAAGCACATAGATTGCCGATTGGTGATCTTACCCGGAAGTGGGAGCTGGTACCTGTCAAAACAAGGTACCCACTCCCCCCCAAAAAGTGCCAAATGTGGCAGTGGAGGGTGCGAACAAGTGGAGTTTCCCCTTTTTGTATGGAGCTCCACTTTAAGGTCAGTTAAGTCTTCATATCATAGACTTAAATCTAATGTACAGGTATGATCTTTATTGCATACTTACATTGGTCCATCTTGATCCAGTTTGTATATTTTATACTTGAAGGAGCACTGGGCAAAATTGACAATCATTGTAGTAGCCAGCATTATTGCAGTTATAGCCGCAATATTCCAGCTCATGTGTGGCAACCCCTCTGCTCACTAACCATATGGGTTGCTTAGCACTGCCTCCATGCACAAAATGCACTGTATTTTATTTAATAAATACAAGACATTCTCTGATTGGATGAGTGGGAAACTGTGACCTCGTCATCCCTCCTCTCCACCTTGTCCAGTGCTTAGTATTTATTTTAAAAAATACATGGT
The DNA here is from genome assembly GCA_037952925.1 of Lithobates clamitans. Lineage (NCBI taxonomy): Eukaryota > Metazoa > Chordata > Amphibia > Anura > Ranidae > Lithobates > Lithobates clamitans. Next base: position 5,225,666 of record JBBGZY010001135.1, read on the forward strand.
ATTCTGTAAATAATGGCAGTGCCGATTAAGTGACCCTCCTCAGGTTAGTGCGCCAACAGGAAGCCACTCAGCACAGGACCTGGCTATTAGATCATGGCTATCGTCCAGGTTAGAAATCCTTTCCACATCACATGTTTTCCTTTCTGGCAGCATGCAACAACATCACCCAACGCCTTCCTTCTCTCCATTCCAGAGAAACAAACACTCTGAACAGAACAGTCCCTGGATTGGCTCCTGAGGACAGTTCAATCGTATATATATGTCCAGACTCCGTCAGATGTAATGGTAGATTGAAGTAAATGCACTTCAACATAATTACTAAGCTTAGTGAACATTTACTTAGTGGACAGCCTTTATACCTAAGTAAATCATCTCTAGTAAGCTCACCCATTTTAAGCAACCTGACTTGCTTTCAGATGACCACTTGTGCAACATGGTTGTTCCTCAGGCCGATGTGGCTAGTCACAGACACGATAAAGCCTAAAGATGGCCATAGATAGATCGATAGATTGTTTTTGTTTTTTTCATTTTTTTACTATCAGCCAGTCAGCTGTTTAAAAAAAAAAAACGGATTGGATTCCCTCATCAACACAATCAAGGCAGATGGAGATATCTTCCCCACTGGGGTATTGTATTCTGACAGTGGGGACTCCTTTTCAGTCTGAATACAGTGACCAGTGCTGAAGATGATTGGCTGCATGCGCTGACTGAATTAAAATTTTCCAACCTTTCTGTTTGAGAGAATCCAGTCATTAGGTCAAATTCTCTTTAGAAGGAATAGCCATAGATGGATCAAAATGTGGCCAGTCTCTGCTGAACCGGTTAATTTTTGATCCATCCATGTCCAACTTAACCTTAGCTAAGAATTAGTTTAGTTATCCCAAAACTCCGGCATCCATCAAGTTGTGCTCATGTTTTTCAGAAGGCGGAAACGGAAAAATAAACTATGTATATACCCAGCTTTAGAATGAGTATACCTTATAAAATTACATTCAGTGCCCTTTATTAACCATATAATTAAAAAGCAGATACATAAAATAGTTATGCCAAGTTGTAGAACTCCATCGGCACAGGCAGACCAAAAATCCAAGCCAGATCATACAAATCAAATGTTTGAAAATACATTAGCAGATAATTACTAAGCCAGACAGCCTATACAGGTAATACTCGGAAAATAACTGCATAGCAATGAGTAAAGCATGACAACAGCATTACTCAAAACGAAAGTTTGCAACCCGCCATCCATATATGTCAGAACAAAATAAAAAAATAAATAAAGAAATAGTGTAAAATAACAACAGTTTAGGGGTCTGAATCATTGTTACCATAAACAACTTTCCAATTGGGTGATAAATTAGAATGTGCTAGAGTCCTAATACAAACAATATGAGGAAATCTCTAATGTCATGGAAACAAGCACGACACTGGAGAGATTAATCAACTTTGCCGCCCAGCAAGGAGCACAGAGACAGACTGAGAGACAAGATTACTATAAGACCACCATTTAGTGCATTCACCATGCTGGTCGAAACTAGCACTGCACCGGGATAAGACAATTGCCTGACCACTTCCTACATGTTGCCGTGTTTTAAGCAAAAACTGTTCCAAGAACAATGTAAAATGTACAAAATATAAATATATAAAATATAAATGTAAAATGTAAAAAAATGCTTCACAAACAGAAATAAAAATGCACATTTATGCCAAAAGAGGAAGCCTGATGTGCACCACACAAAATTCTGATTCTGTTGGTAACTTGCAAATATAAAAAACACAATTTACTGTAATTATGCATTCATTAAATCATAATTAAATGGATCAATTTAACCTCCGTGGCGGTATGATTATGTCTGATTTTTGAATGTCAAAGCAGTACATTGTTTCCCATGGAAATTTGGCGTTTTATATTGTAAGCCTGTAATTCTTATGCCGCGTACACACGGTCGGACTTTTCATCTACAAAAGTCCGACAGCCTGTCCGACAGACTTTCAACGGACTTTTGTCGGACTTTTGTCGGACTTGCGGCAGACTTTCTTACGAACGGACTTGCCTACATACGATCACACAAAAGTCAGACGGATTCTTACGTGATGACGTACATCGGACTAAAATAAGGAAGTTGATAGCCAGTAGCCAATAGCTGCCCTAGCGTGGGTTTTTGTCCATCGGACTAGCACACAGACGAGTGGATTTCTGGGTCCGGCGTAGTTACGGCGTAAAGATTTGAAGCATATTTCAAATCTAAAGTCCATCAGATTTGAGGCTGGAAAAGTCAGCTGAAAGTCCGGGGAAGCCCACACACGATTGGATTGTCAGCCAGCTTTAGTTCGTCGGCGTCCGTTGGACTTTTGTAGACGAAAAGTCCGACCGTGTGTACGCGGCATTAGGAATAACTCACTTAAATCTGTCCAAACAAGATTCTAGTAGACATCCCGGGTATGATAAAGTTTGAAATACAAAATCATAAATTATAATATATATATAATATATATATATATAATAAATAATTCTAAAATATAATAATATAATTATAATACATTTTATTCAATAATGTAATCAAATCAAAAACACTGAAATTTGCTCAATTGCAGAAATGTCACTGTCGTCACTTTCAGTGTCTGATGATGAATTTCCCCACAAATCACTATCGCTCAATCCTGCAAATGATTTTAATTCACTATCTCTGTTTTCTAGCTGATCTGAAACCGCTTAGAGGTAGAGGGACACTTTTTGGATGCCATGGACGTTCTCAAGTTTTCAGGCAGAAAGAACAGCATATATAGGCATACCCCACTTTTAAGTACACAATGGAGTTTATTTACTAAAGCCAGAAAGTGCAAAATCAGGCTCACTTCTGCATAGAAACCGATGAGCTTCTAACCCCAGCTTGTTCAATTAAGCTTTGGAAATAAAACCTGGAAGCTCATTGGTTTCTTAAAAGTGGAGTATGCCTATATAATATAAAAGTACAGGCAGGGCACTGGAAAAAGGGACAAAACTGATGTGAAATGACTTGATACAGTAATGTAATCTACAGATTACAGTGTGTTATGTGTTTTGTACTTTTTTGAATTTGCCGCCGGGAACATTAATACATTGGGTTGAGGATCGAGCGGAGGATACATCCGGATCACATCGCAGGATCCTGAGGACAAGGTAAGTGACCTGTACCAGGATACTGCGATGCAATCCCGAGTGTGGCTCGGGGTTACTGCTTTTGGTAATAAAATTTAACCTCGAGCCACACTCAGGAATATCGCTAGGGAGGTTAATTAGGTTTAAATGTATAAGAGTAGTTTAATGGTCTAAGAACCGGACCTGTCTTGATATCAATCTCCTGTAATCTCAACAGACTGAGAAGGAGGGTCAGCATTAGCAACAGCCAATCAGGCTCTGCTGCAGTTCATATGTGCTGACAGTTGCAGAAAAGAAAGTGAGAGACTCATCAGTGTGCTGCTGCTCCTTCACTGTCCACTGAGGGTGTCTTCTTGATTAATGCGGAGTTCCAGCCTGGGGGAAAAAGTCAAATACTGTAGCTGCTGACTTTTAATATAAGGACACTTACCTGTCCAGGAAGCTCGCAATGTCGGCACCATAAGCTGATCCATCTATCGGCTTCGGGTGCAGGCACCGGCATTGCAAGTAAGGGAAACCGGCAGTGGAGTCTTTAGGCGCATGCACAAGTCGAAGCAGCACTTTCTGAATGGTCCCGTCATCTTCTGGGATGCACAGGTCCCAGAAGGTAATGAGGGGGGGAAGGAGGGGGGCCGGATAAAACCGCAAAAGTGACGTACCTCACTGTGGTAACATGGGACAGAAGTCCAGAAGAAAACATGCAAAAAAGGAACGAAAAAGAGGAAAAAAAATCCAAAATAGAGGGGGGGAGGTGTTCTTTTGTTTGAGACTGAATCCTCTTTTTGCCTGGAACTCCGCTTTAAGCTATGCTAAATCACAAAATGATCTGCAAAGATTTACACATCTTTTGGCAAGAAAAATGGTTATCATGTTTGTATTTGAAGTCTGCTGGAGTCCACGTTTAAATTATTTTTCAATTCAGCTAGCCATTGTGATGATCTTCACTAGCAGTAGATGCCTGAGCAATAACATAGGGTCTGCAGACCTATGAGCTCTGAAAATTTCTAATTATCCTTCTGTCCTCCATCCAGCTAAAATAGTTCCTATATACAGAATGTGATTGATTTTTTCATTTAGCTTTTTAGTTGGAGTTGCCCTTTAAAAATAACCTGTTGCAATTAGGCTTGCAAAAATTTGAACTTTACACCTAAAAAAAAGGGTAAACAGGCCATTTTTTATTGCAGAAGAGACATACAGTACTCTATATGACATGCCTGTTCGCAGTCTTCTTGACAATGTACACATGCACAGCTCAGTGTACAATTTCAGCATCTGCTGGATATCAGACATGGCCAGTCAAGATGGCGAAAGATCCTTAATCTGGAAGAAGACTGCTTTAAGTTATTATACCTGTGTATTCCCAAATATGCAATGCTTATACTTGCCCCTTTATTTTGTATTGTATACTTACATTAAAGTATAACTAATAGCAAAACTTTTTTTGTTTTTTAATTTCAGATAGATTGGAGAGGGATTAGAAAGTCTGCCATTTTTTTTTTTTTTTGCTAGTCTGTGCCCTCATTAACCACTTCAGCCCCGGAAGAATTTACGGCACTGTGTCGCCTCAACTGACGTGCGACATGGCTCCCAAACAAAATTGGCGTCCTTTTTTTCCCACAAATAGAGCTTTCTTTTGGTGGTATTTGATCACCTCTGCGGTTTTTATTATTTGCACTATAAACAAAAAAATAGCGACAATTTTGAAAAAAACGCAATATATTTTACTTTTTGCTATGATAAATATCCCCAAAAAATAATTAAAAAAACTTCTTTTTCCTCAGTTTAGGCCGATACGTATTCTTCTACATATTTTTGGTAAAAAAAAATTGCAATAAGCGATTATTGATTGGTTTGCGCAAAAGTTATAGCATTTACAAATAGGGGATAGTTTTATGGCATTTTTATTAATAATTTTTTTTTCACTAGTAATGGCGGCGGTCAGCGATTTTTATTGTGACTGCGACATTATGGCGGACACGTCGGACATTTTTGACACATTTTTGGGACCATTGTCATTTATACAGCAATCAGCGCTATAAAAATGCATTGATTCCTGTGTAAATGACACTGGCAGTGAAGGGGTTAACCACTAGGGAGCGGGGAGGGGTTACGTCAGTACTAGGGAGTGTTTTCTAACTGTAGGGAGGATGGGCTAGCTGTGGTATGTCACTGATCTCTGCTCCCGATGACAGAGAGCAGAGATCAGTGACGCTGTCACTAGGCAGAATGGGGAGATGCTTGTTTACATCAGCATCTCCCCGTTCGTCCTCTCCGTGAGGCAATTGCGGGTATCCCTGCGGCGAGCCCACGGGACCCGCGACCCGACTCACAGAGCCGGCGGCACGCGCGCAGTGGGACGGCGGGAGATTCAAATGGGACTTACAGGTACGCCCATTTGCCCAGCCATGCCATTCTGCCAACGTACATCAGCGTGCGTCAGTTGGGAAGTGGTTAAGACGCTTCTCCCTATCTACCTGTCCTGTTTATCATTATCATTGAAAGTGAAATTATAAGAAAATCCCAAATTTTAGGTTGTCCCCAGAAAAATAATACAGAGGTAACCTTCCAATGGGGACACTAGTTCTGGGGGTCCCCAATTTGCAGGGATTTCCTCTCACTTCCTGTTTGGCTATGGGACAGGAAGTTAAGGGAAATCTCCACAATGGGACACAGATGGCGAAAAGAACATCTGATGTGGGTTATAACTCTTCCTTACTCTATCCACAATTAAAAAAAAAGTTTTGCCTATAGTCCTACTTTAAGGGTGACTCTGGAACCAAGAGCAAAAGCTCAGAGGTGGTCTGAAGTCTTGATATATTGTAATTATCCTGTCAGCTGGCTTCCCATAGGCTGTTAAAGCAGAACTTTAGTAAAAAAAAAAATGAATAGCCCATAAAAAAAAAAAAAAAGAAAAAGCAGCTTTTGCTGCAATATTCACCTTCAATTTGGACAATTTGGAGCTTCGGCTCCTATGATTTTTTTCTACTCCTGCCACAAGATCCCGTCAGTCTTCCAGGTTGCATGATAGTTAGCAACACTGAATCAACACCCTCTGAGCCCAGGCAGTCATATACCCGCTCCCAACCTGTGACTGGATAGTGAAGGAAAAGCAGTACAGTAATGAGCTCACTTCTCTGTCACTCTGCTTTCTCCCCCTATCAGCATGCTCCTTTGTAAGCACATAAAACGATTGCCTGCTTGTTCTGCTTCTTTTTCTCCCACACTGAGCCTTGCTGTACAGGAAATGCAATTGACTGATTCCAAGTCAAATTCAGGTATTGCCACTGCTTGTATTTAAAGAATTACATTTACAAATGTGTAAAGAACTACATTTATAGCTGTATTTGATATCTGTATAGAATATAGTGTTAACATACACTGTCTCTCAAGAAATGGACATCTTCTACCAGTCCAACTATAATGGATATTAAAGTGGAGGTCCACCCACCATGCAAAAATTAAAAGCCAGCAGCTACACATACTGAAGCTGTTGACTTTTAATAATAGGACACTTACCTGTCCTAGAGTCCAGCGATGTCGGCACCGCAGCTTATGTTTCCATTGGCTCTCGGATGCTGCCGCTGCCATTGCCGTTAAGGGAACCCTGTAATGAAGCATTACGGCTTCACGCCAGGTCCCTATTGCGCAATCGCGAGGCACCGCTGCACTCTCCTCCTGGCCCAGCAGCAGGGGAAGGAGGAGGGAGGAGGTAGCCGGGACTCACTGAAGTGGGGATAGGGTACCTGTCAAAGACAGGTGTCCGCTCCCCCCCTCAAAAGGTGACAAATGTGGCACCGGAGGGAGGGAGACGAATGAGCGGAAGTTTCACTTTTGTGTGGAACTCCGCTTTAAGAAGGAACTAAGATTATTTTATACCAAGAAAAGCTCCACCTTCAATTGTTCCCAAACACCACAAAAAAATGCTTTATTTCCAGGTGGTAAGCTTTTAGCGATTTCACCCTCTCAGACTCGGAAGCATCATCCCTCTCTACCTCAGGCCTACTGCTCTCATGTCAGGATATTGCCAGTGACTAGATTGAGCACTGCACTATATTAGTTCCATTCCCAGCAAGATCAAGCATCACCAGTTCTATATATAGGGGTTACTTTTTAATGCCTGGTTAATAATAAACTGAACTAACTTAGAGCTGGCAAGCAACCACACATAGGGGTTGATTTACTAAAGGCAAATAGACTGCATTTGTTGCAAGTGCATTTGCTCCAGAGCTTAGTAAATGAGGTGAAGCTTCACTGCAAAAAATACCCAATCACACGCAAGGAAAATATTTTTGCTTGCACGTGATTGGATGATGGAAGTCCGCAGAGCTTCCCCTCATTTACCAAGCTCTGGAGCAAATACACATTAGCAGAGTGTAACTGTACTTGCAAAGTGCACAATCTTTTTCCCTTTAGTAAATCAACCCCTATGTGTGGGCGCTTGCAAGCTCTAAGTTAGTTCAGTTAATTAAAAAGAAACACGTTAAAACACTTGTGAATTAAATATAGCATATCTTTTATTAAGGAGGCAATGCTTTCGTAAAAAGTTATTTTTAAATTAATTGAAGGTAAATGCTGTTGCATGGTTAAGTGGCAGGTTGAAGCGCTAGTTTGACATTTATAAAGATCTTTTTTTTTTTTTTGCTGAGGGACAGGGAAAGGGGTGGTAATCTTCTAATGTATGTTATATTGACCACATTAAAGGAATTTATTAGAAAGTGGTCACAAAAAAATACCCCAGATAAATAATATTATATACTGTATATCATTACTATATTTTTTGACCGTGAAACTCTTTGGGTGTAATGATAACCATTTCTGGGAAAAATAACATGACTGTATCACCCAAACTCTCTGCACCAGGGCCTGCCTAAAATAGGGCTGACTAATGCCTAACACACTGGGCACACACACAGTACACAGCCTATGCAGAACTCTGTTTCTAATACACATGTGAGTATGGTAGGTCATAGACATGTCACTCACCTTACTTCTGGTCCCAACTAGCAATGACCCTCCATGGCTGGAGACACTCCTTGCCTGGGCCCTGCATTTCCTCTGTGGTTACCAAACAGCTGAGACCCATGGGACATGGAGGCCTAGGTCAATTCCTGCTTTCTGCATAGAGAGGGTTAGTTTGACCCCCTACCACCTGCCCCAACCCAACCAGGTTTGCAGTGGAGTTGCTTCTTCAGGATCCTACATCCCACTGTGTGTTTTTTCATGAGATGCACCAGTCTAGCAGTTAGTCTAATGGGGTGCTGTCCCAACTTACATCTCCAACGGTAACAGGAATCCACTTTACTCACTTCAAAGGAGCCATAGGCTCGGTACAACTCCATTTCATTAAAAGTGAGGTGGTTCATAGTAACAGTTTAAATAAATGTAATCCCTTCCATGAAATACCATAACAAGTCATCTTGCATGGTAGTGTACCTCTCAGAACCCAGTATTAAGGGTGCCCATCCTCGGGGTAAGCATAAAAGTCTTTATCTCATTCTTAGATCAGTCTCTGTCTTTCCCATCAGCCAACTGAACACTGGCTAAGCTTCACCCAAAGCTTCAACCAACCATTATAGGATCCTGCCAGGAAGGATGTGAACTCACCTTACTTCTTGGGAGAACTTTAAGAAGAATTCTCCATTAAAATCACAATGAACTAACTCCTGCCTATATATTGATTTAGGGTTCTATGTGAACCTAGAGTGAAGATAATTGTAGAAAGTCATAATTATTGTATATAATAATGCATAAAAAATGCCTTATGAGAGCCTTGATATAGGAAGCACTGTAACTGACTTGAATTTAAGCAATAAACAACTTTGCCAGATGTTGCTCTTGAGATCAAAAAAGAACATTAAGCAAAGTGATGCAAACACATTCTGAATCTGATGTGTATAGTATTCTATTTGCTATTATGTTACAGAACAGGTATTAGCTTTGCAAAGCTATGAAAAGGTTCAGTAATATGATGGCTCAGTAACTCAAGCAGATAACGATTCTTTATCTCCATGTGAACGAGGCCCTACGGAAAATTTTACGGCAATCATTGGGCCTCATAAAAAAAGTCTGTAGACTTTTTTCTATTTCATTTACCTATACTGCACAGGGAGAATGAAAAGGATGTTCTGATTGCTTGTGGTGGTCAGTACTGATTACCTAAAATTTGTATTCCTTTAGGCATTTATAAACTAGGACCATTTCTTCATTTTGCTCTATGGTTAATACAATATAGCTTAATTTTATAATAATAGTATGTGAGAACAAAAGTGGCTGCTTACTGGGCCTGTTATGGGTCAGGCTTACCCTGAATACGGTAAATGATTTATTATTTTTTTTCCCTATCATGTAAGCCCAGTAAAACAAGGCTGGTTCATGCATAGTTAACTAGGTCTCTTCCAGCGTTCCCAGGGGAGCACACAAGTCTTTATTGCCAGCTTACATGTATGCTGCTTAGTAGAAACAAATTGTCAGAGATGAAAGGTTTGCTGGAGATTACCCTGTAATTAAGAAAAGCACATACAAAACTGTTTTAGAAATGGGGCGGAAAACAAGTGAGCTTGAAAGGAATATTGAGGCAAATGTCTGGCTATATGAATGCCGTGTGTGGCACTCGAGTTAATCATGCAGTGAAAGAGATGATATAAAAGGACTTCATTGATTTATTTATTGAATCGTTCTTCTCTGGAAGCCTCTTGGACTGATTATCGCACCAAGAATAACAGCTTTGCATATAAACAATTTAAGAATGCAGATTAAATGTAGTTATAAATGTTACATTCCCAGGGGAGACACAAAATGTGACAGAAGATAATGCATATGCTGTATACAATATTAAGCATGACTTATCAGGATTGTTTTAAGCATGAAAGATTTATAACTGCCCCATATGTCTGCCAAAAAGTTAAGGTGATATAAATTCTGTGAATATAACAAAAAAAATCTAATAGTATCCAAAACAGTGAACAGAAATGTCCCAACAGTCCAAAAGAAAGTGCTCTAATAGTGCTTCTTCATAGGAAAGACACAAACGCTTTTAATCCTTACATCCACTCTGTGCTCCATCACGCCATTGAGTAGTGCTCCGCCACCTGGTGAAATGTACGCTCACCTTAATCAGAGACCCATAAATGGGCCAATATAGCATATAGGTAGTTCATCTCGCACACAAGGTAATGGTCATCCACACAGACCCTCTTTGCTTGTTTAACTTCCTCAGAGAGAGTACATCCATATAGCTCTCAGGAAAAAGGAAATAATCTCCAATAGTGTAGTATCTTTGTTAACACATAGAAATGCACTAACCAAGCTTCCAGAATTGCACTCACATTTTATTGAATAGAAATGAGCATATAAGGTAATGCAGCATTACCTAAGCAAAGCTATGTAGATGTAGGACTTTTATGACTTCCATATTGCAAATGCAGTACACATCTTGTTTCATGGTGCTGCATACCAGCATAAGATCAGGTAAAACATCCCTCTTTTTTATCTTTAGAACATAGCTTCCAGCAGCGGCGGCAGGCTCATAAGGGGAACAGGAGCGTCGCCCCCCTAATCTCCATGCTCTGTCCCCTAATCTCCATGCGGGGCGCCGGACTCATAGATTTACACACATTTTTTTTTAAGCACATGATTAGAGCCTGAGGCTCTAATTGGCTTCAAAAAGGTTGGGCTCAGGTGGCAGAGCAATGCACCCCAATGCCAACTCATTTTATGACATTAGCGAATCAGCATTGGCTATTGACTTCTTCTCCTCCCAGCCAATCATGACAGGAATTGGGTTTTAAGACCGGATTGGCCGGGAGGAGAAGCTGCCGAACCCGGGGAAGCCGCCAAAGCCACCCAAGACCTGGATGGGGCAAGTGCAGACCTGGCAAGGGGGTTTGTTTGCCACCCTCCCCCAAAATAAAATGGAGCACCTGCTGCCACTGGTTTCCAGTATCTTCTCCCATACTTGAGGAATTATTGGCCAACCAACATTTTAAGAAAGTCTTTTCTGATAATGATGGTCACACCGTGTTAAAGCGAAACTTCACTCTCAATCTACATTGACTATTTTTAATCCTTATGCTGCTACCATTAGTAAAAAGTTATAAATATATTATATTTATTTGTTTTAAACATTTTTTTTATTTCTTTCAGTTACTTCTTGGTTTCCACTCCTAGGCAAATTTCATACATCCCAAAAGTCTTCAGGATGGGTGGAGGGCTTTTCCGAGATTAGCACCTCCTCTTGCCTGCATGTCTGAGCTAAGGGCAGATGGATTACAGAAAGTACAGAAAATGTTACATGAATCATCTGTCTTTACTCAACATGACCAAGGCCAGAAATGCTAGGGTGCTGTTTTTCAAAGTGATTTTTTAGCAAAATAAAGCATGAGCCATAAAGGAATGGGTGAGTTTTCTCTGAATATTAAACATAAATCAAATAGAAATGTTGTCTTGTGGTGCTCAGATGCAGTGTAGTTCTGCTCTAAGCTGGGCTTTTAGTGATAATACTTTTTCATCCTAGCTCTATTCCCCATAGTTTAATACTCATCCATATTACCCTGCATACAGGGATGGATAGATTGTTAATGGTCACCAGTAGGGATGAGCCGAGTACCCCCGCTTCGGTTCACAGCAGAACTTGCGAACAGGCAAAAACTTTGTTAGAACACGCGAACAACGTTAAAGTCTATGAGACATAGGACAAAATGAATAATCAAAAGTGCTCATTTTAACCACTTCCCGCCCAGCCTATAGCGGATTGACGGCCGGGCGGTTATCCTGACTGGGCGTCATATGACGTCCAGCAGGATAACATGCCGCCGTGCGCCCCCGGGGGCGTGCATCACGGCGATCAGTGGAGCGGTGTGTCACTCTGACACACCACTCCACGATCTTGGTAAAGACCCTCCGGCGGAGGCTCTTTACCACATGATCAGCCATGTCCAATCACGGCTGATCACGATGTCAATAGGAAGAGCCGTTGATCGGCTTTTCCTCACTCGCGTCTGACAGACGCGAGTAGAGGAGAGCTGATTGGTGGCTCTCCTGGCAGGGGGGGTCTGCGCTGATTGTTTATCAGCGCAGCCCCCCCTCAGATGACCACACTGGACCACCAGGGATCGCCACTAGGATCACAAGGGAAGGGGGCAACATATGGATGGCCAGGTATGTACCCCATGGCCATCCACATGTGCCCAATGTGCCCAGTCAGTGCCCAATCTGTGCCAATCAGTGCCCACAAATCGGCAGTGATTGGCACCATTATATTGCTGTGATGCCCAGCAATGCCACCCTTAGGGACATCAGTGCCACCAATCAGTGTCATCAGTGCCACCCATCAGTGTCCATCGGTGCCACCTGTCAGTGTCCATCCATGCCCATTAGTGCCCACCTATTAGTGCCACCCATAAGTACCCATCAGTGCCACCCATAAGTACCCATCAATGCCACCTACGAGAGCCCATCAGTGCCACCTATGAGTGCCCATCAGTGCCACATACCAGTGCCATCTATCAGTGCCCATCAGTGCCACCTATCAGTGCCCATCAGTGCCGCCTATCAGTGCCCATCATCAGTGCCCGTCAGTGCCACCTCATTGGTGCCACCACATCTGGGCCCATCAGTGCTGCCGTATCAGTGCCCGTCAGTGCAGCCATATCAGTGCCCGTCATTGAAGAAGAAAACGTACTTATTTACAAAAATTTTTAACAGAAACAAAGAAAAACTTGTTATTTTTTTAAAATTTTCGGTCTTTTTTTATTTGTTGCGCAAAAAATAAAAACCACAGAGGTGATCAAATACCACCAGAAAAAGCTCTATTTGTGGGAACAAAATGATAAAAAAATTGTTTGAGTACAGTGTAGCATGACCACGCAATTGTCATTCAAATTGCGACAGCGCTGAAAGCTGAAAATTGGCCTGGGCGGGAAAGTGTCTAAGTGCCTAGTATTAAAGTGGTTAAAGGCTTATATGCAAGTTATTGTCATAAAAAGTGTTTGGGGACCTGGGTCCTGCCCCAGTGGACATGTATCAATGCAAAAAGAAGTTTTTTCGGGAGCAGTGATTTTAATAATGCCTAAAGTGAAACAATAAAAGTGTAATATTCCTTTAAATTTCGTACCTGGGGGGTGTCTATAGTATGCCGTGTTTAGAACAGTCTGACAGTAAAATGACATTTCAAAGGAAAAAAAGTCATTTAAAACTACTCGCAGCTATTAATGAATTGCCGGTCCGAAAATACACATAAAAGTTTATTGATAAAAAACGGCATGGGATTTCCCCACAGGGGAACCCCGAACCAAAAAAAAAAAATGCATGGGGGTCCCCCTAAATTCCATACCAGGCCCTTCAGGTCTGGTATGGGTATTAAGGGGAACCCCGCGCCAGATTTTAAAAAAATGGCATGGGGTCCCCCTCAAAATCCATACCAGACCCTTCAGGTCTGGTATGGATTTTAAGGGGAACCCTGCGCTAAAGTTTATAAAAAAAATTGCCTAGGGTACCCCCAAAGACCCTTATCCAAGCACGCAACCTGGCAGGCCACAGGAAAAGAAAGGGGGATGAAAGAGCGCCCCCCCTCCTGAACCGTACCAGGCCACATGCCCTCAACATTGGGAGGGTGCTTTGAGGTAGCCCCCAAAGCACCTTACCGCGAACACCCCAAATTTTCGCTACTCGGCGAACTGGCAAACAGCCAATATAACAATATCGACCCGAACATAAAGCCCATCCCTAGTCACCAGCTTGAACCACGGAGCAGTGCAAAGTAGCTATAAAGACATAGATTGACTGGGCACTCATTATCCACAAATACCACATTGGAAGGTGAGCGGTATTTAACAAAAGAACAGTATTTAAAGATTTTAGCTGCTAGCAGGAAGACCTTTTATCTAACATGGCTGAGCAGAAAAAACATTTAACTAGCTGATTTACTGATGCAGAAAACCTTGTTTAGCCACTACAGGTATTTCCAAGAAGGCACCACAAACTCCTGGTACATCGACATACTGTACATAGTTTAGTTTGATAAGTGCTTTCTCCTTGAAATCATGCACAGAATGTTGATAGCTAAAAATTTTCAGCTGACTTTTTACATAGATGGAATGATTGAAAGTAACAATGCATTAAAATACTTTTTTTCCCTTGCTGTAGGGTTGGTGACATTTTTTGTCTTCCTTCCTTACTTATAATTGTACGTTTGTATAATCATCTATGTTAAATACTCCCATAGCAACACCCAAAGTTTTATACTCACTTCTGATTCAAATTTGCTAGTAAATGTTTACTGGTAGTCTTTGTACATTGAGTCTTTGTATATATGCATATTAGAGCAGAGTAGCATAATGCCATGCCTTTGCACATCTGTGGGAGCCGCACTATCACTCAATAACTAAAGAAAAATTATGTTGACTGCAGAAGAAGCACCTGAGAAGATGGCAGCAGTCATCTGTAGAAGAAGGAAAAGTGGACAAATGCTCCTATGGCCTCACGCACCCTCAGTTTCACTTTAAGGACCCTTTATAGGGGTTGTTCACTTTGTACTAAAAGTAGAACCTTACTTTACACTTGTCAAGGTTCTCCCCACCCACCACAAAAGTTCCCTTGTATTAAGCCATGAGGCTCTTGCTCAGATGTTTATTTCTTCAGATGACTATAATTTAAAAAACATAGATCAATAATTTTGTACAAAAAGTAAAGGTGATGTACCGGTAATAACCCTTAGCCACCAACCAGATTTCAGTTTTCAGCTGTGTTATCAACGAACAATGACTTATGATTGGTTCTATAAGGTCTGTATTTTCCAGAGTCTTTTGGTTCTTTGCAATACCTTTCCAAAAATAGCCAAGCAAAGTTCCTTTAAATGTGAATGGAATATCTGTGATAACAAAATATACAGTAAAGTAGAAAGCCCCTCTTAAATTGACTCTTTTATTAGGACATTTGCACTTCCACAGTCCAGTGTCTTAAATTTTGAAGGATATTACAAAGTTGCTACATTTTACATCTCTTTGAGGTGACTATGACAGCAATAGAATACAAGTCTAGAAGACAAGTCTACAACAGCAATAGAATATATCAAGCATTATAAACACAAGGCAAACAACAATACGAATCTCACCCATTCAGAATACAATTAAAAGTAAAAGTAAAACATGCCACTTTGACTAAACTCTGATTACTTTTTAACTCCAATACAATTTACCAATTATTATTGTTTCATGACTGACAGAGCAGGTTAGTTTAATGAGGAAATTTCATTTCATGGTGTTCCTTACCTGCCATCTTCATTTTACTACATTCTTGAGTAAGCATGATTCATTTGAAAATGCAGCACATTAGAAATACATTTATTTAACCTTAGAGAGTCAATCTTGTGTCTACTCCAAACAGTATTATATAAAGTGTTCATTCAATTAACTGTTGTTATTATTTTCAGCTACGGTAATTTAGCTTTTGATACTGACTGGAGATCTACTTTGGCAACTTTCTCCTCAATCCAGTTTTTGCAGGAACTTTTCATTGTCTGTGATTGGTTATCTAAGCTGTCTGTCAGCAGAGACATCCAATGAAATACTTATATAAAAAGGACAGCCATATTTCACAGCAGTTTCCAATAGAGGAATTTGTGCCTGTCTGAAGAGACTTTGAATATGCATAAGAAATTAAAAGATGAACACAAAATGTCATTAAGTCTACTGGATTGGCCATGTTAGATATGTGCTTGCAAAGAGGCTTATAACAAGTACTGTGGATGTGTCTCAAGTATTATGGGGCAAGTATTATGATGCAGCCTGAATTGCATTGTAAAGAAAAGGAAAACTTTCTCAACAAATGTTGATTTCCAATGGCGAGGAATGACTGCTCTACCTGCAGCAAGAAAGTGTCTAAGCACATCCTTTTTCGCTGACTTTAGAGATCCAAAAATCATGGTCAGGAGAGCTACTTCGGGTGATGCATGGATAGTTGTGTCCATAATTTTGCAGTATAAAAGTCAAAAAAGATGTTTCCAAAACATCCTCACAGGGGGACAATCCCACCATGAAAGTGGAGTTACTCTTTAAATTTCAAAGCTTTGAAACCAAAGTCAGCCAAGCAAATAGCTTTTTTAAAGCAATGTTCACAGTATTTTTCTGAGTACAGCTATCCTTCAATAATATGCCACCCTACATTTAAGCCTCTGATGTCTGATGAACACTGTCCTGCTACTATGAAAGTGTAATTTGTCTTTCACACAACAAATGTACTGGCGGTCATGATGTGATTTTAATATAAAGTACATCTCAAGGTTTCATTCTTGTAAAGACCCACCTTATCATGCTTTTGTGTTTCAGGTTTTCTGCATAGTGTATAATGTTTTATTCTCCCATCATTTTGTGATTCTGTTGCAAGCACGACTCTTAACAACAACAATGACCGGTTGAATTAAGCATTGCACAGTCCAACAAATGTTTACTGAAAAGAGCCAGGGCATAAACAGAAGGTTATCTTATTATTTTTTGATCATTTGTGCTTTCAAAAAGATTTTCTTTCTCTAGCCTTCAAATATCATGTCAGTGTTTACAATCTTTGATGTAAAAGTCCTTTGTAGTTCAAAACAGTATTTGGTTCTGCAGTGCTCTAGGTAGTCGCTTTCTCAAAGGTAAGAATTAACAAGATTTTATAGGAAAATAGCTATAGGGATATTATGGAGAAGAAACATGGTATCACTTTGTTTGACCATCCTTGTAGAAGTTTAAAATAGGTTAGCTTCTGCTGAAGATACTTTAACATTAGTGCTTTGCAGTAGGTTATATGTATATGGAGTATTACTGTGTAACGCAGGGGTTTACTAAAATCACCTTACTGAATAATGTGTTGTTCCTTAAGGCTCCCTCTAGTGGCCAATAAAATTTTGGCATGATCTTTTTCTATTTGGAGGCTAACAACTATGCATTATGGGCTGTGTAGTTTAATGAGGAAGTGACTCATGTGTTTAAATTAGTTTGGGAACTACTGACCCACAATGCCCAGTTCACCTACCCACAAGCCCAAGTCACAGAACAGCATGCTGTGTAAGCAGATAAAAGAGACAGAGGTGGCATGTTTACGGCCTCTTGGGACGCCATTTATCATCTGCCTGCAGTGAGGTCTGTGAGTGGGACAGACAGACTGCGGCCTGTGAGGCACGGAGCAGAATCATTTGGCCTCTGAGGAGTTCCGGAGCACAGTCAGCTGGATCAGCATGAGTATGGACCGGAGGACCCAAGATTTCTAAAGGTTTCCTGCATTACAGTTATCAGTCATCAAAAGGAGCGGTGCGGTGTGATGGCGCCAGCTTCAATCGAACTGAGATATCAGGAAAGGAGCCTTGCAAGCATCTGGGCCTGTTGTGGTGAGCGGGCACTTGCCAGATCAATATAGTGTACTGTTGACTAAGTGTGTCATCTGTAGACTACCAGTGAGATTTTTAGTCCCACAGGAGTGATCTCACTTAATCCATAGACTACATACCGTGAAAACTACAGGGTTGTCTTCCCTGGGATACGAGGTTGATCTTGCATCATTCCCACTGCTAAGGAGAAACTATTATAACTTCTTCTGTTTGCCAGTACATAATTATCAGCATCTTCTTATTCTACAGTTTGTTCTCTACTTATTTCCCCGTTTGGAATTACAAATACTGCAGTCTAATACCATTAAGATAGCGAAGATTCTGAAGACAAGGAACTTTTATCACCATTTACTCTACATCTGGAACATTGCATTAACACTTAGGGCTAGCCTTTGAGTACAGGACATAATATATTGTATTGTGCTGTTGCATGTTCATAGCATTGTGCTGCAGTATTGGTATATGTGTGTGTGCTCGGAGGTTTCAGTGGGAAGGTGATCAATATAGTTGGCGATTAGTATTGAGTACCTGTCCCACTGTGCACCTGTTTGCATATGCCATCTATGGTGATCCTTGAATACAGTTTCACATTTACGTTGACTGTTATATTGCCATTTACTGTCTCTGAGTTATCACACTGTTCATTGTGTTAATCGTCTATCTCAGTAAATTTTCATATGGTTAATTGATACCCTGTGTGAGTATCTATCTTCATTGCAGCTGGTGCAGTGATGGAGACCAAGGTTACGGTAAATATACTGTATAGTGTATCTTTGTTGTGTTTCTCTATACTGTTGGGTCTTACACTAATATCATCATACAGGTGTGCTAGAGGGGCCAAGATTGTTCTTGGGGTTGATAGGAAGGGTGCAGAATTGAACATTTATCAGCAGCTCCTACAGGGGTGAGTGCTACAACTGTATAGACATGCCACAGAATGAAACTTTAGAGTGATACTAAAGCCTTGTTTTTTGTAATAAAATAACAAACATGTTATACTTACCTGCCCCGTGTAGTGGTTTTGCACAGAGCAGCCCCAATCCTCCTATTTTATGGGTCCCTCGCTGGCGCTCCTGGCTCTTCCCTCCTGCCGGGTGTCCCCACAGCAAACAGCTTGCTGTGGGGTCACCCAAGCAGGCATGCTCCCGAATGCATGAAGGTAGAAAAACCTTGTGCCTTTACAATTGCTATGTACCTCTCTTCCAGAGATGAGGCTTGGGTTCATCGCTGTTGTGGGTCTGAAGTGAATCCTGTGGGTTTGTGATTCTTGGTCCTGGCACATTAATGTTCAAATTCACTTGAGAGAATATTTTTAAACCATAATGCACTGCATGACCTTCAAATTATGATCAGCAGGCTTAGAAGGACCAGTAAGGTGGCTTTTGAATGTTCGAGTCCTCTCCTTATAAACGAAGGGGGCAAATAAGGTAGCTATAGTGTTTGTATTGAATGCTGCTGTAGGGAAAGGATAGGAAAAGCTGACTTATTGCATAGGGAAAAATTAGAGTCAGTTAGAAAATTGTACTTACTTCTATTGCTAACTCTTTGGGCTGCTTTATAATAATAATAATTATTATTATTAGGTTCTTTTTGCCTTCAGTTTTATTTTGTGGTTGATTTGGGCTCAGCGGTTACTTTAGCTGCTGTTTAGACCTAACATATTTTTCTGGTTTAAATTGGCTATTGGGGGTTTAAATCTTTTAAAATATTTTTTTATGTTGACAGGACCTTTTGTTAAGTTTGGGGTGCTTGAAGTTCAACATTTAATTGTTACTGGCCATCTATTCTTGAAGCTGCCTTATACTCAAAGCATACCAATTTATTGTGTAAAAGAAAAAAAAAAAAAGAAGAGCTCCTTTACACTGGCATCAGTCCTTGCAGTCCTTCTGAAAGCAGTCTATGGTGAATCACTTTTCAGAGGTCAGTTGACAGGTGGTTGGGAGGTGATATGTTGCCCGTCCGCTGCTTGTTTTAACCCTCAAAAGCCAAAACCACCTTAGCTCAACCTTTTGCATTATTTTAATCTTGTAATTTACCTGTAAAAGCTTTCCTTGTGTAGACATCCAAAAGCCCTGACATTGATGCTGGGTGCTGGCATTTTAGATGTGATGTCAGCATCTCCAGCAGACTCAGAGCTGTAACTCAATTGACACTCTAAAGTATTCCCCTCACTCCTCAAGCTGCTACATAAAAGCTTATATACAGACAGTAGGGATGAGCCGAACACCCCCCTGTTCGGTTCGCACCAGAACTTGACCCTTCAGGTCTGGTATGGATTTTAAGGGGAACCCCGCAACAAAAAAAAAAAAACGTTGTGGGGTCCCCCTAATAATCCATACCAAGCCCTTATCCGAACATGCAACCTGGCAGGCCACAGGAGAGGGGGGGACGAGAGAGCGCCCCCCCTCCTGAACTGTACCAGGCCACATGCCCTCAACATTGGGAGGGTGCTTTGGGGTAGCCCCCCAAAACACCTTGTCCCCATGTTGATGAGGACAAGGGCCTCATCCCCACAACCCTGGCCGGTGGTTGTGGGGGTCTGCCAGCGGGGGGCTTATCGGAATCTGGAAGCCCCCTTTAACAAAGGGACCCCCAGATCCCGGCCCTCCCCCCTGTGTCAAATGGTAAGGGGGTACAAAAGTACTCCTACCATTTCACTAAAAAACTGTCAAAAATGTTAAAAATGACAAGAGACAGTTTTTGACAATTCCTTTATTTAAATGCTTCTTCTTTCTTCTATCTTCTATCTTCCTTTGGTTTCTTCCTCCATCTTCTTCTTCTTCTGGTTCTTCTGGTTCTTCTGGTTCTTCCTCCGGTGTTCTTGTCCGGCATCTTCCTCCGCGGCATCAGCATCTTCTTCCCTTCTTCTCCTCGGGCCGCTCTGCATACACGATGGCATGGAGGAAGGCTCCCGCTCTTCTCTTCATCTTCTCTTCATCTTCTTCTCTTCATCTTCTTCTCTTCATCTTCTTGTCTTCATCTTCTTTTCGGGCCGCTCCGCATCCATGATGGCATGGAGGGAGGCTCCCGCTATGTGACGCTTCTCCTCTTCTGACGGTTCTTAAATAAAGGCCCCGCCCCCTCTGACGCACGGTGACTTGACGGGACTTCCCTGTGGCATCACGGGGAATGCCACAGGGAAGTCCCATCAAGTCCCCGTGCGTCAGAGGGGGGCGGGGTCACCGGGTGGCCCAGCCCCCCATTATTTAAGAACCGTCAGAAGAGGAGAAGCGTCACACAGCGGGAGCCTCCCTCCATGCCTGAAAAGAAGATGAAGACAAGAAGATGAAGAGAAGAAGATGAAGAGAAGAGCGGGAGCCTCCCTCCATGCCATCATGGATGCGGAGCGGCCCGAGAAGAAGAAGGGAAGAAGACGCCGAAGCCGCGGAGGAAGATGCTAGACGAGAACACCGGAGGAAGAACCAGAAGAACCAGAAGAAGAAGATGGAGGAAGAAACCGAAGGAAGATAGAAGAAAGAAGAAAGAAGAAAGAAGAAGCATTTAAATAAAGGAATTGTCAAAAACTGTCTCTTGTAATTTTTAACATTTTTGACAGTTTTTTAGTGAAATGGTAGGGGTACTTTTGTACCCCCTTACCATTTCACACAGGGGGGAGGGCCGGGATCTGGGGGTCCCCTTGTTAAAGGGGGCTTCCAGATTCCGATAAGCCACCCGCCCGCAGACCCCCACGACCACCGGCCAGGGTTGTGGGGATGAGGCCCTTGTCCTCATCCACATGGGGACAAGGTGTTTTGGGGGGCTATCCCAAAGCACCCTCCCAATGTTGAGGGCATGTGGCCTGGTACGGTTCAGGAGGGAGGTGCGCTCTCTCATCCCCCCCTCTTTTCCTGCGGCCTGCCAGGTTGCGTGCTCGGATAAGGGTCTGGTATGAATTTTTTGGGG